>CAUOFW020000763.1:0-199609 GCA_963454935.2 Ilex paraguariensis
CATTCGGACGCCCGGACTGTGATTGCTATTTCTCCATGATCTCTTCCGGGGCTCGCCCCTTTTTCTTGGGGAACGCCCCGACTCTAACAGCTGAATAAAAATATTTTTTGCGGACGCTTGGTCCCCCGGATCTCCATGATACCTTCTGGCGTGGAAATTTTAGTTTCTGGTGGTAAGTGGAGTGCACCGCTCCCAACGCATGCAGCCATGTTCGCCCCATGATCACGTTGTAGGGAGAGTCCGTATCAATTACGACAAACTCGGTGTTGATGACGAAGGGACCCGTGACAACTGGCAATGTGATTTTGCCTACGGGCAGGGCGAACGAGCCGTTGAATCCGATGAGGGGTGTCC
Source organism: Ilex paraguariensis (assembly GCA_963454935.2). Classification (NCBI taxonomy): domain Eukaryota; kingdom Viridiplantae; phylum Streptophyta; class Magnoliopsida; order Aquifoliales; family Aquifoliaceae; genus Ilex; species Ilex paraguariensis. The sequence goes on from CAUOFW020000763.1 coordinate 355, forward strand.
TGACCTTGGTGAGGTCCTTGAGGCCAAGACCCATCCGTTTTAAAGTCTCGGAGTACATCACTTCCGAGGAACTTCCAGAGTCTATCAACACCCTTTTGACGTCGAATTTTCCTATCTTCAGGGTCAAGACAAGGGCGTCGTTATGAGGAGTCACTACGCCTGTCAAGTCCGCGTCGGAGAACGTGATGCTGGGCTCACCAGTCCTGGCCCTTTTACTGGGTGGCCCCCCATCATCCTTACCTTCCTTGTAAAAGCTACCCTCTTGAGGTCGGACTCGAGTTCCTTGGACGTGGGGCGATCCAGGGGACATACATGGATGACATCTATGACGTTGTCCGGCTCCTCGGTCGGGGCAAGGGTGTGTCTCTCTTCTGGCCTGGGCTCTATGTATTCTTTCAAGTATCCGTCTCGGACCAATCTTTCCAAGAACGATTTGTATGCCCTGCAGCTTTCGGTGCGATGTCCGAAATCCCGGTGATAGGAACACCTAACCTTTTGATCACGGGTGGAGGGATCGCTCTGCATCCTGGGCGGCCACTTGAAGAACGGCTCATGCTTGATTTTATGGAGCAACTTGAAGATGGGTTCCTTGAACATAGTGTGAACTCCTTTGGACGAACCCCCTGGAGGGGGTAGCAATCCCTTTCGGGGAGTATCTTCCCGCTCCCTCTCTTTTCTCTTAGATTGGAGGGTTCGGCCTTTGCTGCTTTCCATCTCGTCCTCGATCCTTGAGTATTTGTTTATCCGGCCATCAGCTCGCCCATATCCGAGGGAGTCTTCTTGGTCAGGGATCGGTACAGGTCCGTGTCCCTCGCCAAGCCGAGCCTGAAAGACGCCGCTGCCATGACTTCCGAGCAGCCTTCTACCTCATTACCTCTTCCCAGTATCGGATGACATACTGGCGAAGGGTCTCGAATTCCCTACGTCTGAGCGTTAGCAATGATCCAACGTCTTTGGGCCGCTTACTCCCTGTAATGAATCGAGCTAGGAACTGCCTCGTCAATTCCTTCCACGATCCAATACTGTTGGGGGGAAGCGCCTCGAACCACTTCATCGCAGAGTCCCCCAAGCTCATAGGAAACACTCGGCAGAGGAACCGTTGGTTCGAATGATAGAGGGACATCATCTGCTTGTATTGCCTGAGATGGGCTTTGGGATCGGACCGCCCGTCATAAGTTTTAACCTCGGCACGACAAACTTTCTTGAAACCTCCATCTCTTCGATCTCCCTGGTAAAGGGTGTTTGCATGACCTCGTCTTCGGCCTCATCCTGGACAGCCTTACTCTTTCTCCTGGATTCCAACCGGGCTCTGAGATCAATTTCCTCCCTGACGGGATGTCTTCTGAAGTCTTTGAGTTCATCAATAGGCCCCCCATTTCCTGGGCGCCGTGTGGATAGGGTAGAATCCTCCTCGGACTCATCTCCCTTCCTCCGTCTAGACAATCCTCGCCGGAGGTCGTCCAGGCTAACGGTCTTGCCTTCCTTGAATGGTCGTTAGGAGGGTGTTCGTTTGCTCTCGGTCGCTTTGGGGCCCTAGAGCTTTCTGCCTTGTTGTTTAGATGATTCCTTAGATCCTTCGTTTCTGCCTCTCGGGCGGGGAGCCCACGAGAGAGGAATGAGTCCCTCGACCCTTCGCCGGAGGCGGCAAATTCGTTGAGCCGGCTTAGGACGTTTACATTGTCCTTTTCCAACTGTCGTAATCTATCGCCAAACTTTTCTTCGATCACCTCCGCCAGCTGACGAGCCAGGGGGGCTGATCCTCCTGACCTGATTCCCATACTGGTTTGAGGGGTAACCCCTCTTGACTGAGTAGATGCATTTTTATTCCCATCAGTGTGATCCCTTCCTCCGTGGTGACAGGGAGCTTGTAATTCGAGACTTCTTTGGTGGGGACCTTTTCCTTTTTGTCGAGTGTTCACCATGGTCACTGTTCTTTATAGAGAAAAAACTAGGAAAACTAGTTGTTTCCCACAGACGGCGCCAGATTGTGCGTGCTGGATCTTGCACAATATAAAACGAGAACAGATCTCTCCCTTGGTGAACTCGAGTGAGTCAATCGAATGGTCAACCCCGCTGCTTGGAACAGCCTGTGAGGTCCGGTGGTAACCTGGAACGGTAATGAGAGACCCTCGTGGATCAAAGGAACGATCCAGTAAGGCTGAAGAAAGGTTCCTGGAACAAAGAAGAACAAGTTAGAAGGGCGCCGGAGTGTTTTTCGGCGTATCCCCTCCGACGATCAAGTCAGTCTTTGAGAGAGAGAGGAAGAAGAAAAACACTGAGTATGTATTGTAGCAAAGGTTTTTTGTTGTATACCGTCTTGCCTTTTGTGAGGAGTATTTATACCTCAAAAACTCATTATTGCTGTCAGTGTAGTCAGTAGGTGATCATTAGGTACAGGCAGTGTGCGCACTGATTCTGATGAGGAATGTCTTCTCTTTCAACTGCTCGGGATCCTGAGCAATCAAGACTGTGTCATCGGCATGCCGACAGTTCAATGAGCTCCTCTCGGGGAGGATGCAATAAATGTCCAGCCTTAGAGACATTTATTGCCTTTTACTTCCGAGCCTTACCGCATTGAATGCAGTCTCATCAAGAGAATGGTGTAATTAAATACTTGTTTTTCCAAGTCGCGTGTCAGCAAGGTCATGCGGTTTTTCTGTCTCTGATGTGACACAATATACCACGTGTCCATTCCTCATTGGCTGTGGCCCCTGCTTTTCTGTGCCTTCTGACACCAATTGTGTAAGACGAGGTCATGATAGCTAACCTAGCCTAGCCTAGGTTAGTGACCAGTGCATCAATAGTCTCTCCTGGAGCAGAGAACTTCATCCTGGATGAGAGGGGTATATCTCGGTACCGAGGAAGAGGTACATCTCAGAGCCGAGGAAGAGGTACATCTCGGAACTGAGGAAGAGGTACATCTCGGAACTGAGAGGGAGAGGCCTAGCGACCGATGTACCATATCAGACCGAGGGCATGTGTCGGCACATATAATCGTACTGGATGCCACTCGATCCATGATAAGTACCTCGGGGTAGAGGGGACTTTTGACCCGATGAGTACGTGATTTCGATAACAAGGATCAGTGACACCGAAGACACGTGTTTTCATCTTTGAGTATTCCGAAAATGTCCCATCAGAGGTTATGGCAGATTAGGCTGTGGGTGAATAGATCTGTAGGGCGTGATAGTGTTCCAGATGCAGGAAGAGGTAGGGGGTGACAAAAGGTCAATCCAGAAAGGGTATTCCACCATCACAAAACGACATGGGTAAAAAGGGGTTAGATGATATTCAGCTACTTCATACTGATATTCTAATTAAGGAGGTAAGGAAGAGCAACTTGAGGAATATCAGTATTTGTACATTCTGATTGCCATACGGTTTCTGATTGCCATGGGTAACTAAGTGTTGTGGCAAACTAATTTTTTTTTGTTGGGGGGGGGGGGGGGGGGGGGGGGGGAGAAGGGGGAGAGGGAAGTGTTGTGACAAACTAATGGCTGCATTCCTTTACTGTTAATCTTCATGTTTGTATTAACAATGATAAAGAGTTGTTAAACCACATTACATTAATCAGTCTCTTGTTGAATCTTGAATTCATTTAATATATCAGAATGTCTTCCTATGGAAATTTCAATTTAATAAGGTATTCCATAATGATTGTAGATTTGTTTTATTTATTATTTTGGATTATGTTGACTTGAACTTAGGCTTGGACTTGGAAAGTGGAGACGGGGACGGAGATTAGAAATTTATCCGTAGACGGAAATGGGAATGAAAACTATACTCACTAACGGAGGTGGACCGGGGATGAGAATGAAAACTATACTCGTTAACGGAGGTGGACTAGGGATAGACGGAATTTTTTTAAGCGGGTACGAGGATGGAGACTACAACCCCATCCTCGCTTCGGTCCACTGACATCCCTACAAGTGAGGATTCTTTGTTGTTAGAAAATCAATGGTAGAAATTTTGTTAATTAAATAATTTCATTTTACACCAAACTATATTGTTTTATGAGGGTTTTTTGTACAATTTTTATGGGCGATGGTTGAATTTGATAAATATTTTTTGATTTTGTAGGTGAATGAATTGGTTGATTTCGATTGTAACTAGTTTGATTTAAAGTGATTCAAATAAAATTTTGGTTACATTGGGATTCTTTTTTCTTGATTTTCAGTTGAATTGTGTTATGTATTGGGCTGAATATGATTTTTCTTTTTTATTTTCAGTTGAATAATCGTTTTGATTAGTCATGATTGAACATAAGCCAAATTGAAATAGGTGTTCTTGAATGAGAATAGAGTTAAAATTTTAGCTTAGTTTAAATTTCTTATAATTTACTACTTTAACTAGTATTAATCTTTTGAATGTGTGTATTACTTCAAGTTTGGGTTAATGTTTTTGATGATGGTGGCTGATTGAGCCTTTGGTGGCGGAAGGGGTGGTAATTGAAGTGGTGTTGATGGATTTGTGGTTTGTAAGAAAAAATAAATAGAAAAGAATGAAGAAGAAAGAGGAGGTGTTTGAAAGTTTTTAGTGGAGGGTAAAATAGATATTATAGAAGACATATTTACTTACACAATCACTTTTAAACATGTCAATAACGGTTCTAATGGCAGGGGTGGTATGTGAAATGAACATATAAATACAAGGTAGGGCATTGATATTTCAGGTTATACAAGGGTGTCTTTTTAATTATACCAATCTACTGGAGATGTCATTATAATTTATCCTTTATAATTTTTTAGGGTATTTGAGATTGATCACAAAATTGTTAGGATCAATCCTAAACAATTTTAAGGTCGATCTCATTTATCCTAAAAAATTGTGACTTAACGTGTACTTTTGAACAAGTTTTGCTGAACTCTAAAGCCCACAATGACTAGTTTTGTTCTTTTCTATAATTTTTGAACAGAAGGATTAATCTTGATTAAAAGAATAATCAGTGCATCATAATTTAATTGCACTTGGTTAGTGATTATGCAAAAAAAAAAAAAAAACTGTGAAGTGTGAGGTAGGAAAGCTGAAGAGCTCTTCTGTGACGTAAGTGGGTAAGTATGAATTTAAGAGAATTAAAAAAAATCAAAGAGGTGGGGTAAATAAGTGGCTCACAAAGATGAAGGGGTATAATCTAGTCTCTTACTCATTAGTTTATATTGCTCGGAAAAGAATAAAGAGGCGATTACAATTCTCGGTGAATATAATTGATTCTCTCTTTTCTTAGATGACAAGGGTTGCTTCTATACCCCCTAGTCTAGAATGGTTCCCCGTCATTATGGGGTGGTCCCTTGTTTATTAGGATTGCATAAGAGAATATTTAACCGTTAGAGACTGTACTCCCTAACCTGTGACGTAGCTCCGGAAAAGATTGAGCTAAGTAATTCTCTCTTTTGTCCTCCCTCAAGCCTTTTATTATGGATGGGTTGGGCTTATCCTTGGATCATTTTCCCCTGACATGCCCAGCCTCATTTGGGTTGGGTTTACAACAAACAACATTTACAACTTTTATGCTTTTAAGTTACAATATTTCGGGAATCATTTATAGTTTTTAAAGTTACTTTGAAATTAATTCTAATAATTTTAACATAAAAAATTATAAATGGTCCTAAAAAATTATACATAATTCTCAAAATTTATAAAACAATTCAAAAAATTTTGTAGTCTTCTCCCTATTTATTATTCTCCACAGGTGGGCAGTGAAAAAGGCCAAAAAGCTCTATAATAAATGGCACATTTAATTCTCACCCTTCATCAGATTCCCAAGAAGAGTTAGTTTCACTCACCCTCGGGTGACATTTCTGCATTCCTTCCCAATGAAATTCCAGCATGGCCCATGCTAAATAAATAAAGAACACAAACAAGGAACAAGCAATTTTTTTGCTGGTTAAAAGGGTATTTAGGGCCGACTAGGCGTAGCAGCACTCAGGACGTTACTTTGAGATTCTCATATGTTGTCGAATATTTTGGTTAGAGTCATAGCTATTGATGTGGGATGGTCGAACTTGTTACTACAGTACCACCGAGGACAAGTTGGACATTCAACTCCTCCAACAATATATGATTCACAAAAATTATTATCATAAGTGAGTTCTAACACATTACCACTAGAGAAAAGTGGGACTTTCACCCTTTATTGAAGTCAACTAGGCTACCACCTCGGTGGTAAGGAATTTAGAATTGAATCCATTCAACTATTAAATTCTCTTAAATTTTTCCTTATTTTTTGAAAAAAAAAACCCAGCTAAACCCCTCAATGACGTTGTTTTGATTTTTTTTTATAATTTTTAAAAAAAATGATTGGTCTTGATTAAAAGATTAATAAGTATATTATAATTTAATTGCACTTGGTTAGCAAACAGAACCAATCATCTACGCAATCCCCAAATTAGGACTATATTCTATTTTTCTTTAAATGATGCACATTCTTTTATTCCATATATAAGTTAGGTACAAGCATAATGATTAATAAATATAAAACCTAAGTCAATTTTGATTGTTTATACAATTGACTCACTTGGATTATAAATTATAATCCAATGACCACCTGTGACACACTCAAATGGGAGGTCAGGGCATCAGATTTTGCAAAAGCAATGTTACTTGATAGCTCCACCAGAGGTTTTTTATGTTTTTCAGTAAGAAAGCATTTCCAAAGAGTTGGCTTTGGTTAATGGGGTCCTCTCTATGAATTTATTAGTCGAGTAATGCTATCCGAACTTAAAAAATAAACTTAAAAATTAGACTTGATAATCTTAACCATTGATTTTACTGTGGATCCCAGTATTTATTAGGACTCACTACCTATTCAATGGTTGAGATTATCATGTCTAATTTTTAAGTACAGCTATTATTACTCTTTATTAGTCTCCGCAGGTCGGCAGTGAAAAAGGCCAAAAAAAACTCTAAAAATAAATGTCACATTTAATTCTCACCCTTCATCAGATTCCCAAGAAGATTTTTGTTGCGATCACCCCCAGGTGACATTTTTACAGTCATTCCCAATGAAATTCTAGCATGACCCATGCTACAAAATCAACAAGAAACAACAAATAAGCAGTCACTTGATTAGGAATGCAAAATTCCATCCACTTTGCTATTAACTTCTCTCAAATTGGGCAATGGGTATAGGGTAGTGCTGTGTCTAAGTTGTTTCGTGTGTCAACATATTTTTTTTTTAGTATATATCAAGATCTATTTACAATCGTGCATAGTATAGTTCATGATGTGTCGGATTACTGTAACATTAAGTCGTGTTTAACTACTTTATATCATATTTAGTTTGATTTGAATTTTTCCTTTTATTTAACACATTTAACGAGTCTAGACATTTATTATCCGCACCTATTAATTCTTAAATTATTAGTATCAAATTTGTGGATCGCCGTTTGCAATGGGGTGAACCACTGGAATTCCCTTGTGATCTGGCCCTGTTGACAGCTGGTTATACAATCACTAGGAGTTTGATGCCTTACGCCACATTTTGCTGCACATATTCCTCTATTATAAACGGCCTCTCATCACTCCAAAAGGCAATCTAATCCCCATTTGACTTCACTCAAAAGCTTGCTTGTATAAGTAACTCCATTGCACAACATTCTCTTCACATTGTCCACCACCGTTCACTACGATGGAGTCCCAAACCCACCATAACCCACTTTCTGCTAACATTGAAAACCCACCGGAAATCCCCAACTCCTTCCCCACCACCATCCTCCAAAAAGTGAAGAACAATCTGGTTTTTAAGTCAAAATGGGCTGAATTAAACGGTGCTATGGGGGACTTAGGCACATACATTCCTATAGTATTGGCCTTGACACTAGCCAAGGACCTTAACTTAGGCACCACACTAATTTTCACTGGTGTCTACAATATTGTCACAGGTGCAATCTATGGTGTCCCAATGCCTGTCCAACCCATGAAATCCATAGCTGCAGTGGCAATATCAAACCCGAATTTTGGGATCCCGGAGGCGATGGCCGCCGGAATTCTCACCGCCGGGATCTTATTTGTATTGGGTGTTACAGGTTTGATGCAGATGGTGTATAGGTTTATCCCACTGTCTGTTGTTAGGGGTATTCAGCTAGCACAAGGCCTATCATTTGCAATGACTGCAGTGAAGTACATAAGAAATGTTCAAAATTTTTCTAAGTCCAAGTCTAGTGGGGAGAGGCATTGGTTGGGGTTGGATGGATTGCTTTTGGCCCTTGTTTGTGCTATTTTCATTATAATTGTTAATGTTGCAGGTGATGAAGATGAGGACACACATAGAAACTATGAATTGGGTGATGAAGAAAGGGTTGGAAGGAAGAGAAGATTGATGAAAATCATAGCTTCTCTCCCTTCGGCTTTTATAATCTTTTTGTTGGGTGTAGTTTTAGCCTTTATAAGAAGGCCTAAAGTGGTCAATGGGTTTAAATTTGGGCCATCTTCTATTGAAATTGTGAAGATATCTAAGCATTCATGGAAGGAAGGGTTCATAAAGGGTACAATCCCTCAACTGCCCTTATCGATCTTGAATTCAGTCATCGCTGTCTGTAAATTGTCCACAGATCTTTTTCCCAGGAAGGACATTTCAGCTACCTCAGTTTCAGTGACTGTGGGGTTGATGAACCTAGTGGGGTGCTGGTTTGGGGCTATGCCATGCTGCCATGGCGCCGGAGGACTCGCCGGGCAGTACAAGTTTGGTGGGAGGAGTGGCGGTTGTGTGGCACTACTTGGTGCAGCGAAGTTGGTTTTGGGGTTGGTTTTAGGTAGCTCTTTGGTGAAGGTTCTGAGCCAATTTCCTGTTGGGGTGTTGGGGGTTCTCCTTTTGTTTGCTGGGATTGAGCTAGCAATGTGTTGTAGGGACATGAACTCTAAAGATGAGTCCTTTGTGATGCTTCTGTGCACTGCTGTTTCCCTTGTGGGCTCCAGTGCAGCACTTGGCTTTGTTTGTGGGATGGTTGCTCACTTGCTTCTTATACTGAGAAAATTGGATAAAGGCAAATCTTTTTCCACTGTGTGGATGCATAGAAACCCATAGCTAGGACCATCAGTACTCGTGTTAATGGGAGGTGTCATTGTCGAATTTTTGTTGTGTTTGTGTTAACATGGGTAAAATTGATGCCTCTATCCACTGCAATTGTTTTGGCTCATCTTCGGTATATTTTGTGAAAAAAAAACAATGTTCCTTTGTGTTCTGTTCACTATTTATTACAAATACTTGGCATGTTATTATGTTGATGACTAGGGTAACCCGTATTTGAAGGCACGTTTCAATGTGAATGATTTTGAGAGGGATATTGGTGACCGTTGAATGAGTTTTTTTGAGACTATCGAATTAATTTATTGAAATATGCCTTATTTTATATTATAGATTAAACACAACAAGGAAATAAAAGGAAAAGGAAAGGAAATCAAAAGAGCAACCAATGCAGCAAAATATAATTCTTCATTTTCCTATATTCAGAACAAAGATAAAGTTTAGATCAAATTTAAGTACATCCAAATTAATTGTAATTGGCTATGAAGCAGAGATATTTTATTGAAATCGATACTCGTCGAATACTTGAGAATATGTATTATTATACTTATTCGATAATGAATAAAATATGTGAATATTTTACGAATAGTTTTGTACATAGAGTAAGATGTACAATTTTTAATTTTGATTTATATCATGTCCTTTTATATAATACAAAATATTAATAAATTATATTTAATTTTTAAGACACGAGTGTTTTTTAAATATTATATACTATTACATGTCAAAAGAGTATAAAAAATAAGTTAGTTACACTATAATCTTAGAAACAAATACTTGTAAACAAACTATCTATTTAAATGTTAGTTTTAATTCTTTTAATTAGTCATACTCACTAGTCACTTTATGGACATATCATAATGAGACGATATTATTTTTTTCCCAAAATAAAAATTGCTAATTTTAATTACTATTATTAAATAATTATGTAAAATTACAATTTTTAAGTTGTTAAATATATTTTATTGTAGACATATTTTAATATGTATTTTATTTTTTCAAATTTTATCATATTATCGTATTTATATCATATTGTGCTTGTATTTATACCTATATCTCTGCTTTCTAGGCAATTGATTACCAATCAAAAACATTACATATCTGAAGACTGTAAGGTCCTCTAAATTTTTCGCATGAAAGTCAAATTTGTTTGATTATATATCATCTTCCATCATTCAAATATAATAAAGTAAAATACAATTCAAATCTCAAAAGATAAACAAAATGATTTTTGCTTTTTATAGTTGAGATCTTTTTAAATTTTACTTTAAAATTAATCTGACGGCTAATATTAACACCTTAAATTTAATAGGAAAAATGAGCCCCTAAGGATGTGTTTGGGGGAACTGTTTAAAAATGTTTCAAGAACTTATAACTTCATATAACTACTTCAAACAAAAAAATAGTGTTTGAAACCGTCTTACCCCCACCCCCACCCCCGCTGCCATCACCACTACTATCACCGTCGTTATCCCACCAGCACCACCATTGTTGACGCCGCCACCACCACCACACCCACTGTCCCACCACCATCATCACTATGATGTCCCTAAAATCGGGGGTTCCGTTGACCTCTCGTCAACCCGCGAAAATATCCGTCGTGAAAATATCCGTCATTGTCGTATAACTCGATATCACATCTATCACATCCCTGTAACCGGGATTACAATCCATGCGTGGATCCATGTTTCCTTTAATTTATTTAATCCCATTGAGGTTCAACATATCTCAATGTATCTCATTTAAAATTCATTTGAGTCATTGGAACCAAAGACCACATAGCCCAAAAGCATGACAATACATTCTTAAAATTTAAAATTTTTGAAAAACCTTCCAAAAAATTTTGCTCACTGGAAAAGTTCTTCCGGAAAGTTTTATAGACCTTTCAGAAGGTTTTGTCTACTAGAATACAATTTACACTAACCATTCGCAAGGTTTTGCCTACTGAACCAAAAGTCTACATTAACCTTCCGAAAAGTTGTTGTGACCTTCTGGAAGGTTTTGCCTAGAATTTTATGCCTCTTTAGTTTTTCATTTCCAATCCACTCAAAACCTTTTCAAACATGTATAATAACATTTTTTACATTATACATGATCTATACAAGTTCTATTACAATTAATTCCATATAATTACAATTCAAAATGGAATATCACCTAAGTTTTTTTTGTACAAAACTTGTTTCGTAAAGCCACAGTCTGGTTTTTCTTTAACCTTGAGGCCTCGAATCCATCAGCACGAATCCCGCACCTGAAATATTTCCCGTATAGGGTGAGCCTACGCCCAGTAGAAAATTTCCTACAAAAGCTACTTTCCCCCTAGAATGCATATGCAATGAGTACATGCAAAAAGTTACAACAATTATTCTATTTCAATAATAACATAGGATTCAATGTTGGAAAATCATGATGTCATGCCATGTAATGAGATAAAACTCACTCACGCATCTTACTCCGAGTCCACACCGACCCCCACAACACAATGCGATGCATATGTGTAAAATCGTTGTCTTTGATGAAATACATCCAAAGATCATTTTAAAATACAATTCATATGCTTTGAAAATCCTTTCATTGTTGGATGTTTTCCATTCAATGAACATTTTATACAACAAAAACATGTTTTTGTTGGGTATCGGATTCCGGAATCACACCGCTGGCTTCATACGCCATTGCACTTTTTCAGAATTTCACCTCAGGGAAGTATATGAACCAAGTGACCGGGTTTTTTTACCTAAGGGAGTGTCTAGCCCTATTTGCTATACCCGACACAAGTTTTTCTTATGCAATATGCGACTCTAAAGGATCTTCGATCCAACATCTCCGAGTCCACATATCAATTACCAAGAGTGGTATTGATTATTTCATGCATACACACTCATACTCATGCCTAAGCCCATGAATATGATGCAACCTCATGCCCAAAATGTAGTGGATGTCAAATGAGCAATTTATCCACATATCCCATGGCAATTCATATCATAAGCATATAAATTCCATAAATAATTATTATGCTCAACACACCAATAAGCATATATCAACATATCGCAACAACTCAAACATGTTATTTACATCAAAATAACAACATTAGATTACTCAAGACATTTTATCAAACACCTTCAAGGCACAATTTATGTTATCACACAAATCATATTATCACACCAATTTGCCCATATCATTTCAAGGCACATTTGAACACATAGCATATCCAAGCATATCAAATTTCAAGGAAATCATACAAGTAATTTTCTATGCCGAACTTAACTAGGAATTGGTCTAAGGCCAAATTCCACACCCATTTCCATAACCTTAGTCAAAAGACCTAGGTTGTTCTACATCTTTACCCATTCCCTAATACAAACTAGGTAAGAAATCAACCCAAGTATGAGAATTCCTACCTCTTGAAGCGTAAAAGAAAGGTAGAACCCTCTAGGCACCTCCTAGCTCCAAAATCTTTGATTTTTCCAAAGCTTCGTCTTTAAATCTTTGGTGAAAATCTTCGTTCTTGGTACGTACGCGTAGCCCTCGTCGCGTAGACCAACTTTAATTCTTGAATCAAGCAATTCCGACTGACGGAACTTGGCGGATCGAAGGAGAAAGTCTTGAGAATCAATTTTTTTTCCTCTCTTCTCTCTCTTCCAACGTGTGGTGTGCTGAACAAGTGAGAATAATATCTGATTTTCAGATATTTAAGACCCTATTTATACTTTTAATTCCGCGGTCCACATTGCCCCGCTCGTTTCTTATTTCTGAGTCCGTTTTTAACCCGAACCGATTTCATTAAATTCTGATTTTAGTTCAAATTAATTTTATTTGAACTTTTACTCAATTATAAAGAAATTTTATAATTTTCGTTTTTGGGGATCTTTAAAAGTTCATTTGTCACCCAATTGTCTTGAAAAATATGTAAAATTCGACTATCTCTGAATTCGATGAAATTTGACGTGGTTACTCAATTTCGCAGTACGAATCCAACGGTGAAGTCCGTTGTTCCATCCGAGCTCTATAAAATATGCATTTTAAACTCGCATAATAGTGACAAATTACCATTTTGACCTGAGTTAGAAAAAGTTTAAATTTCCCTGAGTTTCACAATCACAACTATCACGACCACCACCGCTGCCGCCACCCTATTATCACTACCGCCTCTACCACAATAATCACCACCACTATCTCCATACCACCTCCACCGTCATTACCTTCCACCACCATCGCTACTACTGCCACCACTACCATAACCACCACCACCACCATCACCATCACCACCATCATTCCTACTACCACCACCGTGGTCGTTCCACCATCACCCTTACCGCCACAACTCCCACGACCATCACCACTACCACCACACCGCCGCCACCACTCACCACCATCTTCATCTCATTTTTATATTTATTACCACTACCACCATTATCTCACCACCACCATATTATTGCCCACAACCACCCGTCGTCAACAACCACTATCACCCACCCCCACTACACCTACCACCACCTCCTTTCACCGCCCACCACTGTTACCCACCTCCACCACACCTACCACCATCGCCATTCGACACCATTCATCATACTGTCTCCCAGAAGCCACCGTCGTTGCCCACCACCACGACTGGCAACAACCATCACCATCGCCCACCACCACCACTGTCGTCACCCATGACTATCACTACTACCATCACCGTTGTCATCCACGGCTACCACCACTACCACGGTCATTGCCACCCATCACAATTATCACCGTCTCCTACCACCACAACTGCCGTCCACCACCTCTCACCCCTATTACAACCGATGCTTAAATTCATTTATCTCTCCTTTATATTTGTGATTTAATTTTGGATATGAATACAAATATATTTATTGTTGACAATTTTTTTATTACTCTATGTCTTCAAGCACAAGCAATAACTAGTTCATTAATAAAGGTGCTAAAAACACATAATTTTTTTTAGGTCAAAGCTCAAAAATAAATACATAAATTACATTTTTTTTTTCTAGGCCAACTTACATGCATTTTACCTAATCTTCTCCTCTGTTTGGTAAAAAGTAGGTCATCTACACCGGGATTATGGTATTTATGAGGGATAAATCTTTCATGATCTGACCCTAAAAAGTTGCTAAGATTTGAACTCACAATGTCTGAGTTTACAACTCGTTCCTCTTACCAGTTGAGCTATCCCTTCGGGTTACGGGATCAAGTTTTGACAGCAATACAATGGGCAGTGTCATTTTTCAGATTCTTGTTATGTGGGACTCATATTGTATTTGTGTTTAACGGATAAAATTGACATCCCTGCGAGTACCCATAGCAATTGTTCTCACACATTTTCTGTATAGTTAATGAAAAAACATAATTTACCATTGTGTTATGTTGACTATTTACTGCAGATATCTAGCATGGTGTCATGCTGATTTTTTTTTTTTAATTAATGACAGATAATGAAAACCAAGGAAAAGGAACGAAAATTAAAAGAGCAACCAGTATAACATAACAGCATATCTGTCATTTACATAGATTCAGAGCAAAGACAAACCAAACAGACCAAATCTCATTTATTACATGAAGCTTAAATAGATAAGCTTTACAGCTTAAACCATCATTAAGAGCCTTTTAAGGCTTGCAAATATTGGCACAATTGCCAAAGCACCTTTCCAGTCTTGCTCCATCTGCAGGTGAAAATAAAAAACAAAATGCAAATGAACCATCTTAGAAAACAGCCCTTCCATTTACAAACATAAGCAAAGATCTTTTATGGGTAATAACTTTGAGTGAATTACACGTAATCCTCTTGAACTATTATCTTTGTTTTAATTTATACCCTCAATTATAATAAATTTCACATTATACCCTAAAATATCAATTTTGTTTCATATCATTCTAATAGATAATGACAAACTCGAAAATCTGTCAAAAAAAAGATGGAAACCCTAAAGGACTTCCTGCCAAATGTCTAGAACCACTTTATTTTACCTCTTTTACAACCAAATGGTTGTTGGAAAGAAAAAAAAGTCTAAAGCAGAGAGGAATAAAATTTAGAGCTTTAAAAAGGAAGCGAAATCATGAATGAGTATTTTTCTTATTTTTGACCTGCACATGTGTAATAGATAATTACTTATTAGATCACTCACATACGCATTTACCATCGAAAAATTGATAGCCGTTATCTATTGGAGTGATGTGAAACAAAATTGATGAAACAAATGTAATAGTTCAAGGGAATAAAGTGTAATTTACCCAATAACTTTCTAAGCCAGTTATGGAAGAAAATCATCCACTTTTAGCTCCTTGGGATAAATTGATTGGATATCTAAGCATATAATCTTTCCTAGGAACTGCTTCTATGACGATAGATAGGGGTAAGGTTTGTTTGGCATCTGTGCCATCCCTTCCCACCTTCCCCTTCCCATGTCAAAGGCTTATCGTTAGCCATGCACGCATGACTCTGTATTTGTGTGTGTGCATGTATGCATGCATGCATTCGCACATGCGCGTGAGAGAGAGAGAGAGAGAGAGAGATCAAGGTACCATAGCTGACTGGAGTGCACAAGCTGAATGAACAACCAATCTGACAATAGTACCGATAATCCGAGGGAGAGCGAGGAATGCAGTTGCTCAAGCACTTGCTGTAACATGGCCACCGCTGTGATGGAGTCTTAGTTTGGAGAACACACTGATTGTAGCATCCTCCCCAACAGGTATATATCCCTTTCACTGGCTCTGCTGTGACATTCTGTGCTAGCATGAACACCACCAGAGTAACCATTACAGCCCCAAGCCTTACACCATTCCTCTCCATGGCTAACCTCTAATGTTCTCTACTCAAAAAGTCTTACCTTTCTGTTTTGAAATATAAAACCAACTGTGTTCTGTGTAATTAACTTGTTTTGACATGGTTTGAAAAGCTAAACTAAAGTTGCTAACTTTATTACGTAACACAACCAACTTATTTAATGCTCATTAATCCAGTTGGTTCATTTTGTTGTAAGGGTATTAATGTTTTTTGTTGAGAAAACAAATCTTGTACACATTCATATCAAATTGCTAAAATCTTATCTGTAGAGTCAAAACTTTTCCCTTTAAGTCAAATTAATTGGTAGTAACCGCCAAGATTCGTAGAAAAATCTCAAAATTATCGTAAAGTTCTTGCTGGTCAAAGTTAATTGGACAGTACAACTGTGTCCCATATTGTAAAAGTATACTTAACTCTGTTTATAAGAACATTCTCATTATAAACTCAGACGTCTTGAGTTCAAATATTGACAATCCTTTAGAATTAGATCATGACGAATAAATTCCTTATGAATATTCTAGTTCTAGTGTAGATGACCTACCTTTGACCGGACCGTTTCAAGGAGGGAATTAGTCAAGATGTGCGTAAATTAACTTGGATACCTCAAGCCGTTGAACCAAAAAAATAAAAAAGAAAAAGAAAATTCTGACTATTAAGTGTACATGATGCTGATTCTCTCATACATCCCAACAAATATATAGAAATTAAGAACAAATATTTAGTCCACCTGTAGTTGTCGACACAATAAACCTTCTCCTTTCAAACTTTAATACACCAATAGTTTGTAGATCTATAAACTAAAAATGAGGTTTCATATGATTATCAACATAGAATCTGTAACAAAAACATTTCACATTGTTACCAACATAGAATCCATTTCTTATTGCTGTGTTGGCCAAATGATCAATTGCACTACCCCTGAAGCACATTGCCTAGATCCCATCCTATCTTATGACATATACACAAAGATTTTCCACCAAGGACCTATATATACAAACAAATTTATCAGTGAGATTAGACCCCGTCATAGTTCAGTATATGTCCCCGGGAATTATATATGCTAAACATTCACAGATGAGCAAGTATCAAAATATCGTTTCGAAACGATCGAAATATCCGAAACGTTTCTGTTTATAAGGAGATCAAAACGTATCAGTGAAGGAATCGAAATTCTAATATTTCTAGATATTCCATAATGTTTCAAAATGTATTATAATATTTCAATGCATTTGCACAATTGTTTTAGAATGTTTCAAAGTATTTTAAAATATTTTGATATATTTCAATCAATGTTTTAATTCTTAAATTTTTTATTTTTTTTATTATGTTTCCGAAATAGATTGAAACGTTTTCGAAACACGCTGAAACATTTCCGTTTCCTAGGTGACCGAAATAATACATTAAAACGAAATTTTGATCCTAGCATACAAGTAAAAAACACATTGTAAAGTACTATGTTTTTGTTCAGGGACAAGAAACATGAACCTTAAGAAGAGAATAAAGTTAATGTCACACCTTTCACAAAGAACACCATTGAATGTCTTTCACTACTGCTGTGAACAAACAGAAAGTGTCAAACCATGGTTGTTGAGAAAATACAGTAACCCAATGCAGATTATTAAATTTTATAAATGCGGGAATGGGACAACAATACCAATAGACAGGCATTTCTAGCGAGAAGCAAAAGAAAATTGTACATTCATCTGTTTATTTCCATACTAATAGATTTTAGAAAGGAAACCATGCCCTTAGATATATACCTTCGTTTCATACATATGCACCAATGCTCCTTGACAAGCTTATGCTACATTTCTATCCTTTTTCATTGGCCAGAAGGTAGAAGACAGAGTGCTTAATCCAAATAGCTCGTTTCATCTGTATTCAACCAGACAGCACCATGCTTCTCCTAAAATTGTAGGTGGCCAAAACAGAATACCGTAATGTTGAACTGGAACAAGAAAATTGGATTTGTGCAATTATCCAAATGGGTTTCCTCCTGCTGATGGAGATGGATTTGGGGCGTTGAGTCCTGGATATCTGCCACTGGACGGATGAATTGGGTTTAAGGAGGCAAAAGCAGCTTCCTCGCTGCGAAAGCTACCAATTCCTTGTGGTCTGCAATGATATCCAGCAAGACTTTAGATTATTGTTCCACAGGACACATACAACAAAGAACGAAGACTTTTAATTATGTATTTCATGGCACTAACTATCAAACCATGTCAGCAGATGATCTGGCGAGTCAAGATGAAAACTAATAAACTGTCACTCGTGATGGAGCATGATGGTGTTAATTTCAACCCTTTTTTTTTTGTTAGAAGGAAGAATCACACCAAACCCGCTCCCTTCACAGCCTGCGCAACCTGCTCAGGTAAGGCATTTGGAACATGCTTTGGTTACACAAAATTCCGAAGTAGCCACTTTGAGTGGCTATGTAAGAGGGAGTTCCAGTTTTAAATGATGTCTATAGTCATGGTGGTGGTATGAGCAACTTATCTTCAAATAAGAGATTTCCAAAGCAAAGAATTTACCTGGAAATTGGCATATTAATTGCCAATGGTTGCCCCGTGTATGCTTCTGACATAATTGAATGAGAAAAAAGAAAACAAATGGACTAGAAATAAAATAACGGGGACTTTGAAGTAGGCAAACTAAAAGGATGTGATTTTACCAGGAGGCATAGTCATTCCACAAGAAGGTGATTGTAGGGCCAGTGCAGACGCATAAGGTGATGAGTGAGGCAGTAAGCCTGTAGAAGCTGACACATTTGCAAGTGCTCCTTGCAATGATGTCATAGGAGGAAACTACATCACAAAAAACACAATATTTCAAAATTTAGGTTGAAATTTTTGCTTCAAATTATAGAAAAGTCAAATCCTCGCAAACACTTGCATTATAAAATGTTGGCAGACTTAATTAATCTAACTATTTGGCATTCTTATTTTATATCAAGTAAATGTGACAACTTGCAATAAGTTTGTATAAGAATGACAACAGATTGTTTTGCAAACCAGTAATCCCCCACCATCATCCCCCAGTGAAGTTTAATGTTCGTAAGTTCCTTCTGCAGAGACCCACCAGCATCCTCCAGTAAATTAATGATTAATTTCTCGGGGGAGTTCAAATATGAGGGAGAAAATTTCCAGTGTAATATATCTATCGTACTTTCAAAATGCAGTTTGAAACATCTAAAACTTCTCACATTATCACACCACATATATGCCGCATAAATTGTTAACTTTTTAATGCATTATTCCAGCATTACTTATCATCTCTTTATATGTTTTCATAATGCTGATGGAGGTATCTATAATGTTTGCAGAATACATGGTATTAAAAGTTTGACTCCTGCTTCTCTAAAAATTATTCATCTCCATGTACTTTATTTACCATGATTCTGGAGAAGCAGCAGCATGCAATTGGACAGACAAAAACCTGTTCTAATTAACCGTATTCTGCTTGGCCATGGATACAGGTAGGCATCTTATAAATATTACAGCATAATGTATAAATACCTCATCATAGCTTCGTTTCAACGAATATGAACCAAATTATGATTAAAACCTCAAGATTTGAACTCTGAAAAAATTCTCTACCTGATACATTACCTTGTTAGGTTATGCACTATCAACAGTGAAGAATACCTCAAGTTTTGAATTCTCAAAAAATAATCACTTTCCGATCTACTACATTCTTTGGTTATCCACTATGAACAGGCAATATATCAACATAATTTTATCTACTGTAGGTACACATAATACTAAAATAATCATAGGCATGAAAGGAAGTTCTAGATGGTAGGCCCTGGTGCAATGATAAACAACGGGTTTGAGTCTCAATAACACCCTTTCTGCTTGTAGGGATAAACCTGTGTACATCTAATTATACCCCGCACTGGAGGGAACCTTATGCGCTGAGCTGCTCTTTTTAATGAAAGCAAGTCCTTATTATCATTATAACATTTTAGATAACATTTACAATTTAAAATAGAAGGTAGGGAGAAGGGAAATCAGTAGTCCAAAGGGACAAAATGAGCAAGAGCATACCATTGGGTTTTGGACTAGGGTGCTGTCATCACTGAGATCAAATGGGTTAGTGGATTTTGTAGGATTCGGAGAAGCTTGAATAGGCTGCAACAAAGATATCATGTTAAAATTATACATTTTCACCAGGTTGTCAAATTCCTTATGAAACTTATTTTGGCCCAACTATCTTGGCAAAGGAGATACCATTGCAGTGGGAAAGTATTGCATGCTATATCCCAGCCCAGGTGGTGGACGAAATTGCCAACTTGAAACTGCTGCAGGGAATGAGGAACTACTATATGTGAAAAGGTCCTGCAGATTGAAATCTACATAAGAAATTAAGTTTTTCAAAAAACTAACATAAAATGTGGGAACAATATGAGTAAAGTGTTTATTACTGCTGGAAGCTCTTTCCTCCCATTATATTTTGACACATCCCCTGTAATACTTTCTTGAACTGCCTTGGAGACAGCTTGAGATGGGTGCTCAGATGAAGCAAAAGGAGGCGTTCCTTGAGCATTTGGTGGAGGTGATGAAGGCCATGGCTGCAGATAGGCACCATAAGAAACAGACTTAGCTTCTGCATGTAAGGCAGAAAACATGAGGCAAAACATGTTCTAGAGCTCAAATGTTTTTCAACAGCTGCATTCCGAAGATTTTCTATCATCTTCAACCAAGAACAGTTAACAATGGTAAATCGAAGACCATGACACAAAGAATCCCCAAAAGTTTCTCACCTCATTAAATAAAGCGTCTTCAACAGATGGAGTACTCTGTTGAGCAGTATGACCACTATCCCCACCAGGGACTGCAGACGGCTGATGTTGCTGCATGGTTGGCAACTGCTGCTCATCAGTTTTTTTTACCACGGGAGCCTCGCTACTACTGGGCACCACTTGTTCATTTCCTACACGAGAAGCTGTGGGAACACCCTCATTAGAGGGAACTACCGGTGTGTTGATTGTTGATCCAGTTATGGTATCATTGACACAATTGGATGACGCTACAGGTGTAGATGATGGAGTTTCACTACTGGTAGATGCCTCAGGCATAATACCTGCAGGCGCAGGTGCAGGAGCTGACAATTCGAACAATAAATATTCCAATGAATTCATATTTGGAGCCTTAGAAGCCTTTTCCATTGCGGAAGATCCAATAGAGGAGTTTCCAACATCAACAGACTGAACCATCTGTGGCGTTTGTGATGCTGCAGCAGCAGGAGGTTCAGAATCAGCCATGAAATCAATCAAGCTACTTGAGTTTACTGATTTATTTTCTCCTGATCTTCGATCAACAGACCCCAAACTAGTGGAAGGTGCTGGCTTCTGCAATGATAAAGATCGAAAGACCATAAAAAGACGCATTTTAAAATCCATAGAAACTAGACTCTGTGTGAGGCATTCAAAATGGACTCTACCATTCAAATTGAAGTTGAAACAATGAGGGTATAAGAGTCATAAAATACATTTAGAAAATCTTATTGTCTACTTCGAGCAGGACACAGGATGACTTTGAAGGAGGCATCAGGATGATCACTATGGTTGTTCACAACAGTGCCACATATAAGTTATCATGATCGATAATGAAGACATTCCTTAAGTAAGGCAATCCAATGTTGTAGTGATCAGGAAAGCAACAACATCTTCATTCGTGATAAAAAGAGGTGGAGATGGATATAAACTGTCATAAATAATGTTAGATTCCACAAAGAACATCTTTATTTTCACCTCGGCCGTTCCATGCAACTGTGCCTGATTTGATGCAGAATTACAGGTCATAATTGTCTCAAGAGCAGCAGCAACATACAATCATGACAACTTGCTAAAAAGAAGGCATATTTGAACAAACCAAAGCCAAAATAACTTCAAAAAAATGCATGATGCTATTCTTGTAGCCATAAAATAACAACACTACGCATAGATCAGCAATTTATAATACCTGCTCATGGGAAGAGCCATCAGCATCCCTCCCATCATTTGTCGTAGGATGCTTGCCTACGTGAGCATTCGCATCCAAAATATCTTTGAAAGGACGTAACACTGGGGTGTTGGTCATTTGGCCACTTATTTGAGGATCTGGGGACCTGCTACGTGCCCTGGACTCTGCGTCAGAAAATCGGAGAATTGCAGATCGCCCTCCATTTCCGTATCCATCATCTCGAAACCTGTCATCAACTACCTCAAAGTGAGCAGTACGACTCCTGTGACCACCAGCTCTCCCATTTTCTTGTTTGTATCGAGGACTTCTTCTTTCAGCAGCAGAATATCTTACATACTCATTCATGCCACTTGAACTGGGTCTTTCATAAGAATGGCGTTCAGAAAAGTCATCCCTGCTACCCTGACTGTACCTCTCAAAAGAACGTCGCTCATAGAAGTCGTCTTTTTCACCCTGGAGCACACACAACAGCATCAATTAGGCATGAAAGGTATAGAAGAAGATATAACAGAACCGGTATCAATCCCATTGTGACTGTGAATATGAGATCAAACATTATGTGTTTCCTGAACATTAATCACGTATTCTAATGTGAGCAAAGCTGTTTAAGGAAAATATAATGTCTTGCAGCGCATGTTTTAGAATGAGAGGCTTACCACTCGAACCATTGAGGTTTTGTGAGAAATCTCACCAGTATATTTCCTATCCACATAGACATGCTTGATAAAATCTCGAAGCCTATGAAGATTACTGGAGTGCAACATAAAATCTGTATCAAATTGCATTTTTAGTGAAGTACACAAACAAAAGGCGAAGCAAAATACATATTACCTGGCATCTGGAAAAGAATTACACTGTGGATCCCATGCTTTGAAATAGATTTGCCTTGCTCGCTATGAAAGCCAGTGGTAAATGGAGCGGTTAATTAGCAGATGGGGAAAACACAAAAGACAGATAAATTTTGAATGAGAAATATTATACACACCTCATTTCCCCCAGCTTGCAGATCACTGACTTCTTCTGCATTAAATTTAGCCATTGAAACTGATTTTACTCGGTGCGTGAATTCCCTACTGTAATTATTACAGAAAATAATTAGGTAGCAAGAATCGCCTTGTTCAATTAACTTTAGATAATTTGGTAATATAATAAACATGGCAACTCCCATCTTAATGCTGAACATTACTGTATCCAGAATGCAGTCTCATATGAGGGAGCAATGTTTATGCATGAAGTAAATTTAAGAATGCAGGTGTGAAACTTACTGTACTCCACTACAGTTTGTGCAAACAAATGTACAGAAAGTCGTGCAGACATACTGTGGCCCCTGTTTAAGAAAACATGTCAACATTAGTATAGTACCATGTTAAGGAGTCATTCTTTGCCAGGAAGATCCCCACACAAATGCAGCTATACTTCTCCACACTGGTGTTCCCTAAAAGATGATGTTAGCATGACATGAATTCATCTCCGTGATTAATGTACCACAAGACCCCCCCCCCCCAGCCCAATAAAAAAAGGAAGAACAACATATAGACACCGTAACAATTTCATGGGAAAATCTCCAATCATCCTGGCAATGTCAACAAGACATATTGGAAGTAGGACTGTATCTGTCTGTGCAAATGACATCGCAAGGGCATTTTACTTGAGGGAGCAGCATTTGTTGCTCCAAAACTAGGTCTTAGTGTCGATGAAACATACATGGAGAATAGAGTCTAGCTTTAAGATTTTACATGTGACAGAATAATGCCATACAAAATTTTATCCTCTCAATGAAATTATCTTCTGCAAAAGAAACGTCAGAAGATGAATTCAAACTGGTGGAAGCACAGCTTGCAATTCTACACCCCAATGATTGTATTTAAAATTTCAAGTGCCTTAAAGAATCAACTACTTCATCTTTTCTTCCCATAAAAATCTCTCAGTGAGTGGAAATTAAGTGAATAGAAAGCTGAAAAGCTACAAGATTGTAGGATGTGCGGATGCATGAAAAGTTTTTGATCTTGTCTCCTTCCACCTTCTCAATCCAACTCAGCATTATGAAATCTAAATTAGCGAATTTCGGATAAAAGCTGAACCTGAAAATAGAAAAATAGATGTTGATGGAGCTTAATCATTTGTACAGGTGATCAAAGCTCAATGCTAGCCAACTAAATGGCAGCAGTTCTTGTTTAAGAAACCCAATTAGTCAATTGGAACCTAACTAGTTAACAGATACTTCTCCAGTGGTCCATAATCTCCAGATCATAGGGAGAAAAATAGGTGGATGGACATCTTTAGATGCGAAGGGGCCATAATTTCACAAGGTTTTTGTGGTCAAGTCCAGACCTATCGAACAATTATCTTGGGTTCAAAATGGCATCAAAATACATGTTTCAAGCACAATATCTCATAAGACCAATAAAACAAACATAGATATTTGTAATTTTCTCTCGGGAGGTAGTTATTTTTATTTTTCATTCTTAAAATCTTTTGGGTGAGTAAACCTCGCAAATTAACCATCGAGGATTTTTCTCAAACTTGCTTCAGGGCATAAAGCCAAACAAACTGAGGAAGCTAATTTTAATTTCCTTGCTTGTTTCAATTCAAAGTTCAAACACAATGCATCCAATTTCCATAGCAATATAAAGATTAATAAATATTACAATTGTAATAAGGAATAAAAATCCTACTAAAACAAGCTAAGAACATTCAGATGGTCCCTACAGATTTATCAACCTACAGATCTCCCTAGTTATTCTAATGTCATACCCTAACTGATTGCAAAAGGAGTAGCACGGCGCAAGCAGAATAAATACAGCAATCAAATTCATACCACAAATTAAAATCATAACCAATTAATGTTATACAATTTCCCATACCAAACTGTTGCAATTTATGCATCTTCTATTATCCGGAAGTTTCAAAAGGCCCCGAATGATCCTTTCGATCCTCTCTTCTTCCTTCTTCCGGTGAGACATTTTGATGACTTACAATCCCTTCCCTGACAACAAATCAAGAAACTTATGGTTAAATTGCATATAATATAGAATTCAAAATCAAAATTTCTGAAAGTGAATTTCAGAAATTAGAGCATAGCATGACCAGATAAAAACATGCATTCAACAGCTATATGTAAGCATAATAATGCCTCGTGGGGTTGATGACAAAACATTGGATTTTTTTTTTTATTGAATTCAAAAGTTTCTTTTCCTTTCTTTAGATATCTTCCTTTTTCCTTAAATTTACTCAGCAACCAAACAGAGGGTAAATTGATTCACAGAGAAAGAAATCCACCTGGCGGAAGGGTTATATGTACGTGATTACTTGAATAAGCGCTTTCGAAATAGAGTAATAGACATTGTTGAGGCAAACAGGAGAGGTTAATGGGTAGGGTTGAGTTGAGGAGATAGACATTTGTAAGTGAAAATTGCTGGTTTTGGGAGAGAGAGAGAGAGAGAGAGAGAGAGAGAAGAGAAGAGAAGAGAGAGGAGAGGAGAGAATATTGGCGGTTTTGACGGTTGGGTGACCGTTATAATGTCGGTTGTAAGAAAATAATTGCTGTTAAAAATTTGTGTTTTAGTGGTTGGTTGCATTTTGTAATAATTGGTGCTGAATTTTCTGTTTTTTTTTAGGGTTAGCAACTATTATTAGGAGGGTAGACGACGAGATTCGAATATGTGACTTTAAAGTCTAACGTTAAGGACAATGACCATTAGACCAACCGTTACCTTACTTAGGTACGAATTTGAATGTGCAAACTTCCTTACATCAATTAGTAGAAAATTTACCATTTTGGCCATTAGAGTAGAGTGAGGTGTTGTGAATAGGGGTGATAATTTTTGATATAACACGAAAATACGATTTGAAATCGATACGAAATTAGTAAGTTTGAATTAATCATTTTTTGACATGAACCCGAATATAACACAACCCGTTAACATGAATAATAAATGAGTTGAGTTAATGTCAAATACGAACAACATGAAATTGATACGATTAACACGTTTAAGTAATATTATAAAAATAAAATATTTATATTTTATTAAGTAATGACCTAATTTTTGTACAAAGAAAAAAATGTTTGTATTCATTTTTATTATTATATTTATTTATTAAATTAATTTTTAGTTTATTAAAAAAGTATGAACATAAGTTCAATTAAATGATAATAAAATTTTAGACATAAAATTAGGCGTTAAATTTTTTATTCATGGGTTATTTGGGTCAAAACGAACACGACACGAAAATAAATAGGTCAACACAACCCGAAACGACACAATTAATTAAATGAGTTAGATAAAAGTTGACTAGTACTCGACACAAAATCAAAATAATATGACACAATACAACACAAACATGACTCGACACGATTGTTACCCCTAATTGTAAATTACAGTACCATAACTCTTCACAAGGGTTGATAATAAGTTTAGTATTGTGTTTACGTTGTATCATGCCAAAATTTATTTAACTTATAATCATCCTATCACGTATAATTGTGACAATACATTCATTAACATGTCCATCAATTTTACATTCAAATCTATTAATACTAAACCCAAACTTGTTCATTCTGCTTCGATTTTGATTTTAGGTTCGTGGATACTAAACCCAAACTCTTCAATGATGAGTTTGAGTGAAAAGGTTGTGAAGTCAAGGAGTACTCGGTTAGCACAGATAAACTCTTAGCCTTGGATTGGAATTTCATCTTTCCAATTTACGACCCATGTGATGTATAGGATGTACGACCAGAGTAAATATTGGGAGTAACGGTTATCATACTGTTGGCTTTTTTTTATGAAGTCTAGTTTGTATATGTGATCCGGATGATGACCCCGACCCGAAATAATGTTGTGTGGTTTTTAATGGAAAATTTTCTGAGGCTTAGTCCATGGAGCGAAGGCTTGGGCCGATAGGCCCAAGCCGTAGCGCTCATGGACAAGTCTCGTGGGGGTTCGGGGGCAACGCCCCCGAGGAAATTTTTTTTTGGCCCGTTATACAGCCCAGTGCGTAGGACATATAAACCCTGTTGTTTTGGTGATTAGGGTTAATTGTGGATGGTACAGCCGCTCTCTGTATTCAACTCTCTCAATAGTGAAATCCCTGTAGCTTCGTAGACGTAGGCAAATTGCCGAACCACGTAAAATCTGTGTCTTGTTCTTTCTTGTTTCTTATTGCTTTATATTCTTGATTTGTTCTTCGATTGTGTGTGGTTGTTAGTGGATTTAAATCGTGTGAAATCCCAACACATACATCAATATTATCTTATGGTATAATCGTTCGATGATAACTTAACATTAGACAAAAAATAGAACTCACTCCTCCATGTAAGATAACATATAAAAAAAAATTGAGTTTAGTTGTCCACTTGTTTGTTTATTATTGGACGGTTACAATATGTAACGATATTAACGTAGTATAACCTTTACACCCAATATTTACCCGTACAACCGGTTATATTCTTTTTTCATTTTCTTTTCTCATCATTCCCTAACTCTGGGTAAAGAAAACTATTATTAAAATCAATCCAATCCCCCCCCCCCCCCCCCCCTCTTCCTCTTTTAAAAACCATCCAAACATGCGCTTGGTTCAGTATTAGTCAATGAAGATCTAATTATGATTAGAAAATCTACTTTCTACTTTCCAACCTAAGGAACATTGTTTGCAGTTTTTGCACGTTGAGCAGTGTAATAGAAAGACGATGACGGTTCGAGCATTCGAAAATTCCGTCATGTCCACTAATAACTCAGATTGCAGATTCGAATATGAAATCAATAACTTTGCGCAAACAAAGTCAAAGATGTATTTGTATCCAATCAATCCACCCCTCCTGATAAAATTCATGACCAGTGACCTACACCTGCCTCCTCTTCTTCAGGCCTCCCAGCTAAACTTCTAAACCCAAATCCTTCGTTTCACATCTGCTAATTTTGAGGCTAGCGGTTCACCTAATGGCGCCACCGTTCCCGCTGTTAGACCTTATTGTCATGGATTGCATCCCCTTCCCTGTGATAGTGACTGACCCAAAAAATAAAAAAAAATCCCACTAATTCTGGTGGCTAGTGCTACAATACTTATCAGATTTCAATCACTATTGGGTCACAACTCCTCCTGCTTTATACACCATAACCAGTTTTATGCTGCAGACAAACTTCAAGCACTTCATCCAAAAACAAATCCATACTGAATAAATAACCACTATACACTAGCCATCATAAACATTACATATTCTTGAGACAAATAAAGCTTGACCAGAATTCGAAACAAGCAATACCATCTACTCCTCTATTGATCATACCGAAACTTTGCGAGGTAATTACTTACAGTATATTTTTTTCTCTCTGATTTCTCAGGAATAGAGTTCAGTGGTTGTCATATATATAGCAGCTGCTCCAGAGCCCAATCACACGAATGCGTAACCCGATTACCAACACATGTATTATATTATTTGGGACAATTGCTCCTTCAATATCAAACACTAAAACTAAGGTTAAGGGGTCAGAAGGAACAAGGAAAGGAAGAGGGGAAAAAAATCTGTACAGCGATTGGCAACCAAAATTTCACACCCCTATCATCATCACGAGCAATATACCAGTGGCATCGAACTGAGAAAACCTGCTGCTCGGAAAAACTAGTGGGCAGGACTAAAAAGTTATTTACCAAAATTACCATGATAATGTCAACTTGGGGCGTGGGAGAATTTTGCGTCGTGATGGGTGGAAACCAGTAGTTGCCAATCCCTGAACTGCTCGCAGCCATCGTGTTAGGTTCACTTGGGGCCCATAGGCAATTATGAAAGGCCACCACCATCAGCAGAAAACCCAGATCCACTAGCAAAAGTCCACATCACTTCAAAAGCTATATGAACTCTCTTGGTCTGCAACTGCCAGCTAAAGGGAGTGGCTATTTTCATTCCCTCATCACCTCAGATTTCATCTGGCAATCTACCCATCACCATTTGAGTCCCCAAAAGAAGCTTTGATTGCCTCAGCAGTCATGAGAGCAGCTACAGCCTTGTGTATTGCTAGATCTGCTCTGTAAAGCGCTCTCTGAGCACTTTCTCGCTTGAGCTTCGCCATGTTAAGTGCATGCTGAGCTGCACTTGATGCATCACGCAACTTGAACTCATCAAGATCTGGACCATCCAACTGTTCAATTCCATGCCAATGAGATCCTTCTGATTTATAATGCTTTTGACTTGGCCACTCTGGCAAATACATATTCCACCGTTGAACTCCATTTCTCTTGCCAATTGTTTTCTGGTTCAAAGAAGACACCATCTGTCGACTGCTAGAGGAGAGACTAGTCCCAAACTTCTTTGAATTATTTCTATGTAGTCTTGGCTGATGATTCAATTCAAAGCCATCATTGCGCAAGGAGAAAGATCCAGTACCACCAGCATCCCTCGGTGAGAATGCCCTGCTTGATGCCTGAAGCAACGGGGAAGCCTCCGAAGATTCATGGCTATTGCCTTGAAATATAACCTCTTCTCCAAAAGCAAACCCATTTGATCTTCTTCCTAACACACACCAATGGAAAGACAAAAATTAAAGAAAAGATAAATGCTAAAATAGTGGTCACTAATCCCAAAAAAAAGTGAAAAGTGCTTCTTGGATTATATGTAACGCCAAGAAAAGTTACCAAAAGCATAAAGACCATCCTGATCTCCGAGGGCAGTATGGCTGTGCCAAGATACTGGGAATTTCCTCTGTGACCTCGGTTTTGAACCTTTGTTGGGCACCTCCAAGCCTCGTGGCTTCAAACAGAAAGCAAACATAGGCGGTTTCTCAATGGGTTGTGCCTTCTCCTGGCATCCACTAGAACTGGCAAAGTTGGCAGTTGTCATGGTGTCCTCCCATTCTTTCACTTGCTCCTGGTATCTTTCCCAAAGCGGAGGCTGGGAAAAGCCCAAATAATTGAGAAATCTTCCAAATACACCAATCTCAATCCGAAATATAGAGCACACATTTTTCAACAAATAATAAAATTAGTAATATGAACACCATTTAGCAGACCCCAAAAAATTTTGGGACAAGGTCGAGTTGAGTAGTACTAACACTAGAAGCAGCAATTGTAAAGAAGTAATGATAGAAAAACAGCACTAGAAAATAGAAGTTCGATGACAGTTGCAACTTTCGGGTCCTACATCAAAATGGACTGCTCAGTCATTATGCAAGCATGCCTACATTTCATGTCAAAATACATAATTAAGTTATGAAATCAACCAACTGCCTCACAATAAGTATGAAGCACAAAAATAATAGTAAATAACTGTATATTGATAGAAACTTCCCAAAATGAAAAAATAATTGCACAACGCCTAGAGGCCCATCAATAACACATTAGAGATATGCAGGTCAATCAGGGTTCAAGACCGCAGTATTAGCCCGTGACCCCGAGTGTACCTGAGGTACAGTATCAACCGGTACAACACAAAATGCTAGATAGAAGGCCCAAAAAATTCTGAAAAAATTACGCAAAATTTTTAAAAATATAAAAACAACAAAGTCCATGTATTATACATCCAAAATTTTAACAAATTAAATGTAGTGAAATGAGAGATAAGGAAGGGCGATATCGATAATAATCGTTAAGCATCAAATATGTGACTAATAATTTTGAACATGTTAGAGCATCCCCGAACATGACTCAAATTTGAGTAAAAAGCTTGATTTAAAATTGAGTACTCCAATTGGCAAACTCAAATATCTATTCAAATCTTTTAAAAAATTCTCTTATTATCTCAAAACCCATTTTTGTATCATTCAAATTATAAAATTTGATAAAATAAATGAAATTTTCATATTTCAAAATTGAATATGGTACAAAATTACCTCTTGAAAATAAAAAGAATTAGGGGGGGGAAAAAACCACTCTAAAATTCTCAAATTGTTCTAATCCCTTATATTCTTATGTAAATTTAGATAAAAAGAAAAAAAAGCAATTACTTTGGCATGGGTTTGGTACAAAAAATGGATTGTTTTCAACAAAAATGGATGTTTAAAGTAATAAAATAACGAATTTTCTAAATTTGTGGATAATGAAGGCTTGAAATTTCACGAAGAATTAGTAGCCTAAAATTACACTACCAACACTGTTTAACTCAAAAAAATCAAAGAAAAATTTGATAGATAGACTTAGGGTTTATATTGTATACAAGATGGGTGAGATTAGGGTTTTACACATAATTATTAATATCATACGATACATCATGATACACCTAAAAAACGATACGTATCGTGTCTTTGTATCGTTGTTGCACTGTATCATACGATACACAATACAATACGTACGATACTATACGTAACGATTCTGTTTTTTTTTTATTTTTTGGGGTTGAAATGACATCATTTTACCCTAAAACTTATTTTTAAATCACTAGCTAGTAAAACGACATCATTTCAGTAGTCATAGTTTAAAAAAATAATAAAATCTAATGTTAATGTTGTTCAATTAAATTCAAAATTTCTGATTAATATTAAAGTTGTTCAAGCAGTTGATGTTAGAAGTTTGAATTAGAGGTCTTTGCATTTTGATATTATTAAACTATGTTAGAAACTTAAATAATTAGTAGAATATTAATGAAATACTATGTTATTATAAGTCTATGATTTTTCTATAAATGTATATACATATATTTTATTAATAATTATTTAAAATTAAAATTGCGCATATCTTACGATACACGATAAACGATATGATACTATACACTATTTTTAAAAAATGATACGCCTTCCGATACACGATTTGAAAACTATGATTTTACAAAATATAAGAAATCAAGAAAATGAAATATGAAAAGGAAGAAGTTATCTATAAGTCTTTAAAGGATTTGTGAATACTTCGGTGGTGGTCAACGATGGAAGCATAGAAGAGAAAGGCAAGAAGGGACAAAAAAAAAAGTCATGGAAGAAGTCTTTTGATTTTGGATAAGGTAAAAAGTTACCCTTGAAAATTTGGTATAGAATTTGAGTCTCCCTCAATTTGGATCCACAATAAGTTTTTTCTTGATTTGGTATACATTTGAGTCCAAGCTTAGAAAAAGTTTTTAGACTATTTAGACACAAATTTAATTTTGAGTCTGAATTAGAGTCAAGGTTGGAGATGCTCTAAGTATTCAATTTTAAGGCTTTTCTAAATTAAAAATAACAACAATAAATATTTATCTATGAATTGTAAATCTAAATGTGATTTCAACGTTTAATTTTAGAGATTAAAAAAAATAATTTTACAGATTCAACATTTAATACCATAGTCTTAAAACATATAGAAATAATAATAGGACAATAGCATAAAACTAGAGAATTCTATTTGTTTTAAGATTCCAGGGTACTTGTTTTTAGAGTGAGAATCCATTGAATACAAAGAGTCTAGAGGAGCCTAGGAGATGGGAGACGAGAAATGAAGAGAGCGACACTAAGAGATTAGAGGGAACTTGAGAGATGCTCTTCAATCACGTTTGCTACTTGTTGCGTTTCCACAACTTCTTCACCAAGAAGAAGAAGAAGAAAATGGGCTTTTGCCACTTCGCAAAGGCTACTGGTTTTGTCTTGAAATCTTTTCTCCTTTCGTGTAATTGCAAGAGGATGTGTGATCTAGAGTTACAAATTTCTTCATCCCTTGGTCTCCTCTTTTCTTCTCTATCTACCTTTTCTTTGGTTGGTGATGGCTGCCTGAGATCTTGGTCAGATGATTTTGTGAATCGGTTTGATTCGGTGTTGACTAGCCTTAGTTGATTCGAGTTGGTTGAGTTATAAACTGACTCAGCTAAGTCTCATGATATTCTCGTATTGTGTATCATTATTGGATTGGAGGTGACCGACTCGTATTGGAATTGACCAATACTTTCACATTGGAGCTAGTGCCAAAAAAAAAAAAAATACAAACAACTCTACAATTTGAGTCACAAGGCAAGCGCAAAAAACAACCAGTTGTCCTGCTAGCAGAATATCTATATTTAATTATTTATTTACTGTACAAAATTCGCCAAGAAAAATCTACCCAATAATGTGGCAAAAAAATGGCCTTATAATTTACTGAAAATTTGAGAAAAAAATTTACTAAAAATTTTGCTAAATGCCAAAATTTACACAAAAAAATCTATCATAAAAAATCTGAAACCACGTTCATCTTCATGAGCAATGCCTGATCCTGTGAAAGCGAACACAGTCCAAACCAAGAATTGCACTAGTGTCAATCTTGATAACTAGCTTATCAATTTTCAGTTTGAATCTAATACTGTTAGATAAATTTATTTATTTTTTGTTAAGATTCAATTTTTTCACATAATTTGAGAATTTACGATAGGACAACCCAGTGCACAGAACTCCTGTCACTGCAATGTCTAAGGAGGGTCACATGTACGCAACTTTAAACACAAATGTGACAAATTCAACATTTTAATGGGTAATGTCATGGTCATCCATGGACCCACTAAAATGAATTGGCCTGCTAAAAAGCCTCTATCATAAAAACAATTACCATGATTAATGGATCAACTTGCTCCAACGTAAATGTCCGCTGCATCATCCAATCCAAAACCCATTCTATGAAAATTCGCTACCTTCCCCAAATTACATCAGAACATAATTTGGCACTGTGCAAGTTGCACATGATGGTGAAACGATCACTTCACATCAATCACTTGAAAATAAATGAGTGCCTTTGAAGAATTCTATTTTCAGATAAGAATTCCAGCAAATAATCACCACAGGACGAATTGCATGCTTCAAACTCAAGATCACATGTCCTCAAAGATATTATACACTCTGGTCCACTGTCAAACACGTCTAGATAGTTCTAGTGAAAAGCAAATGCTCTGCCACTTGGACTATGCATTATCCCACATTCAAAACCCTCAGAGCATTCAACAAGTTCTCTGAAGCCTCTTCTTCTCAGATGTACACTACAGCAAGAGCAACCAATATACTTGCCCATCATAAACAATATAAGATAACTCCTTTGACATATCTTAAATGTACTGAGAGCTGCCTGAACTCACCATGGTTCACAATGCTAATTACCAGATCTGAAGCCACAGTCAATCCCAAGTTGGGGAGTTAACCTAGTCTAATGCACATGAATGCATAGATGCACAAGCAGTAACCCTATTTCACAAATATACGATCCTTCTACCCTTTAATTTTTTGAAGAAAAAAAAGCAAAGCCTTAACCTTATCTCCTTCCCATATCTCCTAAATCTCGACTTTATGAGGAATTTCCGCTAGAAAATTAGCCATTGTTGCTATTCAGTATTGATTGTAGTAAGATAATGATATTGGCATTGGAATGTGCGTAGAGTGAAGGGGATGCTGGAATGTGGTGGTTATTGTTGCAAATGTAGCAGTAGGCTGTCTCATGGTGCGACTTGTGGCAGGGATATGTGGCGTGTTAGGCCCAGCATTAATTATGGTTTTGATGGTCACTTATATAGAGAGAGAGAGAGGAAAGGATATTCCAGTATCATCAACTCTATTACTTTAAGAAGATGTTTGGTGGTCTGTCAATTGGTTTTGATCAGTACTGGTTCTTTCCCTCTCTGTAGCTACTTTGCGAAAGATTAGGAAAGATAAAAAGGTAACCACACAGGGATTCTATGTCCTAGCCCCAAAGATAGAGAATGCTTTCAAGCCCATAGAATGAAGAACCCTTTAAGTAGGTGATGAAGTGTTCACTGGAAAAGTTGCATATTAAACTGCTCAAGGGATCTGATGCCTTTTTAATTTGTAAAACACAACCCTAAAAATCCCATTGTCGAGAGAGCAATCAACCAAAGCCCAAATATGGGCTTCCAGACAGTATATGGACCCTTGATCTTTTTCATTCCTCTTTCTTTTTACGTTTTCATCATTTCTTTCTGCTGGAGTGGCAATTTTTACATGACAAAGCACCAGGTGGACTGTTAGCTAGGGGTACTCACCCCACAAAAGTAGTGTCTCTTTAACTAAAACCAATCAGACAATTAAACAATAAAATTGAGAATATTTGTAAATTTAAATGTTTTCTAGAGGAGAATTTGTATTCTTTTGGTTTAAATGAGTTTACTTGCATTCTTGGGGCTTGCAACTATATAAACAAGTTCGAAAGTCCATAGCTTTTCAAATTTCACTTCTTGCATTCATCAATAAGTATTATTGGATCAAGTGCTTAAATGCAGAACCTAGGGTAATTTCCCACTGCTACAATTTCAGGAAGTTCTTCAGCAATACTTATTCAATACTAAGATTAGATTTATTCCCTGTTTTACCTACGTCAGCTTACTAATTGGAAGAACGTAGAGAAAATAAGTTTTTATGATGGAATAATTATGACAGCATAGACTCAGCTAACCAAAACACTTTATCATCTCAAGGTAATTGTACTACAGGGATCATGTGCCATCAAAATTAGCCACATTTTCTGACCCAAAAATATAAACCAAATACCAATAGCAAGGAAATGGCATTAAATGGCTGAATAAAGTGGAAGGTACCTGAAGTTGTCGGATTAATGGCATACCCTTATTCTGCCTCTTCAGCCGCCAATGCTCATAAATTACTTTAATCACTTCCTTGGGCCCAAATCCAACCATGAGCTCCTCTATTTCATCAGCTGTAAAGTGATCACGCTGTTGTGCATATGAAAATTTCTCAAACATGTCCATTGTCTTCTCAAGCAACTCCTCAGAAATATATTCAGACTCATTTTCACCGGAATGTGAAGATTTTGAATTATTAAAAATCCATTGCTCATCATCACTGTCCAGGTCATATAAGATGCGTGACACATCCATAGCCATTTCAACATCAGTTTCAACCTGTCGGAAGTACTTGGAAGAACTGTGAACAAAAGGCACTTCTGTGGCATCATCATCACTTTCCTCTATCAGGCGAACTCCAGGAATGGGGATGTTTTTAACTGAAGCAGCACGAATATTCCGATTATAGCACTCTTCATGCATCTCCTTAAAAAGCATCCACTGACTCCTGTCAGGAAACTCCAGTACCCAATCCTTTCCTCCCTTCCACATCATGGCATGTGTGTAGCGGTTTGTTGATCCAGGCTGCAAAACATGATGCACTTTGTATGAATATTTCGTAGTCCCGGAAAGTTTAACAGCTAGTTTCCATTCACTTTGATCTGCAAGTTCCAACATAACCCGTCCACCACATTCTCTCCACCCTCTATCCCCAAGCGTGACCAACACATTGGCATCACAAGCTAGGAACTCCAAGTTCCTTCGAGAAACTTTGGAACCATCTGAGGTCTTCTTCTCCTTAGCTCTCCTAATTCGCTTATAAGGAAGCCCTTTTCGGTTATGGATCATGTGCTTCGAGCTAAAATCAAAACCTCCAAAAGGCATCATGTAATGGACCTGTGTCCGTGGCTTCTTAGGTCCATTGCCGAAGCCATTGCGGATAAAATCTCTTTTCCCATCGGGCCGTACATGTGATAAATCGCCAAAAGACGAAGAACTTGAGCTATTTCTATTGCGATGCGACAAACTCCGAGGGCCCGTGGGATTTGGGCTTCGGTCAAAACCATCACTAGTATTCCAATCTAACTCAGAAGCCTGTTGAGCCCTATGCGTGCTTTCATCCACAGGCCTTTGAACTTGGTCAAAGGATGGAATTTCAACACTCAATCCATTCAAACCAGAATAGCTCTTGTCATTCGACATACCAGGAGAGTTGTGGTCTTTAGGTACTATAGGCTGTTCTGATATTGCAATATGCTGTGACACTAGATCATTGCATCCACCATCCTGTGATTGTACAATTACATCAATTGCATTTTCCCCAGAATCATTGGAACAGGAATAAGTACCAGCAACATTCATTGGTTTGCTATTTTGAAGATTCTCAGACAATTGCAAGGAATCCCCATCATTGCTGGCCAAGACAGTA
Organism: Ilex paraguariensis; assembly: GCA_963454935.2. Classification (NCBI taxonomy): domain Eukaryota; kingdom Viridiplantae; phylum Streptophyta; class Magnoliopsida; order Aquifoliales; family Aquifoliaceae; genus Ilex; species Ilex paraguariensis. Next base: position 36,997 of record CAUOFW020000763.1, read on the forward strand.
TCAGTTTTCAAATGTGGTTCGACATAAGTTCCCAACTGCGGTCTGGCACTGGACAACCATCCTGAACAAGCCACTTCTCCTGATGAAGGTTTCAGATTGCTCTCAGGAGTGATTACTGGCGCATTCTCAGAGCAATCCTCGACCGGAGTGGAGTCATCTGCAATTGGCAGGCAAGTGCTTTCTGATTGAAGAGAATAAGCAGGTTCATGGTCCTGAAGGCTCATGCATGCAATACTCCTCAGCAGCTTAAGATGCAGGCCAAGAAAGAAAGTTGGTGAAGCAGTAAAAGAAAGAGCAAATGGAGGAAGTTTTCCCCGCTTCAGATCATAATTAGAAGAAGAGCAATTCATATTTGTGTTGCAGGATTCTTTGGAAACACCCACTGCCATAATACCCAGGGCAGAATTCTTCTGTAAACCCTGTTTGACAGTACAACTTGCCACATTCAATCCCACTGGAAGCAAGATCATGTTGAAGTGCCTCACAACACATAACAGCCTAGCCATGCTAAGTATATCCTAAAAGTTATTTTATTTTTTGAGCTTAATAACCTAGCAAAAGCTTTCCAGTTCGATATTTAATGTCAGTTAAAATACCTATGCATGGTAAACATCAACAACAGAGGTATAAAGAAAAACGAGCAGAAAGCTGCAAAGGCTGACAGCAAGGCATGAAGAATAAAAGTGGAATCAAAATCCACTAATTAAATTCCAAAAGATTTTTCATTGCTCAGGCAGGGGGAGAAGAAAGGGGGGGGGGGGGGGAGAGGGGGATGGGGAGGCAGCTTCATGAAATAAAAAAGGTAAACAAACTGAAATAAATACCTGAAAAGCGGAGGGCTCCCCACCAACAGAATTTATGTCCAGCTGATTACAAACTCCATTGAGTGCCCTGATGTTATCATATGTACATTCAGACAGAGGTAGCTGGTGAACCAGTAAACAATGTTGCTGGAGTTTACGATCTAGGTGCAACCATTTTGAACATTTCACGTTGGAGAAGCTGCAGAATGCAAACACATGCTTCTTTCTGAAGTCTTGAAGACAAGAAAGTTTAAATCTTATTGAAGATACCGGAAATTGCAGGTTAACATACTTCCCCTGCTCATGAGGTTGATGAAATACTTGTAGAACAAGGAAAACAAATGCCACAGCGTTCTTCAAGCAACCTTCAAACAAGAAAAACCTCAAGCCGAAATTATTATCAAGAAAAAGCATCTCCAAATGAACCTTAGGCCACAGAGAGACAACAGTACCAAATTGAAGCAGCAGTACAGCATGTAACCACCAAAAATCCTCTAGTCCAAATATGACATTCAGGACAGGAGGTACTGATAAGCATAACTCAAGCCTGAATTCTCTAGATTCTACCAACGGCATACTTAATTTTAACAAGCCATCATCATCAATAGACCAGAAATGCTCATAAGGTTTAAACCACCCAAGAGACACATTGGATTCTTTTGAAGTTCGAGAAGTGTCAACAACAGGGGCAAGAGAAAAAACAGATCCAGGCACACTTCGAGAAGCATTGCCATTTACAGATGTGCTAATCCATCCACTGTCTTTCTTCCTATACCGCCTCCTGAAATAAACAACAGGTAGTTCGCTATCTTTGGAGCTAGTGGTGCTTTCCAGCACATATGTCTCACCTGAAATGCCATTAATTGATCTGTCTGGAAATGCTGAATTACAATTTACTGCACTCATATCTATTCCAAACAAACCCATATCCAAACATGCATCATCAATCTTGTCAGACAATGGGGGAACAGAATAAGTAGATGGATGGGACGTTTTCTGTTTTTTCAAAGTGCCTGAAGGAGAAGATTTGACTCGACGAGAAGAACGAGCCAGCCATGAGATGATGGGCTCTGAATCCATATAGCTTCCCACGTAACTTTCATCATCTGAAGTCAACTCTGCCTTTCCCTTATCTCCCATAGCAGATTTTCTTGGCTCTACCTTTCCAGGAACTTCACTGGGAAGAAGCAAAAGTTTATATCTCTCATGCTGAAGGTCAATCCACTCCTCATCTCGATCATCGTACTTAATATGATGAAGCTTTCTTTCTGGATCATAATCTTTCACGAGGCCATAATACCAACTCTCATCCAACGGCCAAAATACCTTGATCCTCCGGTTCAAAACCCAGTATACATCCAAATCCGTGGAAAGAATTTCATAGAAATGGCGTCGCTTCCTTGAGAGGCCTTTCTCATTATGATGTTTTCTTGGTCGCAATACTCTGCTAGCAGCAGAGTCAGCTGATGCCAACTCTGAGCCAGCTAAGAAGTTTGCCCCTTGACCAAACCTCTGACCAGAATGGATCAAGGAAGACGACCCATTAGCATAGTGTGATGCAGAAGATCTGGTCTTCAAAGAAAATCCAGTGCAACTCGGATCAAATCGAGACGATAGCATCCTCGCTGCATTTGCTTCAAGGTTCTCCTCATCATCATCATCTTGGAAACCATCACGGTTACTGACTGGATTCACAAGTGGAGGCTCCACCTGCTTTACAACAGTTCCATTACCTGATGCCAAACCGTTCTTTTTCCGGTGTTTGCTTTGCCGCCTTCTAGGAGGTGCATCATCATTATCTACAACCAAATGACCAGCTTCCTCCTTAGCATGCCGAGCTGACCTCACTCTAGCTGTCCTACTTCCCTTAACATCATCAACACCCGACTTCTGTGAAACCTTGGAACTAACAATTTCACCTCCGGAATCGCTATGCAACTTAACTATCTCATCACCAGAACGAGCTTTGCTGGCAGAAGAACCAGGTGTTTTTAAAACTTGATTACCAACAATATTCTCCGACTCGCCATTTAACTTGGCAGTGTGATCACCGGAACTATACAGTCCTGATGGCTTTGAAACCCGATTACTTTCAACTTTCTTACGCCCCACAAAACCTCGTGGACGCTTGGGGATCCGAATCAAATTACCATTACCATCCAAACCAATGGAAATACCATTTGATCCATTACTGGTACTCAACTTGTCACTCAAACCCAACAGAGCCCGGTCCACATCACCAGAACCAGAACTCACCCCATCAACATATACTTCACCTAAACTCTTCTTACTCTTCTTGCCCGCTTGCTGAATACTAGTCAAAGCGACCTCTTTCCTACTATTCCTTTTCTTTTTCTTAACCTCATCATTATTTTGTGCACTATTCTTTCTCTTATTGTGCCCTTCCTTTAAGACCCTACTTTTGTAAAGGCTCTGGAGATCCACAGATCTTGTTTTCTTGGAAGTCTCAGCACCATCAGACTTTCCTACGCTATTTTCCATCAACAATCCCTCAATCCAAACACCCCACACCAAAATTCCCAAATTTTATATCCCATCACACACACAAGCACATCCAAATTTTCAGATCTGTAACTAAAAATTTACACAGGAAACCAAATATATCAAAATCCACGACAAATCAAACAATTAATCACAGAACAACCACATTCCAAAATAAAATGAACTCATTTCTCGCATAAAATAAGTCAGGATATGTAGGAATATACAAGCATATGTGTATAGACATACAGACCTTTCTTCGATAACTCCGAAACGCGTGACAATCGAGCACATGAAGCAACGAATTCTAGGTTTTGAACATGAGAATCTGGGAGATAGCGATAAAAGAAGAGTTTGTGTTCGATTTGAAACCCTAATTGACACAGGTCGATTTTTTGAATTATTTTCGATTTTATTTGAATTTTACTTTTTTCCAGAGAGAGAGAGAGAGGAGAGAGAAAGAGGGCTAGGGTTTCTTCGGGCTCACCGGTCACGAGATTAAAGGGTTTTGACTGGAAAAATACAAAAACAATTTATTAAAAATCAAAACAATATAGGATGATTCTGACCGTCGGATTGGGATATTTACGGTTGAGATTCGATCTGAGTGGTTAGTGACGTAACCGAATGGAATAAAAATCGAGCTATTAGATGGAAGATGTGACGGTGTAGATGAGTTGGACGGTTGAGATTTGAATGAAGTTTGGGAAACGTTCGCTGGATAAGTGACCCGGAATTGCAGATCTTTATTTTCGGAAAAGTTAATTGAAACTTTTCCTTTAATGGGTTCGAAAAGTGGACCTGGAAACTTGGTAAATTACGGATGCGCCATGGTTGTTTTCAAAAAGAGGGAAAGTAGTGACCCGCCATAAAGAACGGGGGTAGGAGAACTCGCCCAAGTAGGTAGCTTGTGTTTAACTCGCTTGAATAAAGTAACACGTGTCGCAATTGAGGCTTTAATTACAAAATTACCATCCAATCCGACGTATTTTTAATAGAGTAATACTAATTGGACCTAAAAATCTGACCTAATTTATTGATCTTCAGTAGAACTATTGGATCAACACCAAGTTTCAATGTTCGATGGGCTATACAGTCAATCCAAAAGTCATAGCAAATTAGGTCAGAAAATTAAGTTTCAATAGCATTGCTCTTTTTAATAAGTGCGATGTTATAAAATTCAAATAAAATTTAAAAAATTATAACTTAAATATATATCATTATTTAGATTAATGACTCTTAATAATTTTTTCAGTAGAATCTACTCATCCAAAAGATGATATACATTTGAGTTTTAACTTTTACGTTTCATTTGGGTTATACAACATTATTTTTTTAAAAATTCAAAGATTTACTTGTGTATATATATAATATAAAATAGGACGGACTTCAATAAACATATTTGATGGTCTCAAATAGACACATTCAAAGTTATCAATATCTTTCTCAAAACTATGCACATTGAATCATGTCTTTAAATATGGGTTACTCTAGTCTATAATATAAAACAGAGCAGATTTCAATAAGTTCATTCGACAGTCTCAAATAGACTCATCCAATATAGTCATCAATATACCTCTCAAAATCATTCACATTGCACTGTGTCTTCAGGTACAAATTACCCTAAGTAAATTATATTTGAGTGCATGATAAGTGATCCGTAATAAAAAAAAAATATGTTAATAATCAACACTAAAATTCTAAAAGGAAATATATATATGTATAACATTATTTAGCCTTATTAACACATGGAACAAAAAAAGGACACAATATTTATGTCATTGTGAATTCAACTCAATCACTTATTCAAATTCAAATAATGTTTGATGTGATATCATATCCCGAAAATAATTATTTATTTATGTGTAAAATTTTGCAGTAATTTTTTTCTTGATATACATAATCAAAGAGTCCACTAATAAATCATCATCTATTATATTAAAATTATTTTCTTTATAATATACATAATCGAAAATAATCCCCAAATCACTAATCCAAATGACTATTTAAATTCGAAAAGTAACCCAAGTATTTTTTGAACCAGATGTAATAATATTTCTCAAAATACCAAAATGCAAGCATCAAAGAAAATATTAAAAAATTAAAGGGGGCTTTAAATAAAAAAAAAATCATATGAATATGTGTAGTAGGTAAGACAAATGTCAGGGAGACACCAGCTCACTTTGGCCTATGAATGGCTCCGCCACTACTTCACACCATGTGTAATTTTTATAATACCTACATTAGACAATATCATTGTTGTTAGAACCAAATTACAACCATGTTAAAAGTATGTCAAGGTGGTTGGATATTCCCTTAATAACACATAAGATACCTTAAGTCCACGTTGACCACAAGTTATAATAAATGATTTAAGCAAATACCGACTAAATGTTACTTTCTTCTTCAAATCTTTACTCTTTTTACTAAATGGTCTCAAGTTCTTTCTTCTTCAAGGTTTTGTTTTCAACCAAAGGCAACTTGAGTCCCCTCAAGATTTTTTCTCCAAATTTGACTTGACAATAACAAAAATAGAATGAGTTTAACACATTAAGTGACATTGTTATTTGGTGTGTATATCAAATGAGAAACTACCACAAAATCAACTCATAGAATACACGAGTTGTTTTGACAAATTGATAGGTGACAATCATTCATTGAGAATGTATAATATTTTATAGATAATGTATATATCACATAGTAATGTCATGAAGTGTGTTAGACTCACGCAAAAATTTCTCCTTGGCAATGGAGGTTTCATCCTTGATTACAACTGTCTCCTTTCTTAATCACAATTTCCTCCACTTGGGTGTGCAAAGGTTGCCTCTTCAATAAACTTACACTCGTAGATAAATGTATTTTTTTTTTTATCAAGCTTTGACTTCTCTACCTCGTTTCTTAGGGGCCTATTTGGTATTTGAATTTAGAGAGTCAGATTTATCAAAATAGTTCAATGAACTTTAAAAACCAATGCGTAGTTGGAGATTTGGCCCAAGATTTTTAGGGTATGTTATTCTAGGCTTGACGTGTACAATTATACTACTTTAAAAAGTGAGCATATCTGAAAAACTTTATATTTTCACTTTTATCCTCCACAACAACAACAATTTCATTTTTATCCTTCAACATTAAAGCCAAAACAAACTTATGCCTCCTCATGTTAAAAAAAAAAAAAAACTACGACTCCCAATCTTCTCTCTCTCCTTTGGCCGTTGCTTCATCTTCATCTTCATCTTCCTCTTCCCCTTCCTCTTCCCACACTCCAAATAAACCACTTTCTCTATCTTCTTTTCCTTTTTCAAAAACCCTCGATGTTCCCCTTTTTCTCCCTCTCTTTTCAGCCGTTCTTAGCATACGTTACTCCACGCATTCAATTCTTTCAGCATCTCAACATTTGTCGCCCCTGCTCCTTGTGGTTGTACGCATTCTGGGACTTCATACCTGAAGTTGCATTGCTTATATCTGTAATCAATTTGAATCTTCACAATTTTAGGACTCCAAATTAGAATTTGAATCTCTCTTAGCGTTTTCTCTCTCCATTGCAAGCATCACACTCAGTCTATCTTTCGATTTTTGGATCCATTCGTGTATGTTGTGGTATTGTTTTTCCACTGATATCTATTTTAAGATTTTTTTTTTTTTTGCGAATTCATCCTACAGTTTATGTTACCAGCAAAATTGAAACATTCATAGAGAAAATAGGCGCAAACACACCATATGTATTAGCTTTATGGAACCAACAGTGTGCTACCCAAAGAGGTACTCATTTTTGTTTATGACTACAAATTATAGTATTTTATTAGGAGTGGCATTATTTTATTCGGTCTTATTGTTGCTAAACTTGATATATATCCAAATTCTAGTTTTGTTTTTTGTATAATATGAACGCTCGCTTGTGTGTAAATTTCAAGTTTTGCAGGTTGGTTTGTGGAATTGTCAATTTGGTTATGGGTCGCGAACAACAATAATGGTTTGAGGTATTTTATTGGTTTAGGTTCACTAGACACTGTGGTGTCAAATTGTGAGTGGAAAAATGGATTTATATTTATCATTTTTTAGGAAAGACTTTACTTTCGTTGTGTTTGTCTCAGTTAAATTTTTTGAAATTAAGTCACTTTGTTGTTGTGAGTTACTTGGTTTTTTTTTTTTTTTTTGGGGGGGGGGGGGCTTCTCTTGATCAGTGATCTAATGAATAATCAGAGTTTGCTTTTATTGGTTGGACCTTTTACAAATTGCTGACGACCTGGTATTTGCAACTCTTAGTCTTATTGAGTAGCTTGAGTCATTAAATTTATAATCATCACACATCAGCCACATTTTGACTAGTTCAAGAGTAATGGTAATGGTTAAATTTGAGTCTACTTGAATAAATTTGAGTGATGGTTAAACATCATATGGGCTAAAAATGGAGTTCAAGTTGTGTGAAAGTGTGTTCGGTTTTTATTCTAGGCATTCTATACAAATTGGATGTTAATTCTTCTACATGGTATTGGTTGCAGATCACACCTATGTAAGTATCCAAAAAACCTTTCTAACAATATCAAGTTGGACAACTCTTATATGTAATGGTAAGCACAATATATTTATTTGTGTCATGCTAGGAAACACAAACACGGCATTTTGGTCAGAGTATTGATGTCGAACATGCTTTGAACACTTGTCAAATACACTAAAATGAGTCTATACTTTTTTATTGTTAAATTTTTTTTCAGGACACGTTGCGGACACATGATCGATCGACACACTGGATAAATGCGACCAAGATACTGGGGAGACATTGGAGGACACATTTTAAGATTTATTTTTTTTTTCAAATTTTTAAAAACTTATCTAAATATTTTATAATTAAGAAAGTTATTTTTGTATTTTAAAGAAATTAAAGAAATATGGATCAAAGACATAATGTAGAAAAAGCTATAATCACTAAACAAACATAGAAAATGGATATAAGATAATTTCAGACACGATTACAAAATTTATACAAATGAAATAAACTTTCTATATGAAATATCCTTACTGTGATAAAAAAAAATAGGTTATGAAATTAGGGCTCTTTTAAATTGGTTGAAAATAGAAATTTTAGTAGTCATTATATATTTATGATGAGTGTGTATCTATATATGCGATATTGTATTTTTTATTTGAGGATACCATGATGTGGATTATTAGAATTAAGAACATGACAAATTGAATGATTATTACCAAAATATTTATTTTATCACATGATTGTATGTATATATAATATAAATAAATACATAGTATTTAACATGTCACACGTGTCTGTGTCCTACTTTCTTCAAAAATTTAATTTCGTCGTGCCCGTATCGTGTTGTATCTGTGTCTCGTGTATGTACTTCTTAGATTTCATGCTTTGATTTTTGGTGAAGTTCCTTATGTGTATTTCCTGTTTCACTTGTTCAAGTTGTCCCAAATGCAAAAATTCTGCCCATTTAATGTTATTACTGTTGGGAAAGAAACTTGTTTCTTAAACTCAAATGATAAAACTTGATGTTAGTATTTTTTTATAAAAGCACTTGTCGTTTAAAAAATGTCCACTATTATTTCTAGCATTGACTTATCTTAGAGAAATTACCATTTTTGCAGGGTGAGAAGCATACTTTCTGCTTTTGCATTGCTTAAAGTAATTAAAAACCCATTTATTCTTTCGCAAAACCAAGGACAATATCATTTCCTATTTGAGCACTTTGCATTCCACATTCATAGTGATTGGATCTATCCACTAAAAAGAATCAATTCAAGTATCTTTATATTGGTCTTCTTCCTCTACCAAGTCTAGATAGTTACAAATTTCAGTTTTGGTCATGACTTACGGGTGGTTTGAATTTCAGGAAAAAGTATAAAACTGGTTGTAGGTGTATCTTTGAACAACTTTTCTCGAGACATATACCTAGATGATAATTGTCAAGACTTAACAGAAGAAATGATTCCCATGTGAATAAACATTTTCATATATGTATTATTGGATTAATCTGCTTGAAATCGTTGGAATTATTGCTTTGGTGATAATTTAGCCACCTATTATTGTACGCATCTATAAACTAATGTTACAATTTCTCACCACGCAATAGCCTTAGTTTTCAAAAATATTGAAGTTCTTCCCTTCGAAAAGCAAATTATGTTTCCTAAACTACATTCTCTTCTAGGTCGGGATACCATCATGTTGGACCCCAAGAAAAAAAAACACTAATTAATTCAAGGCAACTTTTATTATTAGTTACTGGCATAAATAATCTTAATAGCCATAGAGGCAACACTTGACTGTATTTGCGAAGATTTACAATCAATTCAAAGATCAAAAGTTAAAATATAATGAAATTATCAATTTGGCCAACCGATATAGTTTGTATATTGTCTATCTTTTTCTAATTCATCATCTTTTTGGTTATTGGATCAATTGAACCAACTTGCTACACGTCGAGTATAAAATTGACTCTTGTTCGACAGGCATGGCTTTCAACGATTGCAATCATACCAAAAGAGTAAGTCTTATTTGGCTGATTATGGTTGATGTGATCTTGGGTGTTGTGTAGCAGCATAAGAGGGGAGGGTGGAATCGTTTCAATTCTAGATGTAGAGTTGATTTTGTTCATTTATTTTGTGTTTGGGAGCTCCTTGTTTTTGAGATCACTTGATTGCATAAATTTTCATCCCCCATTGCAAAGCATGTCTATAATAGATTGCTTAGCTTCTTAAGTACATGCATTGAGGATTTTCAAACTTATCAGTTGAAATGAACTTAATGTAATGCTAGCTCTTGCAAGTATCACTCTAGATATATACAAACATGCACACAATATATATATATATATATATGGATAAGTTTAAAAATTCCTACTACAAGGTTATGCATGAGTTTTCGCACATAAATCCTTCTCAAAAATCAATTTGTCATGGTTCCACTTTTTTGGGTGCTTCTATTAGTTACCTATTCTCTCTTTTTTTTTTTTTGGGTGCTTATATTAGTTACCTATTCTCTAAGTCATTCGTTGTCATATTTGGCCAGGGTTTGTATCTTGCTATCAATTTGGTATACTGATTGACTATGGGAGATGTGTTAGGAAGGGGTGAATCACCCAAGGCTTGGATGTCAGAACAAAGCTTGAGGCCAAAATAAAAGAGGCTCTGCAGCATTGAGTATAAAATCTTAGGGAAGTTGCATGAAAAAAACATCAGAGAAGTTCTATGAAACCATTGAACCGCAGAATTCCAAATTTTCCATTTATTTGTGAAAGTTTAAGAATTTGCAAAGATATCTTTCACCAATTTGGTGGGGCTTTGTGTGATTTATGTATAATAAGTTCAAAAGTTAAAATTTGTTGTGTACTTATGTGTCAGGTATCTATATAATGGTCTATATCACATCACTTGAATTCGATAATAGTTCATGTACAACACGCGTGTGCACCAACTAGTGATTTAAAATTCACACATGCGAGTTTTCTCAAACCAAGAGTGAGGTGGGTTTCAAGTGTGGGCTAGTTGGATATGATGTTAAAAAGTCAATTTCATGACAAATACTTTGTGATACTTATGATTAACCCAAGGACTCCACATGTATTTATATCACTTACTTTACATGACATTGTATAGAGGATATTATTTCAATATCATGTACAAAACTTTGGAATTGTGTTTAAAGGAGCTTCATAAATGCAGTCTAACCCCCTTATAAGGATCATCCAAACAGGCCCTTATAGTCTCCATACAAGATAAATTTGTATGCATGTATGTATGAGTGAATGAGAAATAAAGTACTTTGGATGATGTATTTAGCATGAGAGACCAGAAGATCGAAAGTTAATTATAAAATGTACGTATTTTTTTGATTATATATATAGTAATGCACCACGAATATTACACGTGAAAATTTTAGTTAAAAAATTTGATAAAATACATAAAAGTTTAATTATATAGCTAAATTTATGGTCAAACAAATATATAGCTAAATTAGATATTATCTCATATTTACCATGTTTAAATTATTTGTATTGTTGATGAAGATAAAAATATACATATATCGATTTTTTGGCATCGGAGATGATATTGAAACAATGAAGTTGTCAGTATGTATTAATATTGAAATTTTTGAAAAAAAAAAAAATATTTGTATACATCCTATTAAGAGTAACATGACAATCATTGGACATTTATATGATATATTAGATATTAGTTTGTTATTTAAGTATAGAGGATGGTAATTTGCATATTTAAATACAAAAAGATATGTTAGGCTTTATAATTTCTTATAAGTGTAAAATAGTAAATCAAATTTTTTGCATATAAGGTACTTTTATTAGTAATATAAATATAAATATAGATATAAATATATATATTATATTTATCTGCTAATTATTACTTGTGCCTGAAGGCATTATATAACACAAAAAATTTACAATTAATTGTCCAACTTGAAAAAGAAAATAACCCAAAAATATTCATACCAGTTCTTTTAAAATGACCTAAAATATACTGTCGATCATATCTTCCATATATAAAACTATCACAAAAATGTATAAAAAAATTCCTCAAAACAACACCACATATTCAAATACTTCAGGAAAAAAAAAATACTAATAGAACCTAATAAAATTTATAATTTTTATGTAATAAATAAAATTTTTCTCATTTATAAGACTTATGAATTTATCACCATTTAACCCAATAATACAACATCATTATAAACTCAATCACCAAATTTGCAATCCACCTCATGTAAAAAATATCTCAAGCAAAACCAAACAAATACCAACAAAACATACTACTAATAAATAAAATTCATCACTAATGAAATAAAAATTGCAACCATCCATATAATAAAACTAAGTTCAAAAATACTGTCAACAAAATAAATAAATTGTTATCTCAAATTCCACTAGCTTCCAAAATAATGTATACAGCCTATAAAAAAATTATATTTAGATGTTTTCTCATTCTCTAAAAACATACAATTTTTTTTTTAATTCATCCACATTCAAATAATAAAAAAAGATATGGGAGAGTATGTGTTTAAGTGATGAGAGATAGAGAGAGAGATAGTTATATGAAAGATGAGTGTTAGAATTAAGTCCAATTTAAAAGAGATATGAGATAGAGACAGGAGAAAGAGTTATACGAGAGATATATAGAGTGTGTGTTTAAAAGAGATATAAGAGATAAAGAGATGAGTGAGTTTGTATTTAAAACGTCTAAGAGATAAAAGAGAGAGAATTTATATGAGAGATGAGATTGTTAAAGTTAAGTTCAATTAGGATCGTTGGATCAATAATCGTCAAGATATCTGAGCCGTGAAAAGCTAAATATAAAAAAATCTAACTATTTTATTATATAGATTACATATTTATATACATGTATATTTTTTTTCATCTTTCTACTTTTCTATATTACCAAATAAAAAAAAACTAATTGATAGGATCGTGTAGGAATTGGATAGATATTTTAAATTAATCATGAGAGTAATTTAATATTTATCTTTTAAGTATTTTCTTTTAACTTTTAAAGACTTAGTTGTCATTGTGACTGTTTATTTCTTTTAGAGTCCTTTTAAAATTTGTGTTCTCCCTATATATATATATATATATATATATATGGGATATGATATTTGTTTTAATAGACTTTGATTATTGATTATTGATATTGAATCTTCTTCCTAAAATTCTCTCTCTATTCTCATCCCCTTCGTATTTTTTTCTCATCTCTTTCGTCTTCCCTTTTCATCCTTAATTCTTCCCTAACACGATATACATCAATTTGATATTAAAGCTATTACGATCTACATTAATTTAGTATCAGAGCCCAATTTCGATTCGTTTCAAAAGGGGGAAAAAAAAAGTTAATGTTCACGCGTTGTTCGTGCGCACTGTTCATCATTAACTCAGAATGGATTTCATTGCTACCTCTTGTGTTTAACAAAAAAACACCCTAGAAGAATTACAAAAATACCCTAGAAAGGTTCAAAATTACATAAACATCCTCAAAAGGTCCAACAAAATTACAGAATCACCCCCATACATTTCAGCAAAATTGCAGAAATACTATCAAGACACTTCAGAATTGTAGAAACATCCCCAGCAGATTCAAGAAATTATAGAAATATCACCTCAAAAGTTTCAAAAATTATAGAATCATCCCCAAAAAGTTTCAGAATTTTCTCTTGATTATGATATGCATACTCCCATAAAAATTTGAGACTAATATTTTTTATTCATTGGGAAATTAGAGAATTTGCAAAAGGTCAAAAACATATTTTCTTCTATTTAAGTTTTCTCACTTCTCGTAATTATCAATTGCATTCTTGAACTTGTTCTTATACCATTATCATCTTTCAAGAGTCACTCATGAGTTCCTCTAATGTACATGTTTCAAGAGTCTCTCGTCGAAGTCATCATCATAAGAAGTCCAAGGATCTTTACATGGAGTCAACCCATATAACCACACTAGTTAAAGATCCTTATATATTTAGTGGCACTTTAGATCCCAATTAATTCTTGAATTGATTAGCTAATTTCAAAAAATATTTTGATTGGCATGGCATTTCGGATTCCCATTGCGTCCGTTTTGCTAAATTGTTGTTGGAGGGTTCCGCCAAGAAGTATTGACAAACAATCCAAAGAAGCCTAGACTCCTTAGGAGAATCACCTATCATTTGGGTTGAAATGAGATATAAATTGAAAGAGAAGTATTTGCTTACTTCCTACATGGATCAAGTTTATGACCAATGACTCAATCTTAGACAACATTCTTCTAGTGTTTGTGATTACTTTGTCCAGTTTGATTATCTCATGTTCTTGTGTGACATTGTTGAAGAACCTTGGACAATTGATCAGTTTATTCTTGGGTTGAGACACAAAATTAGTAGGGAGGTCAAGCAATACACTTTTAATACGTTAGTTATAGCCTATCAATATGCTCTAAAGGTTGAGAGATTTCATAAGAAATTCAACTATACCTTGATGGGTTCTCAATCACAGCCTGTTGATAGGACATCTTCCAATTTTAATTTCATCACATATGAGTATCACGATTACTTAAACGATGTCCATGTTGTTTCTGCATGCTTTTCCTAATCCGAGTGTGACAAAGGATTTAGATATTTTAGTATCAAATAAAGAGGAAAATGTTACTCATATGGACTTTCAACTTTCTCATTCAGTTTCGTCATATCAGAGTCCTCCTCCTTTGCACCCACAAGAGTTCATTTCAAAAGAAAATGTGTGTGAGTCTTTGCTTATGTCAATTCTTGAACCATCATTGGTCTTGAAAATTGTGAAAAAGTCTGATGAGTCAACACTTATGCAAGATATTAAGCCAAACGAGTCAATTATTGCAGAATCTACTAGTGACTATTCAGTGTCTACTTGTCCAAGTCATCATGATTTTGTTGCAGATTCTTCCCAATCTAAGATTATTGACTTTGTTCTTCTGTCTACTACCAAGTGTTCGCTTCAGTTTGTACTTAATTATTTTCAGTACCAAGTCGTTATTGTTCCTCCTTTATCATTGAAGTCTTGTCCCACTAAATGCTTGTTGTTCAAGTCTGATGAGAATTATTTTCCTTTTCTTGAGTTTGGATCTATTGCTTATTTGCTTCATTTTTTATTGAATCTTAGTATTAGTCCAGATTTTTATTTGGAGGACATGCTACTTAATCGAGGTACTCCAGTGTCTCATATTTTATTAGCAGGTGTTCATACAGATGGAGATTCTTACATTTATCCTGATCGATGGAAAGAAGTTGATGATTTTTTCATTCTAGATGAGGTATTATGTCATATTCATCCTGCTCTCTTAGGGTATTTCTCCTTTGAAAACTCTCAAGAGAAGAGTTTTTTTCAACTGGAGGAGAATGATAGGGATCGTGTAGGAATTAGATAGATATTTTAGATTAATCATGAGAGTAATTTAATATTTATCTTTTAAGTATTTTCTTTTAACTTTTAAGGGCTTAGTTGTCATTGTGATTATTTATTTATTTTAGAGTTCTTTTAGGATTTGTGTTCTCCCCATATATATAGGGGATATGGTATTTGTTTTGGTAGACTTTGATTATTGATTATTAATATTGAATCTTCTTCCTAAAATTCCCTCTCTATTTTCATCTCCTTCTTCTTTTTTTCTCATCCCTTTCTTCTTCCCTTCTTATCTCTAATTCTTCTCTAATACGATCTACATCAATTTGATATCAGAGCTATTACGATCTACATCACTAATTTTCCTTACTTTCTATTGCTCTAGTAAACATAAAAGAAAATGAAAGATTTTTTTTTTAGGAAAAAAAATGTATCCCTTTAATTGGAACTTGTGAGGGAAAAATTGCTCTCAAAACCTTAGAATTTGAAGATTTGGAATTACAAGTGCGATTCTAAGAGCAACTCCAACAATCTTGTTAAACAGCACTGGTTAGCTATTTTAGATAACTCCCCCATAAAATCTGACTCCAACAGGCTAGTTATTCCACTATCTATTTCTCATAATCCTCTTTTCACTTGCTGGTTGTAGCTAGCCCCCTTCTCCCTCGCTGGCACCAATTTCCTTTCCACATTCTCTCTTTTTCTCTGAAGCTCCACCAACTGAAACTTCATCGCAAAAGGCTCCACCGACTAAGGCTCCATCAACTGAAGGCTCCACCGGTATGGTCTTTTTTTTCTCTCTCTCTCTCTCAGAATGGGGAAGACGATACAACTCTCTAACTCTGATTTCATTTGATTTTTTTATGTTATCAGATTGCGTTTTAAGTTTTGGGTTTCGTGAGAATCGATCAATTTGTAGCTCATCTGCGTATTTTCTGTTCAAATTGATTTGTTGGGGACATTGAATTTGATAAATAGATAATTATATTCCCAGATAACTTCAGCTTTGCTTCGTGTCGTGTGATTTGGGTTGATGGGTTGTTAATGGTTCTCTACTTTTGGGTTTTAGAGGGTTAAAAATGAGCTTCCAAGATTGTGGGTTTATCATGAGCTAACCAGCTTGCATATGCACTTGAGCAAACATGGATCTTTGATCATTATTAGTGGAAATTGATGCCTGCAATATACTCGTAATAACTAGAATAGGTTGTAGCAAGAGTTCAAATGATTGATTTTTATTTTATTTTTAGGGTTAGTATTGAGTTCAGGAGTTATTTGAAATTGATGATTATCTTCAGCAAGTTCAAGTTTACATTATAGAAATATAGAGTGTACTATATCTTGGATGTTATATGTTGCCATGGAAAATTATTTTATCTTGTTGTGTTGCCATGGAAATTAAGAGGGAAGATATTAAATGAGGGGAAAGATAATTTTTTTTATTTAACTTTTAATTTCATTTCCTTTTCATGAATTGCAATCCAATTCGAGAAACTTTTAATTTTCATTTTTTTTGAACTAGGAGAAACACACAAGGGTATTTGTCTTTCCTTTACATGTACCATTTCCTTTTTCATTTCCTTTCCTTCACTAATCTGTAAACCAAACAGAGCACCAATTAGGTGATATTCTATCTAAGATACGCAGTGAAAAAATAAACTATCTTGGTAACTATGTTTGATTTCCTGGTATTTTGTTTAGCTATTGATGCAAGAGTGACATTTGTCAAAAAGAGAATTGATTCGGTTTTTGTCATGTAGACTATTTTGAAACTCTAAGTGCTTCAAATGCATGCATTCATGTTGAATTTTTTTTCTTCATTGATAACTGATCCTTGGCCTTTTGATATATTAATCTTCTAGTAGCAATGTCTTACTTCAATTCATGCCCCCTTGACTTTATATTTGCAAAGCACTAGTTGCCCATACTTGATTCAACACGCTAAGGGGAACCCTGCTACTTGATTGGTACTTGAATGTCTGTACTTGTCTCATTTTATAGGCATTACTCATGGATCCATTCCAACATGATGCGTACTTCACCAATCTCATGCATGATGGAACAAATTTAGATGATGAAGTTATAGGTCAATCTTCACCAATATCTCATCAAGTAAAATCCACCACCAAAAAATAATGAGGTGACAATTTTACAGTAGAGGAAGACATTATGATAATCTCGGCATGGCTTAATATTAGTTTGAATGTCGTGCAAGGAAATGAGCAAAATTCAAAGACATATTGGCAAAGAATTTGCGAGTTCTTCCACGAATACAAATATAAGGCATGCCCTCGTCGTAGTCAAAATTCTTTGATGAATCATTGGTCGGTAAATTCAGCTAGCCACCAACAAATTTTGTGGGTGCTTTGCACAAATAGAAAGACTGAATCAAAGTGATTTGACAGAGAAAGACAAGGTATGAGTGAATATTTTCATACAAAATAGTGTACTTTTAATGACATGATAATGAGTGTTGTTGTAAAAATTTTTAGATTCATGATGCCAAGAATTTGTACAAGGAACTCTATAAATCTTCTTTTTTGTTTGAATATTGTTGGAATGAGTTAAAGTATCAACCAGAATGGATAGAGGATTCTCAGGCAAAGAAGCAAAAAATAAAACATAATGCAACTTTGGCAGCTCCGTGCTTTCTACAGCGGACTCTGTAAATTTAGGAGATGACAGTAGGTCTTATGGATCCTTAGACAAACCACCTAGAAAGCAAACTAAGAAAGCGCAACTACGAAAATCAAAGAGTAAAGAAGCTGGAGGTGATGCAACAAGTTTTGAACTTATTAATTTGTTAGTAAAAATGAAGGAAGATAAAAAGATAATGAATTGAAATGTTTGAAAAATGTTGTTTTCAAGAACAACAACATTTACTGCAAAGAGAAAGAGATAATGCAAATGGAGCAAGCAAGAGAGGAAGAACGAATAATGTCAATGGACACAAGTTGTATGCCTCCGTTGCAAGCTGAATATTTTCAGCGCCACTAAATGAAAATCTTGGGAAAGAAGATGTAGTTCTATTTTATTAATAGAAAAACAACTTTAAGTAGTAGTAATGATGCTGCAAGTACTGTAATAACATTTGCTTAAGTAATGCCTAATAGTTTTCATGCATATTCCACTAATGCTCGACTAAATTAGCTTGGAGTTTGGAATGAGTTTCTTTGTCTCTAATGCAATGTTGAGTATTAATAAATTGTAGCGGTTCTGAACTCCACTTAGGTATGATTGTGGCAGTGGGACTCTCATCCATTGTATTATAACTAAAGTTCAATTCATTAGCATTCCACTCATCCTTGAAAATTATATTATGTAATATTATGCATGCTTTCATAATATCCTTAACCACTTCAAGTGTCCATAAATGTGCTGGTTCACGCACTATAACAAATCGTGCTTAGAGCATTCCAAATGCTCGCTGAACATCCTTTCTTGCTAGTCCACACACTATAACATGAAAATCATTAGAGATTGATAGGAGAAAATGAAAGATTCATTGTTTTAAGGATAAAAAGTGTATCACTATTAATTCGGGATCAAACATAAGAGTTTCTGAGTGTAGCGGGGAGGTTAAGGAAGTCTGTTGCACAGAATGGGCCGAGTATTAGTGGGTGATTCAAAATTAGAGGATCAGAAGTCTATGATTGCTGCGCAGTCAGAGTTTAACTGGAGGGCTTCGAAAGTAGGGTTTGGGATTCATCAAACCTCGCGAAAACTCTTGAAGTTGGCAAACCGTAAATCATTGAATTGCTCAGTATTTTTGCATGATTGTTAGGTTGACGTGTGACAATCTCTATGCATTTTCATTTCTCAGCATGATCAATGTTGAAATAATAAATGAAGAATGTGCAGCTAGCAAAATTTAAGTTATTGATTTGTTGAGAATATTTGAATGGTTGTTCTATCAGCTGAGTTTTGGCATGATCAATCTTGAAACTATAAATGAAGAATGCGTAGACGATCAATTTGAAGTTATTGAGTTGCTGAGAACTTATGTTTTACTATTACTTCCAACAGGAAGCAGATGGATGGGGAAAGTCAGCCATTGCAAGACAGCTACATGCAGAGTAGAGCTACTGCCCTTCAAAACGTGGAGTCAACAATTCACGAGCTGAGCAATATTTTCAATTAGCTGGCAACCTTGGTTTCTCAGCAAAGGGAGATTGCTATAAGGTTTCACTTTTCTAACAACATAACTTTTAGTTCTGACTGGAAATAAACATGATGAGCATGCTGTGAGCAAAGCCTTCAGCCAAACTTTGGTAACTTGTACAGTGCAACGTAAACCAACCGATTAATTCGGAGAAGTGAACAGTGAAGATCCCTGAGAATAGTGACGAAGCCAAAAATACGATCTAAGATAGAGGCACTTTAAGTATAATAGATAAAAATAATGTGATATATTTAAATTTTTTATATCTAATTTAATACTTAAAAATTCATTAAACATAAAAGGAGTTTGTTTGAAAAAAAATTAATAAGATAACATCTATACATAAAAGGGATCAATTATATAATTTATTTGATACAAATAAAAGTAATATTCTATAATTTTTAATCTTCTAACAAATTCCATATTTTATTAATTTTTTGCTATATTTTCCATAATTTTTGAACCAAAGGAGGTTTCAACAAATCATACTAATATTCTAAAGAATCAATTTAGTTTGCTAATTTTAAGAGATTTGGTATGAACTTTTTGTTTTTGTTTTTTGGTTCTAGTATCCATCTTGTTTGACCCAATTAATGCTATTGGGACATAATTTAAAATTTTAATATATTATGACCATTGGATTAATAATGTTAGGACCTAGTGGTAATTTAATGTTAAGACCCATTGATAATCTAATTATCACAATCATTAAGTCCCAAAATTATATCTTTAAATTATGTCTCAATAGTATTGCTCGTTTTCAAAAATTATTATAGTGGGACCAATTAATCCAAAAAAATATAAAAAATATATATAATTAAAAATAAAATCACGGTGGCCACAGACCCTTCCTCCCCCCACCATTGCTAGAGAGAGTGTGAAAAGTGAGAAGATGAAAGTAAAATTTAATCTGAATGGTTATGAGAGAGATGTTGATTGTTGTTGGATGAGTTTATTTGAGACCGTCAGATGGGTTTGTTGCAACCGCCCTATTTTATATTATAGATATTATAAATAAATCCATGAAATATGATAGAATTGACTTTAAAAAACATTAATTTATATACATGTAATCAAAATCGAGTCAAATCTAATACAAATTAAAAATGTAATTTATCGAACAGCATTTCGTCAAAATATTTTCTATCAAAAAAAGATCTACAGATATCATTTATAAAAATATTATTTTTTTAATTAGTACAAGTTATTACAAAATTATTAATTTATAAGAATATATTAGCGTTGAATTTTTTTAAGAGATAAAAAAAAATTAGTCTTGAACTTTTGATTCAAGATGTGTAAGACATGTTAGTTTGAGTTAATTAATTAAATAAATAAAATTAAAATTAATTATATTCAATATAAATGTGTTAAACAACGCTTTTATTTATTTTTTGTTTTGTTTATCTCAATCAATTAAGCATACTCTGGTTTGTGCAGGATTGATGAGAACATGGATGACACGATGGCCAATGTGAAGGGGGCACAAGGGGCTCTGCTCAAGTATCTCAATTGCATCTCATCAAATAGGTGGCTGATGATTAAGATCATCTTCGTTCTGATTTTCTTCCTCACGAGCTTTCTCTTTTTTGTGGCATAGCGAACGAGACGAAGACACAACATTTCGTAGAAAGATTATGGTCAATGTATGCTTCATATACCAATATGCGTGAAATTACTGCTCATTGTCCAGATTATCATTTGTGATATGCTCCGCATAAATGTAATTTTGTTTATGAAATCATTTTACATAATGGAAACTGCTTGTATATGCTTGTATAATGAAATCCTTGTAACATGTGATATGTGTAGTTTAATCCAATAAAACTTTTTATCTTTGTCATATCTTAACTTCATACTGAGATATCACATTGGTAAATGCGATATACATTTTACACGTGGAATTTGATTCTCCACGCACTGAGTATAGTGTTCCATCCATTACAATTAGGGGTGCAACCCGAGTTAACCTTAATTCAACCCGAGTCTACCTGAATTAAACTCGAGCAATGTTCGGGTTGAATTTCTCAACCTGAGGTAGAGTTAGGATTAAGGTTAAGATTAGGGTTAAAGATTACATACCTAGGATTGACTGTCCAACTCGTCTGAATGCATCCCTAATTACAACATGATGATCCTTACTATTAGTCATATCTTTTATGTTCCGTTTGGTAAAGAGGATGAAAAGTAGGAGGGATACACTTTCTATCCTTCAAGAATGAAAAGTAGGAAGGATACATTTTTCTTTCTTTGTGTTTGGTTGGATGGATGGAAAAAAAATGATTATTTTTTTTTGTGCTGGCTAAGAAAAGGGGTGACAATCGAATCGTGTTGTGTCAGATTCGTGTTGAGTCATTACGAGTTTGTGTAGAATATTAGTCAAATTTAATTTAACTCATTTAACTAATTATGTTATGTCGAATTGCGAGTTGATCATTTTATTTTTGTATCGAGTTCAAGTCGTGTCTTCGTGTTGAGTTGAAAATTTTCAAATTTTGACCCTTAGTTAAGATGAAAAAAATATTTTTTTTAATTTAAAATATCTTTTAATTTATTTTTTTTTAATTTTTAAATTTTTAAAATTTATTTTTAAAATTTTTAAAATATATATACATATTTTACCATTGTATTTGTATATAAAATTAATGTATACCTAAGATATATAGACAAATAAAATACATCTCAACACAAATAATTAATTTTTCATCCACTTTCCTTCTAATTTTGGAGGGATTAATTTTGGTGAGTTGGAAGAAAAATTAATCCATTCACTTTTCCATATTTCCTATTTTTTTTTTTTACCAAATATGATGTTTTATTTATTTCTCAAATTTTTTATCCTCGTACTTTTTTAGCGTACTAAACAGAGCATTAGGGGTTGGACACTTGTTTAACCCAATAGTGTTTTTTTAACTTTATCAAACTTTGTACCGGATGTCGCAATGAGAAATATGACATGTTTTTCTTGGGAAATTTCATTCTCTGGCCAAGTGGTTCGACACGGAGAGTATCTCTTTTAAGGTATTGAGATCACGTGTTATTTTTTCAGACGAAATCATATATTCAACACGTGATCATTTTATTAAAAATTTAATGGTCAATATACGTAAAGACAAAAAATGACACAAATTGAATATTTTAAGGATTAAATTAATAAAATTAATATAATAATAAATTGATAATATATATATATATATATATATATATATATATATATATATATATATATATATATATATATATAGAACTAAAAGTGCTATTAATCCAAAATATAACTTTGGATTTTGTAGTCTTTTGTTGTAAATTTCAAAAGATAGCGTACTAAAATGCAATTTGAGAAACTATGGCGTCTAATCAGCACAATTTGAGAAACTATGCAATTTGATAAACGAGTTTGAAATTTTTTTATTTATAATCTTAAAAATCAGCTTTATTAAATTATACCCTCGACATTATCAAATAATTATAATTTGACCTTCATACTAATTTCCATAGTTATTTTTGTCAAATCTTGTTATACTTTGATGAAAACATCTACAGCAATTGTTGAGAATGTCACATTGCAATTATTTTATAACATTGAGGGTATAATTTAAAAATATTAAACTTTAAAAGTAAAAGTTAAAAATTTTAAAATATTTTAAGGTACAAAGTGTGATTCTCTATCAGCTAAAAAGCAAAAAAATTCCCCAACTATATAAGCCTCACTTTCTTCTTCTTTCCTTTACGTTATCTGCATATCACCGCCTTCTCTCTCTCGATCGAGTCTCTCTCTCTCGATCGAGTCATATATGCATATCTGCATCTCTACATCTCTCTTCATCCACATCAAACCCTAGCATTTCCTTCCCTATTTTCTCTTCGAATCCCTAGTTTTTTGTTCATATCCAGCGTACGCCCTAACAATTTGTCGAATACTCCAAAGTGGTATCGGACCTCTATTTCACCTGAATTTCTCTGAATATTTCTTGCGGAGATACGAGTATAATCTCTCTTTGATTTTAGTCTCTGAAACCTTTATCAAGTTTGAAGACAATTTTCATTTGTTTTTGTGGATTGGGTGAGAAAATGGTAGGAGGTGGGAACAGGAGAGACGAAGTGATCAAAAATACCAACGTGTTCGCTGCGCTCGAGAGTCTAAGGAAGAAGAAGAAGTCCGATAAAGAAAAGGGGTCGTCGAAGAGTAGCAAGGGGTCTTCGAAGGCTGAGCCGGCGCCGCAAGTGTTCTGGGCACCTACGCCGCTGGCGGTGAAATCCTGGGCCGATGTGGATGAAGACGATGACGATGACTACTATGCCACCACGGCTCCGCCTCAGTCTGTTTGGGGTTTGTCGCAATCTGAGCAGGCCCAGGAGAAGCCAGCCCCTGTAGAGGTCAGAATACAAGTTGGTTTCTAGTGTATGTGTGTTTATCTGACCAGATTATTTTGGATGAGGAGAAACTAATGAATGTAAGGGTAATACCATGTCATCAATCAGCAATCCCACACTTAATTTAGTAATTATCCCTCCATTAAATAGTAAAGAAGTAGTGGGATTTAGTGGAGTTAGTTCACTTGACCCATTTGTATTTTTATTGGATGGTGATGACATAGGGTCACCGTTACTGTCAACATTTACTAGTTGACGATGAGGTTCATGTATCTTTATGGATCGTTTAGTTGCAGTTTTAAGGGGTGAATTATAAAATTATAACACATTAAAACTCTTTAATCTATCCTTATACTATATTTGGTTGTCAAAAAACTTCATATTATATATATACATAATACATATATAGGTTTATTTTGTATACGTATACGGATAATACACTCTATCCGTACTATTGAGTTAATTATAATGGCATCTTGAGTAGTATTATAATCTAGTTCATGCATATTAGGTGTAAATTTTTTATTTTGCCAAATAAAGAAAAACATAATAACTAGACTAGATTGATAATTTTTTTATCAATATATAATTAGTATTCTATTGTCCTACTTTTATCTAGTATTTTACCAAACAATAGATTACAATGGATAGTATTTTTGTTCCATATTTAATTTTATATTTTTTTCGCTTATACAAAATTAACTTGTATTATCTAATATAATCTTTTTTTTTTTTTAAACAATATGGTAACCAAACAAATCCTTAGTGTATTCATGGTCGTATTATGCCATGAGACTTATATGGCACAATCTAGGAAGCTATAAATGGTTTAATTTTTCTTAAGTCTCATTAATGAAGGTGGAACTCTAGTAAACACGGGTGGTTTCCAAAAAATTATACATAGAAAGTTGTATAGTTTTTTATACTACAGTGCATAATTTGGTCCAGACATCTTAAATGAGCTTTAACATTTCTTATAATACATTACTCTTACTCTTAGTGTCAAAAACTGTGGGTATACTTGTATGTTCTTTTTGTTTTATGTGGATGCAAGCTTGCCTAGGGAGTAATGGAATTTATGCAAACAACTGATAGTGGTGATTGTTTAAAGTGTGAAATGGCTGTTGATGGCATTCCTTGTTGGCGTGATGTTGCAATGGTAATTGATTTTGCCTATGAGGATGTAATTTCATTGCTTCAATCCATGGTTATAAAGGGTGAGGGATGGGCAATGATCCAATGTGTTTATTATGTAGCAAATTGTGTAGATTGGCGTAGTAACTTTGATGTGTTGGAAATCTTCACTTCCTTGGAAAGATCCTTGGGACACGAATGGGAGCGGGTTCACCAATTGTCACATTGTCTAAATCGTATTATGCTTGGTTAGGCTCATAATTTGTTGAAGCATTTCCAAGTATAAGAGTTCTTCATCTGGAAAAGTAGATGACTAATAATACAACCTAAATATAATGACTAGCTTTCCATTTACTAGAAAATTTGTCATCTTGGGAAAATTTACGTTAAAATTGTTAGGTTGCCATTTACAATTCTAGGGCGAATGTACCATGTTTTGGAATGTTCATTCCAATACGCAATATGCTACAATATTAATGTTTTGGGTTAATTTTGCTGCCTTGGCTTTGCATTGTTTCTTCTTGGCGGTTCCCATGCAATATGTGGCAAGTGGCTTTGTAAAGTTGCATTCGTGGTTGTGTTTCTCATCATTATTGGTCTATACTGTAACAACAGCAGTCTCAGCAGCAAGGAGAAGAACAACAACATCAGTTTGTGGTATCATTCGATCTGTAGGAATGTGGAAAAATAGTGTCTACATCCTTAGTATTTGCATGGCAATTTTGTGCATTACATTTACCAATAAGGAGGACTTGCTTCCAAGTTTTTTTCCTGGATTTCTTTAGATTCTTAGAAGGTTGTCAGAACTTCCAGAATCCAGAATCCACAATCCAGATCCTGTATTGTTCTGGACGGGAATTTAAGGGTTCAATCAAGTATTGTAAGTTTTCAAAAAAATAATATGCATGGTGAAATTACAGTACGTACAGATTTGTAATCATGAATACAAATTTCATAATGAATGGAAAGAAATGTACAAAAAGTCCAAAAACAGTTGGAATGCCAAAAAGTTGGTGCTAGCAAAGACTTTGGTTTTGGGTCTAAGTTTTCTTGAAGGATTATGTTCCAATGTCATTTGACTAAGAATAAGAATATCGTTGTGGTAGTTAAAGGGTTTTGTATGCATCTTTAAATAGGCTAAAAATGATTGCTGCTAGTTAGAGTGGTGAAACATCATATCATTTGGCCGTTAAGTGTTACACATTCTGTTGCCATATGGTTTCGTGTGTGGGTGGTGACTGGGGTTGTGACACCTCATGTGATTCCATTTTCCACTTTGTTGTGACATCTAGCATCTTTGAGAAAGGTTGATAGAATTATTGAGATGGAATGAAATGTATCCCTGTTCATGATAGTGGAAACTGACATGCTTGCCTATCTGGAATTTAGGAAAGTGAAAGTGAAGAAGATCTTCTTGATGAAGGTGATGACGATGTAGAGGAAGAGCATGATGATGAACCAGAGGCTCCAGAACAACCTGAGCCAGTAGTGAAGAAGCCTGTTGAAGTTTCTAATGCACCTAAAGAGACAGAAAGACAGCTTTCAAAGAAAGAAAGAAAGAAAAAGGAGCTTGCAGAACTGGATGCCATTTTGGCTAATTTTGGAGTCTCCCAGAAAGATACCAGTGCTGAAGATGAATCATCTGGTAATTATGTGATCCCCTCTTCTGCAGCAAGCATTTCCCGTGTTCTCTCTGACTCGGAAACAAATATTTTCTTTTTTTCTAATTACATTACCACCTTATGAATATCTGTTTCCTTTGCTTGCATTGGATTTGCAGGTGCTGCAAAAGAGAAGAAAGGAGGACAGCCAATTGGAGATGCAGAAAGGAAGGAAGATGCTCCTGCAGAGTCCAAAAGTGCTAAGAAGAAGAAGAAGAAGGATAAATCTTCCAAGGAGGCAAAAGAACCCCAGGATCCGGCCAACGGTACTGATGTCACCAATGGACCAGAAGAAACAGCTGGAACTGAGCGGGGGAAGAAGATGCGTCTGCAGTTGACGTCAAAGAGCGGCTAAAGAAGATGGCATCTGGCAAGAAGAAAAAAACCAATAAGGAGTTGGATGCTGCTGCCGCTATAGAGGCTGCCACAAGGAATGCTAGACTTGCTGCAGCAAAGAAGAAAGAGAAGAGCCATTACAACCAGCAGCCTACGCGGTAAGAGTCTAGTGTTCAATTGAACAATCAGAGCATATATCTTAGTGTTCAATTGCTTGTGCAAAATAAACTGCTGGCTTGGGCTCTGGTTTCATGAGATTTAAGATGTGTAGTTTTGCCGCAGGAAAATTTCTTCTTTAGGCTATCTAGATCTTGTTGCCCCTCTATTATGATGTGGGCTTCTTTTTCCAGGCAGTTTTGCTCATTGAAGAGTTCGATATCTAATGGTTCATGAACTTGATCTCAATCTCATTGTATCATGTAGCAGTACTTTCTCTGCCATGAATTGCAACTTTTGTTATCCATGTTTCAACTTGAACATTAGCCTTGTATAGGAAGAAGTGGTTTTTAATCCAGAAAAATGAAGATCGTCTGGCTACTGTTGAGCAGGTCTTTGACTTTGAGTTTTGCATTTCATGTTTGTGAGCATTCCATTGAGGGTAGGCAGATGAGAAGTATGAGAAAATATTTTTGGGTCAATTTCATGAATGAAAAATGCTGCAGATTCCATCGAGGACAGGCAGATGAGAAGAATGAGCAAATGTTTATCCTAGAGATACTAAGCCTGACTTCTCCATTTGGGTTACACATTTTGGAAGTTTTTGGGGTAAAAAAAAAAAATTCGTGGGAGGGTTACTTGAAGCATATTGGTGGTGTTTGTGACATAAAAAACTGTATTAGCTGTGATATATTACCCAGACCGATTCCCGAAATGCCTTTCTGGATATTCCTCAATGTCCCGGCTATTCACGGAACGTGAGAAGCAGATGATTAATCATCTGTTTCCGGAAGCAATCGAAGAATTTCTTGGGAATCCTACAAGATCCGTTCGTTCTTTTTCTCTG
This sequence comes from Ilex paraguariensis, assembly GCA_963454935.2. NCBI lineage: Eukaryota > Viridiplantae > Streptophyta > Magnoliopsida > Aquifoliales > Aquifoliaceae > Ilex > Ilex paraguariensis. The sequence goes on from CAUOFW020000763.1 coordinate 64,836, forward strand.
ACAGATGGTCAGAACTTCATCTGGGTTCGAATCCTACTGAGAGGTCCACTAGAGATCAGAAATTGTTGAAGAAACAACAAGATCTTTCTTTTGTCCCTTCCAGGCGATCGGAAAATAAAGAAATGGTTAATATATTCAAGATAATTACGTATTTATAAAATACCGTCTCAATTCATCCTATTTCATCAGATCCGGGATTGGATTTTGTGGCACATTAAAACAAATTCACCTAGTTCGGGACCAAAGTGACACAGTTTTTCATCTAAGATGTATCTAATTGGGAACACCACAGAACTAGTTACTACATTTTGAGGTACATGTGAGGAAATTTGACAGTTAATGGGGTAGTAGTATAAGATAGGTGATATAGTTGACAGTTTATGAAACGGGTGAATTAAGGAAATATTTAAACTTTTTAATTTTGTGTACTGTTTTTATGGTGTTAACAAGTTGTATTACATTCAGTGTCTGCCCAAACTTTAGGCCACTTAGCCCGTTGCCTAGGGCCCTAATTTGGAAAAAAAATTTGGGACCCCAAAATAAAATAAATAATGATTATTTTAGAATATAATTTAAATATTTAATATATTTTAATTATTGAATTAATAGTGAGTGCTAAGTTTAAACAAGATTTACTATTTATTTAATGTACTTAGTCCTTAAATTAAGTGTAATTAGCATTATTGTAAAGTTTTTAGAACCTCTTTTAAAAAAATTTAGGGCCCTAAAATTTAATTTATTTTTTTATTTCACCCGATATTTATATTATATGTATTATTATTTTGCAGTCTTATTACGAAAATCAATTGTCTATCATATAATAGGTACGAATAATAATTTTAAATTTGTATAAGTTAAATTTAAGGTTATTTTTTAAGAACTTTGTTTACTATACACAAGATGACTATAAAATAAAGTGAGTAGAAGTAATACATTAACTATCTTAAATTAATTAACCATAGTTGTCTTACTAAAATTTTTATTTAAAAATTGTTTTTTTCTCTATGATATTTAATAATATCGCATTTATTTTAAGACTATTCAACTTGTATAAATTCCTATTTTTATATACATTTATAAAAAAAATAATTTTACTAGTCAACCTTATTTCAATTATATTTCTCTTTTATCTTAAACAAATAATATATATTATTGTATTTGATCTTTGTAATCGACTTCGATTAACACAATTTTTATTTGAATTAAATATTTAAATAACTATGTTATATTTCAAAAGACAAAACAAATAATTTATAAATAAATATATTTTAATAAATATTTAATATTATTATTATTATTAAATAAATATTTATAGAGTCTCGTATAATATTTTCGCCTAAGCCCCAAATTACATTGGGCCGCGGCTGATTATATTTTGGCGATACTAAGTGGCAGGAAATCCTATCCTCGTTTCGGAGATGTTGGTTCGTAGACTAAGCTCGCAATTCATCACTTGGACAGAGGCGGAGGCGGACTTATCATCATTGCTCTCGAGGTATTGATGTAGTGACCTAGGAATAGGGTGCTTCAAGAGACAAGGGTTACAAAATGAATCAAGTTGTTGATTAAATAGCTTGGGATTGGTCCAAATTAATGTTCCTTTTTTTTTTTTTTTGAAACAAAATTAATGTTCATTCAAGTTCGTTTTTTAACAAACAAGCACAACTCACACTAAATTTTAAAGTCTGCTGAATTTTTAAAATTTTAAAATATTTAATTAACTCCTTACAATCAAATTATTTCATTTGATTTATTTAACTATTCCTTAAATCTTTTGTAATTATTACCACTATCTTTTTAAGCTATTTCAAATTTAATTTTTACTCATCTTTCTTCACTTTTTTACATTTAAGAAATAATATTTTAATTTATTAATTGATAATTTTTCAATAATATAAGGGTTGAAAAAAGGTAAAATATGGTAATGGCGAGAGAGACAAGTATAATTTTTCAATAGTACAAGTATATTTTGATCTCGAATACAATTCTGAATTCAAGTTGAAGCTATGAAAAAAAATGTTTAAAGCTCAAAAAGATAATGAACAAATTCACACTATTTTTATTTTCGATTTTGTTTTTTTTTTTTTTGGGTGAACGAAGGAATCAAACCTAAACAGTTTAGTGCTTAGTTTATGTTGTGCCTAAGTTGAATTGTATTGATAATTATTTAAATCATATTCAACTCATTTATCATTATTTATAGTCGATTTTTTTTTATTTCATGTTCCTACCATGCATAAATTGTATTTTGTATGTGTTGCATTGTTCTAATTAATTTTGTCTGATTTTATTTATTTAATTGGTCTAACAAATCCATTCCTTAATTACCTAAACTCATCACAATGAAATTCAGACTCATTAATGGCGGAACTTAAGGCGGCTCAACATCTCCCAAATTGACACATGTAAAATTGTAGCCGTTGAAGAGCTCAAAGGGCTCCGAGTCCGAGCCGAGAGATAACGACTCAGAGGAGCCAAGTGCTCGAACTGACACCCACATTTAATGCGACTTGACCATTCATTTATGGCGAAAGCGAGTGATGGAGACAGTGTCATTAATGGGGTCCTGCAGTCTCAGACCATAGGCCTGCGGTTATGATGGCTAGACATTAATGGCTTATACACTGAGTGTATCTCCTCGGTACGCACTGAAGTACTATTCCCCCCGAGCATTAAAATCCAAAAGTAGGTGTCAGGTGTCGATCATAGACACTTGAGTGCTCGGGAATATCCATAGGTGCTCAGCTTGTCCCCGAGCACTTGTCCTATCTTCCTTGCATTAAATGAGTAAAGATCTTGGGGGAGAACATTCAGATCTTCTTGGGTAAAGGTGTTAGGCATTGAATATTCAGATGTGACTTAAAGTCTTTGCACTCATTACAAATTCAGGTATAAATATTTCTCAGAAAAATAAACAAAGGTACGCAACATTAAACCAGAAATATCATATGCATTGAGCTTGAGCCTCCAATATTATACTGACTTAAGCTTCAGAAGGGACAAGCTGGGTGTTTACCTGACCCACTTTTTTTTTCTGACCCTGTGGCTATTGCAGATCCACCAAGCTGAAGGTTGCTATCTCAAACTATTGCAGGAAATCTCCCGTGTAATTTGGCGTTGTATGTGGGAACGCGAGCATTTTTCCCGTAGCGATCATCTAATGGTGAACACTCGATCTCAGGGTGAAGGAGGAGCAAGTGTGCGTGTAAGAAATGCAGAGGCTGTCCAGCTTCCAATAGTTACAGAACCAGGCCCCTTGAACCAGTCAGGCAGAGGGGAACAGTCCTCGCAACGAATGCTCCCTGTGGATCAAGGCCTTGGGGGCAAGACCTCTTGGCTCATGATATCGTTGAGATGGTCGAGAAGCGGATGGTCAAGCGCATTAAGCAACTTGAGAAGGAAAACGCCAAGGTTCGACGACGGCTTGACGGTTTTGAACAGTCGGTGAGTGCGAGTAGATGGAGTCGCGAGTGGGAGGACCATAGTCTCAGTCAAGACTACGGGGGTGCCAGACGAAAGACTCCCGGGAGGGACCTGCATGAGCGCACGCCCGACAAGCGTGACCATCAAAGCTGGAGGTGAGCTCCGAGGAGAAATCAGAATGGGGCTACAAAGGCGAGTCTATCTCGGTGAGACCTCCGCTGTGGGATACTAGGGGACATTAAGGCAGCCGAATCCCAAGCGGAATCCACGGCCAGGGGGTCAAGAGAAGGGAGGCCCCGAGGGAATCCCCGAGTACGCCTCCATGACGCACGTCGCAAGCTCGAGCCCAAGGGAGATGTAGACAAGGAAATCATTTCCCCATTCGTTCGAGCTTTCAGGGAGACCGAAATGGCAAAAAAGTTCACTGTCCCACGGTTCAAAGTCTACGATGGAAGGACAGACCCCAAGGGACACTTGCGGTAGTACAAACAGTTGATGTTCATCTACGACACCGATCAGAGGGTGCTATGCCGAGTTTTTCCCATGAGCTTGGGGGACACAACCATGAAATGGTATGAGAGCTTGGCCCTCGAGAGCATCAGCTCCAAGAAATAGTTGACTGAACTTTTTACAACTCGATTCATCACCACTAGTAAGAAGCCGAAGGATATCGGCACTTTACTAACGCTTCGATGAAAAGGTGTAGTGTCCCTTCGGCAGTATGTCATCCGGTATTGGGAGGAGATTAATGAAGTCAAGGCGTGCTCAGAGACCATGGCCACAACATCATTTAGGCTGAGGTTGACCTGGGATACCGATCTCTACAAATTACTTACTAAGAGGGCTCCAGGGGATATGAAAGACTTGATGACCCGGATAAATAAATGCGCCCGGGTGGAGGAAGAATCTAGCACGCCTGAGAATAGGGCCTCCATGCCAAGGAAGAGGGAGAGGGGAACCATCAGCTCGGAGGGGGGCACTCGTCCCACCCCCCGAATCGCTTATCTTTCTAGGGGTTGAACACGGTCTTTAAAGAGCCCATTTACAAGATGCTAAATAAGATAAAAGACAAGCCCTACTTTAAATGGCCCCCCAGGATACAAGGAGACCCGTCGATGAGAGATTCAATATCCTGGTGTTCTTATTATAAGGATATCGGACATTTGACATAAGATTGTAGGGTATATAAATCCTTCCTCGAACAGCTGGTTTGAAATAGACATTGGGAGAATTCATCGATAGAGGGGCTCGGCAAGGAGAGCGACCAAGGCATCTAATGAAGTGGCACCCATGATTGATGCCATACATGCTTGTACCGTGGAAAGACTAACGTATAACTCGTTCCGTGCCGAGTTGCAAAAAGTTTCACAAGCAATAAAGGTGGGGGGAAAGCCGGGGTGAGGAGCGACCCCCCAAGAAGCCGCGACATAGCGCCAACGTCATTCACTTTTTTGAAGCCGACCTAGGTAGGATATTGCTCCCCCATGAAGATGCATTGGTGATCACCTTGCGGGTCGACAAGTTTGATGTCAAGAGGATTTTGGTAGAATCAGGCAGTTCGTCTGAGGTGATGTATAACAACTTCTTTCGTAAAATGGGGTTCTCACAAAGGAATTTGGAACCTGTAAGGACCCTCCTCATAGGCTTCAATGGTTCTAGCGCCCTCCTCCTTAGAAAGATCACCCTTATGGTACGTGCGGGGATTGTCACTATCCTAGTTGAGTTCGTGGCAATAGACTATAATTCCCCATACAATGTCATTATGGGTAGGGTATGGTTGCATACAATGAAGGCGATCCACTCGTCCTATCATCAGAAGGTCAAGTTTCTCACCCCGAAGGGCATAATGAAAATTCGGGGTGATCAAGCGTCGACGAAAAGTTGTTTCTACGCCGCAGTGAAGACTGGGGTTAGTGGCCGAAGTCAGGAGCGTGATCCTGAGGTAGTGTTGCCAAATAGCAATCACAGTTTGGTCGGCCTAGAGTGGATGTCCCCATTACGGAGCCGGTCGACCAGTCTACTGAAGCCTTGGTTAAAGTTCCTCTAGGCTCAAATGACGATGATAAGTACTTTCTAATAGGAGAATCGCTTGTTGATAACGAGAAGACTGACATGGCTTCATTTCAACACTAGAACTCTGACGTCTTTGCATGGACCTAGGCCGAGATGACGAGGATAATCGCTGAGGTGATAACCCATCGTCTCCATGTCGACTCGTCATTTAAACCCGTTAGGCAGAAGGCTTGGAGGACAACGCCCCATCATGCGAAGGCCATGGATGAAGAGGTGGACAAGTTGTTGGGAGCCGGTACCAGCAAGGAAGTCTAGTTCCCCCAGTGGTTGTCTAACACGGTGTGTGCCAAGAAAAAAGAAGGGAAATGACGAGTATGTGTGGATTTCATGGACTTGAACAAGGCATGCCCCAAGGACGAATGTCCATTACCAAAGGTTGACCAGTGGAAGCAACCACAGGCCACAAACGAATCATTTTCATGGATGCTCGGGTAAGGTATCACCAAATTCCCTTGCATGAAGCAGATCAAGAGAAAATGGCGTTCGTTATGCCCCGAGGGATTTACTGCTACATGGTGATTCCATTTGGGTTGAAGAATGCGGGAGCAACTTACCAACGCTTGATGAATAGATTTTCAAACAACAACTCGGTGAGACTATGGAGGTGTAAATTGATGATATGTTGGTCAAAAACAAGGAGAGCGTCGATCACCTTCATGACCTCGGGACTACGTTCACCATCTTACGGAAGTATGGTCTGAAGCTAAATGCCTCGAAATGCGCCTTCAATGTGAGTTCAAGAAAAAATTTGGGATATTTAGTTACTCATAGGGGCATTGAGGCCAACTATGAGCAGATACAAGCTGTCTAGAACGTCCGAGCGTCGAAAACCACCAAGGATATCCAAAAGTTAACCAGAATGTTGGCAGCTCTTAACTGATTTATTTCTAAATCTTTCGATAAGTGCAAGACGTTTTTTACCAAGTTGAATGGAGCAGCAAAAAGGACCTGGGACAAGGAGTGTGGCCGAGCTCTTGAGGGGATCAAGGAATACTTAAGGTATCCCCCAACCTTGTCAGTCCCGACGGCCAGGGAGACGCTCAACCGTTACTTATTTGTATCCGAAGAGGCCGTGAGTGGAGCGTTGGTCAGAGAAAGTGAAGGGGCACAAAGACCCGTTTATTTCATAAGCAAGACTTTACTTGACGCCGAGACTAGGTACTCACCAATGGTGAAATTGGTTTTGACATTATCGTCATGGCGAGGAAACTTAAGCATTGTTTTCAGGCTTATACCATAGAAGTTCTGTCTGATTAGCCTCTTAAACCGATCCTTCGCAAGGCTAACATGTCAGGAAGGGTCACCGAATGGGCTGTGGAACTTGGGGAGTTTGAGATCAGGTACAAACCTCGCACTTCAACAAAGGGGCAGATCCTTGCAAACCTCATTGCCGAGTCCTCTACGTCCGAGTCCCCACAAGAGACGCGATTTGTTGGTGACGACATTTGAAACCTTCATGTTGATGGATCCTCGAATGCGAGGGGGGGCAGGGATAGGTGTAGTACTGGCCAACTCAGGAGGATTTGTCATAGATAGGGTAATCAGATTAATGTTCAAGGCATTTAATAACGAGGCCGAGCATGAAACGCTGCTGACAGGACTTGATATTGCATACTAGGTTGGGATCAGGCACCTTCGGGTCTTCTGCAATTCCCAGCTAGTCGTGAACCAGATTAATAAAGACTTTGAGGTCCGGGATAGCAGAATGAAGGCATACCATCAGAAGGCAAAATCCATAATGGAGAAGTTAGAAAAAGTGGAAGTTTTTCAGATTCCTAGAGGTCACAACACCCATGCCGATGCATTGGCATGTCTAGCTTCGGCATTGACCTCGGAAGTAACTCGGCGCGTCATCATTGAGAACCGGGAGAGCCCGAGTATAGAGGAAACGAAGGCTGAACAAGAGTTATCGACTCAAATACAAGCGCCCTTGTGATGGATGAACCTCATTATTGCATACCTAACGGAAGGGGTGCACCCCGAGGATATCAAAGAAGCCAGAAAGATCAAACTCAAAGCTCCTAAGTTTTGGATGTCTCCCGACTACCAATTATACAGGAAGTCATTTTTAGGACCACTTTTGTTATGTGTCCCCGAGGATAAGGTGGAATCTCTGCTGTACGAGATCCACGAGGGTGTATGTGAGAGCTATACAGTAGGGAAATCCCTCACACATCGAGCAATGATCCAAGGATACTGGTGGTCATACATGCAAAAAGCTACGTGCGAAAGTGTGACAAATGCCAAAAATTTGCCCCCATTATCCGACAACCAACAGGAGATTTGAACTTACTGACAAGTCCTTGACCGTTCTCTCAGTGGGGAATTGACATTGTTGGACCTCTCCCAAGGGTTCCGCTGGGCAAGAAATTTCTACTAGTCACAAACGATTACTTCACCAAATGGATTGAGGCCGAGCCGTTGAGCCGTATTTGGGATATGGAAATAAAGAAATTTGTGTGACAGAACATTATCACTCAGTTTGGAATCCTTCGGGCTATCATTTCTGACAACGGGACTCAATTCAACAATGTTCCATTTAGAGAATTTTGTTCAAGATTCAGAATACATAATTACTATTCCACGCTTGCCTATCCCCAAAGTGACGGACAAGCATAGGTTTCCAACAAAACAGTGTTGGCAGGAATCAAGAAGAGGCTTGAGGAGGCGAAGGAAAAGTGGACTGAGGAATTGCTTAACGTGTTATGGGCTTATAGAACCACGTCAAGGACATCAACAGGAGAAACGCCGTACTCCATGACATATGGGGTTGAGGTCATTATCCCATTGGAAGTAAGACTCCCAACGATAAGGAGTCATGCCTTTAATTTGGGAAACAATGATCAAATGCTTGCTACGGATCTCGAATTAGCTAAAGAAAGAAGAGCGCTGGCATCTATCAGATTAGCAAGGTACCAAGGGGAACTATTAAGACAACACTAGAAGAAAGTCCGAATGAGGAATTTCCAAGTTGGAGAGTTTGGTGTTACGCAAAGTGGTGGGCAATACTCGGGAACCCACTGATGAAAAACTTAGTCCCAATTGGGAAGGCCCTTACAAAGTGATATCTATTAGGGGAACAAGCGCGTATAGGTTATAAAGTATGGGCGGTAATGATGTAACCCAGTCTTGGAATGCATCAAATTTAAAGAAATATTTCTATTAAGCTGGATGTTAGGCTTTGCTTCTAAGTGAATTGCTAACACAAGTCAAACGCTCGGTCGTTAGGGGCCCGACATTTAAGATATTCGGCCACAGGCAAACAAGATCAACATTTACAACCAATGATTTTCACTTTTATGTTACCTCTGGAGGTTATTACTGACTTGTAACTTTAGTTCTACTTTGAGACCAAAGGGTATGATCCTTGAGCAGTCGATAAGAGAAAAACTGAAAGAACATATACATGGAAAAAGAAGTTTCATTAAGTCCAAAACGGGGCTTTGCATCCCTAGGGCGTATGGAGAAGTTACAAAAACACACAACAAAAGCAGAGGTACAAGCAAGACAGCTAAGGACCCCTAAGACCTGGGCCCGCAGGCTCGTCCAGCTCGGTGTCATGCTCTCCCGTGATGATTGCGGGGCGGGGGAGGAGGGAGATCATAACTTTGTTTGGCGGGGGGTAAAGTTAGGAGGGTAGGGGAAGACTGATCAGAGCCATCACTAAGTGTGATGGGCCCATTGTCACCCTCAGCCCTCGCTTGACCGGGCTCAGAGTTAGTCGATTCCTTGGGAAGAATCTCCTCTCTAGGTTCCCCGAGGATGCTATGCATTTGAAATAACTTCGACCCAGAGTCAACAAGGGCAGCGTGTAAAGCAGCATCCCAGCCTTCCTTGTAGGCTTTATGCTTCGCCTTCTCAAAAGCAGAGACCATCTAATCTTGAGTAGCCAGCCACACTCTCTGGCACTCCTGTTGCAGCCTCTCTTATTCCCCCGCCCTCTCTGAAGTCAGGGCATCAACCTTGGCATTCAACTCATTGGTGATGGCCTTAGAGTCCTGAAGCTTTACCTCAGCAGTAAACACCCGGAGCTCATACTCCTCGGCCTTCTTGATGGCCTCGGCCTCACCCATCTTCACCTTATCAATGTCAACAGCAAGGGCATCGCGTTGGTGGATGAGCTCGACGATGTGCCGGGTCTAGTCAGCAAGTGTCCTCTCCATCGCCTTAATGTGTTTGTCTTTGGTAGTGAGGGCCCGCTCGACATTCCTCGCCTCTTGCTTGTACCTCCAAAAGCGTTCAAGGATAACCCCCATCTGCTGGCAGGCCTAAAAATGAAAAAGACTTAGGTCAGAGATGGTCAGATAGGCAAAATGAAACAAAGTTAAGAGAAACCCCACTTACCACCAAGTTGCTTTGAATGGCGCTTTAGAGAAGCCTGTTGTCTCCAAGGCCTTGGTGCACGGCCATATCGACCTCAAATTGCAGAGTCTCCACGACGGCAAAGGCCACATTAGGGGACTGAAGGATGGAGTCCGCCTTCAGCATGGGGCATCCCCTCCTAGTCCCTGCTCGGGCCACCCACTCAGCGGAGGTGACTGGGCCTGGGGCGTCAAGTTGGCATTTCTGCCGACGCTCTTCAACCCCCTCGGGCTCCCGGTCCCTCCTGTCCCTTTGTTGATCCCCCGTGGGGGGGACTTGGTGACTTGGAGCCTTGTCCCGTGGCAGGAAAATTGGGTCCTCGGATGGTTGAGAGCGTGGTGGCGACGGTGGTGGTTCCCTCCTTGGTGAGGCCGACGGTGGGATGATCGGGGTGACGGTTGAAGGCCCAGCAAGCCCCGAGAGCCTTGCTCTCCTTGCCACAGCGGCGACCTCCATTGTTACAGCAGTGATGGATGGTGGATTGAGCATGTCTTCTGGTGATGGCATGTGCTCAGAATCACGGTCAGGGTCTGCTTCAAGGTCTTTTTCCTCCTCCTCCTCCGACGAAGACTGATCCTCCCACACTGAATGGTCGAAAAGGTGGAGGGATTTGAGAGAAGCGGGCGTAAGTCGGTACATAGCCGAGGAATGCATGCGCAGCTCAGTCCACTGGGTCGTGGGACCAAAATTTCAGCAGGTTGGCAAATCTGACTTGGGACCTAAGTGGTTGAGCAGCGTCCCACTGATAACCCTTTGCAAAGATAAAACAAATGTTAGTAATGATGAGGAAAGGATGCAGAACAAATCCCAAAATATAAGCAAGACACACCTTTATCCCTCGACATCTTGGGGGAGTACAGTCCATCATACTCGGGCCCATCTCCTTTTTCTCAACTTCCGTCGAGTATGATTAGATCGTCCATATACCCCTTGTTTGAGTCGGGCATGTGGGTCACCAAATACATCAAGGTGTCTTGGGCTTGGAGGTAGTACCTGCCCCTACTACTAATCTTAAATTGTAGCAAAACAAGATCTCATTTACCCCTAGGTTAACCCTAAGCCGAGCATTGAGAGGAACCACACCTATCACTATCCTAAAGAAGTTGACACCATATTGGGGGGGGGGGAAATCTCAATTGCCTCAACATTCTAAGTACAAAGGGAAAGGTCAACCCCCCTTCAATGATGGCCTTTGTCTAGAAAGGCATCATCTCAACACATCCTAGGTCCTTTCTATGATAAAGGGGGTTGAAGGGAAAAGTGAAAACACGCTCCAGAATTCGGTATCTGGCTCTAAAGGCATCTATGTTTTCCTCATTGACCTCAGTTTTCCTTGGTCTGCGGTTGGCCCTAGCCTTGGCAGGTGCTCTCTTGACTGTTCTACGGGTTCTAGCCATTGATGGGTTCTAAAGAGAAGAAATGTAGAAGAAGTGAGAAAGAAACTTGAAAGGAAGTACTTACAGGAAGAGGATCTTCAGGAAGGGAACTCGAAAGAGAACAAAGGAGTGCTCGGGAGGTGGAAGAGGAACTCTCGGGGGCTGATTGCTGAAGATAAAGACGATTTGCAAAAGTTCTGAAAAGGCTCAAGCATCTCTTATTTATACCCTACTACAAGGGGCAGGAATCGAAAAGCAAGTCATCATTAGGATATTTGAAAAGGGTGGCGCCAAACGTGCAAAAAATTGCCGTTATTGATGAGGCATATTCGATAAGCCTTGAGTCTCCTTGCGCCACTTGTCTCACGCCGCAAAAAAGAATGGAGGCTGGGGGACAGTTGGCGGAACTTAAGGCGGCTCAGCAGCCCCCGAATCGACACGTGTAAAATTGTAGCCGTTGAGAAGCTCAAAGGGTGCTGAGGAGCTGAGCTGAGAGGTAACGACCGTAGGAGCCGAGTGCTCGAATTGACACCCGCATTTAATACGACTTGACTATTCATTTATGGTGAAGCGAGTGATGGAGATAGTGCCATTAATGGGGCCCTGCAGTCTCAAACCCTAGGCCTGCGGTCATGATGACTAGACATTAATGGCTTATACGCCGAGTGTATCTCCTCAGTACGCCCCAAGATACTGTTCCCCCCGAGCATTAAAATCCAGAAGTAGGTGTCAGGTGCCAATTATAAACAGTTGAGTGCTCGGGAATAGCCATAGGTGCTCAGCTTGTCCCCGAGCACTTGTTCTGTCATCCTTGCATTAAATGACTGAAGATATTGGGAGATCTTCTCGGGTAAAGGTGTCAGGCATTGAATATTCAGATGAAACTTAAAGTCTTTGAACTCATTGCTAATTCAGGTATAAATACTTCTCCGAAAAATGAACAAAGGTATGCAACATTAAACCATAAATATCATTTGCATTGAGCTTGAGCTTGAGCCTCTAATCTTATACTGACTTAAATTTTTGAGGGGACAAGTCAGGTGTTCACCTGACCCCATTTTTTCTGACCTTGTGGCTGTTGCAGATCCACCAAGCTAAAAGTCGCTATCTCAAACTATTGCAAAAATTTTCCCGTGCGATTAATTTGATGTAATGTTATGTTCATATAATTGTGCTCCAAAATAAGTAGGTGTACATGAAAATAAAACAAGAAAATAAGAAACAAGCTCGCCTTCTTTTTTAAGGTAAGATAATACCCATTTTGTAGTGTATCAAAATTCATTCATAAGAATTAATTTTAGTTTGAATGATTTATAACTATTAATTATAAAAATAAAAAAATAGAATAAAATTAAAAAGTGAAGTTGTTCGGATCTTTTCTATCATTTTTTTTGGTTAAGATAAAGTTTAAAATTTGGTTTTGAAATGATTAGGATGGCCAAAACATTTCTATTTCCATAGTGGGCGGAACGAATTATTAATTGAATTAAAATTATAATATTTAAATTATTTTGGTATTTTTTTATTCATATTTAGATGTATAATATAAAACAAGACAGGTTTCAATAAACTCATCCACAACCTCAAATAGATTAATCTAACGACTACCAAAATCTCTCTCAAAATTATTCACATTATATCATGCCTTCAGATACGGATTACCCCTAGTTTTAAGAATATTTCGAGATATTTTAATATATTTAGACCGATATTTTAAAAATAAAAATTTTAAAATTTTAATTCTTTTTTGTAGCTTACTTTTAAAATATTTGTATTTTATCATGGCGGAAATAATCCATCAAAATAAAATTTTGATGATTGATCCGACCTTTTGCTCTTTTTCTATCGTCAAGTGACCAGAAAGAAGCAAAAACTGTTAGTGTGTGTTTATTAAGTGGGCCCACGCAATTAAGACGCCAGAGAGGTGAAACTTCTTCCTTCTTCTACCATTTTTCGCAGAGAAAGAGACAGAGGCCGAGAGGAGGTTCCTTGAGTCCCAAGCGATCGCGGAATTCGGTTTAGGGTTTCAGAACTGTCGATCGATTTCTCAGCGACTCTTTTTTCTATTCTCCTTGTAAGTTTCGATCACACACACACACACACACACACACTCGCACATATATACCGACGCATACATATATATGTGTGATCAGATATTTAATTGTATATGCTTACATTACATACTCGTACATTTCTCTCTCTGAATCTATATTTTTCGCTCTCTACGAGTGTGTATTGATTTTCTTGATTTTATGAAACTGTAAGTTACTTGTTATGACTTAATTACACTAATAATGACAATTACAATGACATCCGCATTAGCAGATTAATGACATGGTTGATCATTTTCTGTAGTTTTTTTTTTCAAGAATGGGTTTGATTTTTTTTTTTTTCAATTTCTACGAATTTGCGTCTCTGAAATCATCTGTAATCTGGATGACATGGCTGAACTTTCTCAGAGGCACGAGATATTCAAGAATGAGCAATGCTACGTGGACTTAAAAATTAGATTTGATAATCTTAACCATTGATTTCACTGTCCACTGCCTATTCAATGATTGAGATTATCAAGTCTAATTTTTAAGTCTAGTTTTTAAGTCCATCTAACATTACTCTTTAAGAATTATCTATCTGAAGTTGATGTATGCATCTATCTCAGTTTTCAATTTTGACCTAGTAGCGGTGTCTCTTGAATTAATGGTCGATGATTGAATTGACCAAAATTGACAAGATTTCCGATTGACAGGATCCATATACAAATTAATCTCGAGGAAGTATGGTAATGGAGACCCTTGATTGCTTTCTTGATCATGCATGATATACAAAAAAGAAGTTGGATTGTTAGCTACTGAAATAAATTTTGTTGCTATCTTCTGTCATTCCAAATTGTGTCATTATCATAGGTCATGAAAGGACATAGCAGAGCGAATGTTCTGTTTTGTTCTTGTAGAATGTAATGTGCCATGCCCATCTTCTTGATCCAATCATGTCTGAGAGTTAATAAAGTTGTATTTTGAGAACGTTACTAGATGTTGAAAGTGTCTTCAGAAAAATGCTGAGAATTGGCTATTACACTGCTTTACCGGCAGGACAAATGGAGCCTTAGGTTCAGAAACCCATTTCGTACTGGGTGTCCTTTCGATATGTTTTATGGCAATCCTGGAATACATGCAAAAACTGGTATTTATTGGTAAATCTGATGCGTAAGTGCAGAGGTTGCTTTAGTTTTTCATTGGTAACATGGAGAGTGGTTGTAAGTACACATATGGAAGTAGTTTTGAGCAGTAAAATTAGTAAGACTAGTATAAATACTTGAGAACTTCTACTTTGGCACCCAACCTAGATTTGGCGTGGCTATTTTCTAGAAGGATTACTGTTTCAGTTTGTGATTACTCAAGCCTTTTGGTCTAGGAAAATTTTATTTTTAATATTGCATGGCAGTTTTATTGATTTCGGATATGTGCTTGCTCCTAGCTTACAATGCTAACCCATTTTCATCTTTTCATCAAACCGAGTGAACTGTGGATTTGGAGTTTTAATGTGTAGAGCTTGGATCCGGGTAATTAACTCTGGATACCAGAAATATTTAAGTCTACATATGCCTATGTAAAACTGTCTTTTTTCCTTTTTTCTACAATGAAAAGTCTGTTGGAGATATTTTATGTTTGGTAAAGTCATTGATTAGTTTTAGGTTTATAATCTCATAGGCGCATTGAAAATTAGTAGTCAACTAAGCTAACATATCATTATTAAGTACCTGTGAACTCAATGTTGGACTATGTTAAATTTCTGTACTCATTACTTTGAATTCTTGATTATATAATCATTGTTATTAGCTCTGGAAGATGCTAATTAGAGGAAGCCCCACACTGTATATTGAAACTGTATAGTTAGGCTTACTACCTTTGGGGTGCTGATTCATGTTTACAGTATTTTCATAATGGATATTATCTTCTTATACTGTTCCTCAATCTTTTTTTTTTTTATCTCTTTTAATAGCAAACTCTTCGTGAACTGTAGCAATGGAGCCAAGAAAATCCACTTTGAATCCACATGCAGCATCATACGTACCGCTCTCGAAAAGAGGAGCAGCTGATGGAAACAAAGATTATAAGTTGTCAACAATAGATTCTAAAGTTGGCAATGATGCTGTGTGGCTGGGACCTCATTCTGAGGGTATGAAACAAAGCCGGCAACAGATTACTGAGGACTCTAAACTGAAAGACCAACCTGTTCAAGGATTTTATGGTTCATCGTCACAAAACCCAAGTTGGGTGACAGAAAAGAAGACCGTGGATGAGGAATTTGACTTGGATTTGGCGTGTCTTGAGATGTCTTTTCCTGGTGTATCTGATAAGTCCATTCTTGATGTCTACTTAGCAAACAATGCTGACTTCGAAGCCACAATTGACATGCTGAATGAACTTGAGGTAATACTTATAATCTGTTAACTTTTGAGGCATAAAATGTGTTTCATATCTTATTGGTCTTATTCTGTGTTCACTTGTTTTTGGTTTCTTTGGGCAGTGCCTCCTCGCTGGTGGTTTTTTTTACTCGTTCTGATGCCATAGATAGTTGTGATTATGAAGCATTTTGCTCTTTTATATCTGAAAAGTGAAGTATTTGAATTTAAGGGAACATGTTAAAAAAAAAAATTATTTCTTCATCTTCATATTATCATTTTTGGTGAGAAGCACTGCAGAAATTTCATTTATTCTAGTCAGTTCAACCTGTGTGTGTGTGATGTGTGTGTCTGCATGTCTGAATCTGTCTGCCTTCCATTGGGATTATATGTTCCTTAAGGTACTGGAATAAAATGAGAAGGCATGCACCTTTCATGCTCGGATTAGTTGGCTATGATTGCTAACTGAATCAATTTGGAATGCCTGGCCTTTTTTGTTAAAGGAAGCAGAGTGGGATTTTACTGGCTGGTTCTTCTTGCTCAGTTCTTTTCTGTATGGTTCAAACTATCTGGTGCATGCTGTTTTATCATCCATCTCCAATGCACATATATTATTGCTTCTAGAATTTTCCTCTTGTTTTTGATGTCTATGTTTTATTCCCTTTTGATATCGGAGACAGTTGATCATTTGCAAATTTGCACTTGATTACATTTTGTTCATCCTATTTATATTACAGAAGGTTGTCGTATTTTAACATTGAGTATTATAGTCGATAGATTTTTGAGGTGGTAATGGAGGAATGCATGTGAATTGATTGAAGCAAATTTCTAGGAATAGTGGTTGATTTCGATATGCAGTTGCACAGTCATCATTGGTCCAATTCGTTATACTGTTTGGTTAGGCATGCAATTTCTATTCTGCCCAAATCATTTTTCTTTTTATTGTCATTTTTGTTTACTGGATTTTTCTAGCTTTCAAATTTCTTTATTTTTGGGGATATGGAACTACCAGCCCATTGTACAGAAGTATTAAGATTGCCCAACTTTTCCATCTGGACTTAATATATTTTTTGCTTGGGCGTGCTGTTAAAAATTGAAATTTTCACTAGTTTCTACTTTTTGGAATATAAAGGGGTGTTTGGATGCATTATTGTTTTTAGAAGTGCAGAATTTTATTCTAGTAACATCAATGAGATCAATAACTTTGGAGGCTAGCCACTTTTCTAAGTCACAATGTTTATTCTACCTAAAGGTAGAAGGAGGTTAGCTCCCATGCAAACATCTAACTGACTGGAATCCCCATTAGCTTTTTTGCTGTTTTTTCTCTTCCTCCTTCTCCTCCTCCAGCAACTACCCTTGTTGTAATTTCCTAGTTTTATATATAGATTAAGCAAGAATACAGCAGCACTTGACCTCTTGACAGATTTCTTAATTTGTTCATTATCTCATCTTAAAATGTATTTTTAACCGTTCTACAGCTCTACACTTGGGATTCTTCCGAAAAGCATCCGCACACATTGGACATTGGTGACGTGTCAGACTACTGGTATTCTAGTGATCATGCTACTCAGGAACAGAAGCAGGTGGCTGCTGAGGTTGGTGTTTCTTCATCAGGCGTGGCTGGTGACGGTGCTGTTTCTTCATCAGGCTCCTCCGCCCCAGCCCCTGTCACCTAATTGAGTCAGCAAAAATCAAGGTCAATAACTATCTGTAGTCTTTTCAAATTCTGGGGATATCAATTGTGAATTTGGGACTCAGATTTTCATCCAAAAGTAGGATCTATACAGTTTTTCCGTTCTGGTTGTACATGTCAAAGCTGCTTATACTTAAAATGTCTGTGAGTGTTGTGTTCATGATCTTTGGTTGATAGACCAACAGCCAACCAAATTGTGCTGCCATTTTGCAGATACAAGTTTTCTAAAGAGAAAATGATCTTGAATTGTTAAATGGTTTTTTTTTTTTTTTTTATCGGTCGATTATGCAGTGGTTGTTTTGATCATATTGATTTTTAATCACACTCGAGTAGGGTTCTGGGATATGATTTAGCCATTTTAAGTCGATATGTAACGCACAGTAGAAATAAATAAGAGTTGATGTGTGGTGGAAGAGTGCAAGCCGTCGTTCTTTTCTAAAAGTAAATGATGTATCATCTGATACTGTTTTTTTTGTACATATTTTAGAATTATATTAATTTAAATGATATTCACCTTCTTATAAAAAGGACTAATATTTACCATTTCAAAGCGAAACTTGATTGAAATCAGTCTCTATCTTGTTAAACAATTGATTTTTGAGGAAAAAATAAAGCACACTTGTGGATTTAGGTGTTTCTTCATTTACGCTTTCTTTTAAATACTATTTGCATCCGATCATGTTTTATCAAGCTATATTTTTCTAACTTATTGAAAGAGTTAAAAGGCAATTATACAATTTTTTTTAAAAAATTGGGTGCAATTTATTAAATGACGGAGGTATTATCTTTAATCAGTAGTGCAAATATAGAACAACTAGCGATACCCGGCAAGTGAAATTACTATATACTAAGCTACTATGATACTATGTGTATATTGGAGTTTGTATATAGTTAGAGTGTGTATATAATAAGTGTTTGTATATATATATATAATGAGTGTGCGTGGTGGAGTGTTTGTGTTGAATTTGTAGAATTTAAGGGAAAAAGTGTGATGAGTGTATGAAATTTTGATAGAAAAATATACCCACCATAAGTTCAAAAACTTAACTATTTTGTTATAGGGTAAATTATACACGGATCTCTTGAGGTTTGTCACTTAATTAGACTTACCCCTTTGAAAGAAGAAATTACACACACACCCCTTCAAGTTTGTGCGTGTATCAATTAAACTCATTGCCGTGTGTATCCATTCTAAAACATGGCATATTCAGACTCCACATTGCCACTAGGAGGGATAGTTTCATTTTTCTTGCTACTATCTCCATGCGTCAAACCTTTGGTACCACTCATTGAAGACTCATCCTTGCTCATCATAGCCTCTACACCTTTCATTCCACTCTTGCCAAGGAGCTGAGATGCCCTTCTTGAACCAAACATTTGTGATAAATTTTCACTAATAGATGTCACCTGAGATGCATTTAGAAAAAGGGTATTTAATTATTTATCAATAAATATAGTTTCAAGTATTTAAGTAATTAACTGGTGTTACCTGAGATGCATCATTGCGATGAGCATCAGTTGCAGGTTGAGAAGAAACCTGAGAACCTCCTCCCTCTCCATTGTGAGCATTGTTAACCCAACTAGTTGCAACCTGATAACCTCCTCCCTGCCCATTATTTGCACCATTAGTAGCAACTTGAGATGCTCCTCCCTATTGTACGCACCCTTCTCCACGATGTAGGCTTCACTATCAAATTTCTTCACTACCAACAACAAATTCAGATATCAGTGGTAACGGATGAGGATGAACTCATGTCATGTTTCACTTTCAGTCAATGAACTCATGTCATATTTCACTCTCAGTGGATGAATTTAGAGGTATAAAATGCTTCACTCTCTATTTTGTTCACAGTGATGAACTCATGATCTTCAGATGAGGATGAAAATCTGAGAGAGAGAAGATGAAGAGCGGGATAGTAAGGGCTCTGCCGCCTTTTGTTATGTGATGTGGAGGGACTCTTAAGGGCATTTTAGTAAAGGCATCAAATCAAGAAAATTCTTGGGCCTTTTTGACATTTGCCACTTTTCATTTGCTCCGTTAGCAGAACAGCACGTCAATGACATGGGGTCTATGTGTAATTTTGTATATTTGAGGAGATTTATCTGAGAAATCTCAAAAAATTCGAATGTAATTTATCCTTTATTATATATATGGTTTTACTGGATTATAGGGTCAGTGGTGTACCACTAACTTGCTGAAAAGAAAAAGAGTTAGGGCCACAAAATAAATTTTTAAAATCAAGGGTCAATGTATTAAATTGAAGAGAGGGAACTAGTGCCCACCACCCTTAAACGTAACTTGTCACTGGATACAAACTCAATGCAATTTAAGAAAGCCTTAATTTCAATTATTGATGCTCGGTTACATGAATCATATTTTTATCCTAACTTTTAAAGCTAGAGTTAAAACTTAGGATCATGATTTTTTTTAATTAATTATAACTTTACATTTAAAATATATAACTTGATTATTAAAAATAATTCCTTTCGATAAATTCCAAAAAAAAAAAAAAAAACCTGTGTAATAGACTACCCATCCCATCCCGTGATATAAAAAAATTAAAAAATTAAAAAAAAAAGGGAAAGGAAAAGGAAGTGGAAAAGAAATATAGAGGACCACATTTTTTTGTTGTAAGGGGAAAACGGAAGGCCTCTCTACCTTCCATTAAACGCGGGGGTTCTCTCTCTCCTCCCAAGTCCTAATCATTCAGACACAAAAAGATTCCTTGTCTGATCATTCCGAAGAAATATTGTGTTTTAATGTTGTTTTGTACTATTTTAAATTAGATTTTGGAGTTGCCAGTTTTAGAGACAGACATTTTTTGGATTCTGGGTTCTGTTAATGTGGGAGAGAGAGAGTTGCATTGCATGGATGATCTGAAGACCCATTTACAGTCTTGATCAGGAGAGATCGTATAGTTTAACGTATATAATTGGGAGGAGAGAGAATGGAGGTGGATTATTATAATGTACTGAAGGTGGAGAGGAGCGCGACGGACGATGATCTGAAGAAATCATACAGAAGATTGGCAATGAAATGGCACCCAGACAAGAACCCCAACAACAAGAAAGAAGCCGAAGCCAAATTCAAGCAAATCTCTGAAGCCTACGATGTATGCAATTGCACCCCCCCCCCCCCCCCCCTCTCTCTCCCTCCCTATCTATGAGATGAAACCTTAATTAATGCACACACATTTCATGATATTTCTGGAATCGATGGTAATAGTAGTTGGTGATGCACAAAAATGGTTTTGCACACCACCTGTCAAGTATAGATAATAAATGCAATAAAATCAACGAAGGAATTAAAAGAAGACACAATCTATAGTGGTTCGGTCAATTCGACCTACGTCCACTCTTCAATGGCTTCAGTCGCCGGGTATTTTATTGATTCAAAGGTATGGAGAACGGAGATACAAGCTTTGAGAGGGGGAATGAAGAATCAAAGAAAAACAATAATCTCCGGTAGTCGGTTCGTCTTCTTGGAAGTCTCTGATGGAGCATGTCCTTTTCTCTCTTAGATTAGAGCCATTTTATAGTAGATAAGAGATCATTCTTGTGGAGATCGTAACATATCTTAAAGGCTTCTTTATCGCAGCTTAGAGATTATCTTCGGTGGAGATCACGACTTATCCTCAACGGAAGGAAGAGTTTGGGGAACTCTTGAAGGAAACGTGGTCAAAGATTGGACCGTTGATAAGCTTCTCGTGCTCTCTTCTTGGTGACGTGCTAAGCAAGAAGTCCAACCGTGCTTTCCTCTTGGTGACGTGCTAAGCAAGAAGTCCAACCGTGCTCTCCTCTTGGTGACGTGCTAAGCAAGAAGTCCAACCGGCCTTGGGCTCCCTAAGGCGGTGTAGATAAACTTTCCGTGCTCTCCTCTTGGTGACGTGCTAAGCAAAAAGTCTAGCCGGTCTTAGTCTGTCTTGGACTTGGTGGGTTCACGATGAGGTTGGGCTCCTCAACCGGGGTTGGGCTTTAATACATAAATTGGACTACTTGGGCTTAACCCATCATTTGCCCCCCCCAATGCCCCATGTCCAAGGAGACTTGGAGAAGGAGGCATTGATTTCTTTTTTTTTTTTTTTTTTTTTTAGGTTTCTTCCATTTTATTTTAAAGAAGGAGTGGTGGAGGTTGAAGAAAGGGAGACGGCTGGGCGCGCGATTGGGCAGCGCAGGCGCGCTGGGCGCGCGGCTGGGCTGGGCAGCGCGCGCGCACAGCTGGGCGGCGCAGGCGCTGGGCGCGCGGGCGCTGGGCGCGCAGGCGCGCGCAGGCGCTGGGCGCTGGGCGCTGGGCGCGCAGGCACGCAGGCGCGCGCGCAGCTGGGCAGCGCAGGCGCTGGGGGCCTGGGCGGCTTCCTAGGCTCTGCTCCTCACATCCTGGATAGCTCAGGCGCACTGGGCAGCTGCCTGGGCGCTGGCCTTGCTGTCCTGGACAGCCCAGGTGCGCTGGGCGGCTTTGGAACGCTAGGCAGCAACATTTTTTCATCAAGGGGCGCAGTCCGAGGTTCGTCAGGGAGAGCTAGGCAGTGGCCTGGGAGCACAGGCTGATCCGATTCTCACTCGAGGCGCTGATTTGGGCCCCTTAGGTGCTGATTTTTGCGCCGAAAATTCTGCTTTGCGCAATTTTGAAGGGCCAGACACCCTTCAAGCTACTGGGCAACTTTGTTTTGACGAGCAACAGCAGTCAGGCACATTTCTAGGCGTTGGGCTAGACATTGCAAGTAGTAAGGAACCCTTGGGTGCTGCTCTTGATGATCAAGCCCTTCTCCAGGTGCTGGGCGCTTTGGGTGAGCCTGGGGCTGCCTCGGGAGAACCTACTTGTGATGACAAAAATAATGTTATTCCAAACATTAAAATATCTCACATAATTACCTGGAGAGAGAGAGAAATAGGCTGCTTGCGCGAGAGCAAAGACAGAGTTGGAGAACTGCTCGTGAGAGAGCTACACTTTTTGAGACCTAGCTTTTGGCTACCCATGAGGGAGTCTTTAAGCTTGAGGTATAAGCTTCCTGTTTGAGAACAGTGCAGAGACCAAGCTTTTTTGGTGACCCGTGAGAGAGCCGCTAAGCTGGAGATAGGCTGCCTGTTTGAAAACAGTGCAGAGGCCAAGTTTTTTGGCGATCCGTGAGAGAACCGCTAAACTGGAGATAGACTGCCTGTTTGAGAACAGTGCAGAGGCCAAGTTTTTTGGCGACCCGTGAGAGAGCCGCTAAACTGGAGATAGGCTGTCTGTTTGAGAACAGTACAGAAGCTAAGTTTTTTTTTTTTTTTTTTTTTTTTTTTTTTTTGGCGGCCCTTGAGAGAACCGCTAAACTGGAGATAGGCTGCCTGTTTGAAAACAGTGCAGAGGCCAAGTTTTTTGGCGATCCGTGAGAGAATCGCTAAATTGGAGATAGACTGCCTGTTTGAGAACAGTGCAGAGGCCAAGTTTTTTGGCGACCCGTGAGAGAGCCGCTAAACTGGAGATAGGCTGCCTGTTTGAGAACAGTACAGAGGCTAAGTTTTTTTTTTTTTTTTTTTTTTTTTTGTTTCGGCGGCCCTTGAGAGAGCCGTTAAGCTGGAGATAGGCTGCCTGTTTGAGAACAGTGCAGAGGCAGGTCAAGTTTCTGGTGATCTGTGAGATGATCCACCTTGCCTAAACTTGTTGATTTCCTCAGCATTCATATATCTTTGAGCTTTTGTGAATAGTTCTGGCATACTCTTCGGTGGGCGCTTCAGAACTGAGAAAAGGAAACTTGATGAACGGAGGCCACCCAAGAAGGCGGTCATCGTCACCTTGTCGTCGGGTTCATCAACTTGGAGTACCTCCTCGTTAAAACGAGTGAGGTAACTCCTCAGGCTCTCCTCGCGGTCCTGCTTTATACTAAGCAGGTGCGTAACTGGCTTCTGGTGGCGACGCCCTCCTATGAAGTGTGAGACGAATGATCTGCTAAGCTCGGCAAAAGAGGTAATAGAGGCGGGAGAGAGCTTAGCAAACCACTGTCGGGCAGACCCCTTTAATGTGGTTGGGAATGCCCTGTACATGATTTCGTCTGGTACGTTGTGCAATTGCATCAAGATCTTGTAAGTGTCGAGGTGGTCCAGTGGATCCTTTGTTCCATCAAAGGTCTCCACGGATGGCATTTTGAACTTCTGAGGGAGGGGGTAGTTTGCTACATCAGGTTTGAAAGGGGTATCAGTACGCCTTACCAGGTGGTCAACAGTCTCGGGTCCTTGTGCCTTTATGGCATTGAAGACATCACCGAGTTGATTCTGTACCTCCTTTATCTTCTCGTCCCAATGATTGGGGGCTCTTCTGGAATGATCATGGAAGTGGCTTCCATGCCCCATGCTTTGATTTTCACCCTCATCCTCCTGGAGATAAGGGTCCTCTCCCCGGAAAACAAGGGGAGGGGGAGGTGCAGCTCCCTCATGTTGGGCTTTCCGAAGTGGGGTGCCCAATGGGGCACCCGGGCGTGGAACAACAGGGCGTGGTGCTTCTTGATGTCCAGGATGTGGAGCTCCTTGGGGTGCTCTATGTTGTGCACCTCCGTGGGGCCCTCCATGTTGTGCACCTCCATGTGGTGCTCCACCTTGGGGTCCTCCATGTTGTGCACCTCCGTGTGGTGCTCCACCTTGGGGTCCTCCATGTTGTGCACCTCCGTGTGGTGCCCCTCCTTGTCCAGCAAGTATGAGTTGTAGTAACTGTTGGTTTTGAGCAACCAGTTGCTGCATGGTCTCCAATATTTGTTGGGGATTCGGGGCTAGAGTATCCGGAACAGGGTTGATAGGCGGGGGAGCAACCTCTTCCTCTCGTGGAGGATTGTCTTCGTGTTGGTTCATGGATCGAGTAGTGATCGCCATTAGTTAATGGACGTAATGTTCAGGAGTGAGAATTTTGTCGTTTCCCACAGACGGCGCCAAACTGATGATGCACAAAAATGGTTTTGCACACCACCTGTCAAGTATAGATAATAAATGCAATAAAATCAACGAAGGAATTAAAAGAAGACACAATCTATAGTGGTTCGGTCAATTCGACCTACGTCCACTCTTCAATGGCTTCAGTCGCCGGGTATTTTATTGATTCAAAGGTATGGAGAACGGAGATACAAGCTTTGAGAGGGGGAATGAAGAATCAAAGAAAAACAATAATCTCCGGTAGTCGGTTCGTCTTCTTGAAGTCTCTGATGGAGCATGTCCTTTTCTCTCTTAGATTAGAGCCATTTTATAGTAGATAAGAGATCATTCTTGTGGAGATCGTAACATATCTTAAAGGCTTCTTTATCGCAGCTTAGAGATTATCTTCGGTGGAGATCACGACTTATCCTCAACGGAAGGAAGAGTTTGGGGAACTCTTGAAGGAAACGTGGTCAAAGATTGGACCGTTGATAAGCTTCTCGTGCTCTCTTCTTGGTGACGTGCTAAGCAAGAAGTCCAACCGTGCTTTCCTCTTGGTGACGTGCTAAGCAAGAAGTCCAACCGTGCTCTCCTCTTGGTGACGTGCTAAGCAAGAAGTCCAACCGGCCTTGGGCTCCCTAAGGCGGTGTAGATAAACTTTCCGTGCTCTCCTCTTGGTGACGTGCTAAGCAAGAAGTCTAGCCGGTCTTAGTCTGTCTTGGACTTGGTGGGTTCACGATGAGGTTGGGCTCCTCAACCGGGGTTGGGCTTTAATACATAAATTGGACTACTTGGGCTTAACCCATCAGTAGTTATTGCCTGTGCTTTATCTATACTCCGCGAAAGATTGCTCTCCTTTTTATCCTTCCTAAGCTCGTCCCCCAGCTACAATCCACAAGAACAAAGGAAAGATATACTTGTTGTCTTTGTGCTCATTTGGACGGGACTATACGCCTTGATTTTGGCTGACTCGCAGAGCCGTCTTTGCACAGGCGAGTATCATACCCTTCTAAGGCGCATCCCTTTTCTTGCTTACAAAAAAAGAAAGCCGTTTTTGGCACATTTAGACACTTGTACTATTCGAGCTGTCTGACCCCACAACTCGCATTTTACTTTAGATTTCAAGCACAGAGTATTCAAATTAATAAGCAATAAATATATTTACATTTATATCTAAAATCAAATCACAAACATATAGAATAGATAAAAAAAATTAAGTTTTGTAGTGGTGGTAAGAGATGGTGCGCGGCAGTGTTGGTGGTAGGAGACGATGATGGTTGTGGTGAGTGGTAATGACTGTGGTGGCGACAAGGGCTACGATGATGGCGGCGGTGGTTGTGGCGGAGGTGGTGGTGGTGGCGGTCGTAGTGGTGGCGGCGATGGTGGCAGTGGTGGTGGTAGTGGAGTGATTTTAAATACTATTTTTTTAAATAAATATTTATGAAAAATTATTTATAAAAGTACTTTTAAAAAATCACTCCAAACACACACTCGGGAGTCTATTTTTTCTATTAAATTTAGGGTGTTAATATTGACCGTTAAATTAATTTTAAAGTAAAATTTAAAACGATCTTAACCGCGAATAACAAAAGTCATTTTGTTTATTTTTTAGATTTGAATTGTAAGCCCGTTTTATTATATATATATATATCAACCGAGGAGGAATTGAGTTGCAATCTGTAAGGAAAAAGAAAGAAGGAAGGAAGCACTGAATGCCTTGTGTGCCGCACTATTACAAGTTTTAGGACACAAATTAGAGCTAATCTGTCATCTTAACCATGCAATTCGGATATCCTCCAATGGCGGCTTCATCCTCCCTCGGTGGGATCATCTTCATTGGAGCTTAGTTGAATCACCTAGCATCTCTTATTGCTTCAGCTTCTGAAGACTAAAAAATATCCTTTTTGAGGATCGTCTTCCTGGTTTGGACAACTGGCATGTGGAATTCCAACTAGCTTGGCGTCTCTACACGGTTCCCTAGTGGTAGTAATTCAAGGATTATCCATTGCAGCAGTATAGTCCTTCAATGCTAAGCTTGCGCTGCACCCATTGGACAGAGGACATAATTGTGTGTGTGTGAGAGAGAGAGAATAAGAATTACATTCTGGCTTTCCAGATTGTCCAGCCAATTCCTGCCCCTCTACTGAGTGGAAGTAAAGTAATGCCTTTTGGGGAGCTGAGAAAGTCTTAATAATGGCTGTCGTCCACTCTTGGTTAGAAGTAATAGCGTTAACATCCACTCAGTACCCCAATTCCGAATCAAACCCTATTCTCTCAGTCCACCCACACCTAAACACAGCATATACTCCATTGTTTCTATCTCGCTGTTGCAAATTTGGTCAAGGGCAGAATCTGTGCACTTCCGGGATAAAAAAGAAGAGATTTTCCCTTCAGCCAATGAAATAGAGCACTCTCTCTACCAGAGTATTTTTTATTTTTATTTTATATGGTGCTTTAAGACTCCATATTAGTTGCCAAAAGCTTTTATGGAGATGAAAAGAAAGAACTATGGGGTCATTTCTGCTGCTTCTCTGCATTTAAATCCAAAATCTTGCTATCTTCACCCTGCTGCTAGAAGGGTCTTTTTCTCCTGTTCTGGAACTAGTGGACCAATAACTTTGTGGAGGAGAACTTAGCTACTGTAGTCATCTCGATAACATCAAGAACGAACTTAGCTACTGAACAATGTTGTGGCTTTGTGGAGGAGACATATAATGCCGTGAGGTTATCCACTAATTAGGCCAGAAATTAATACTTTCCCCTGTGCACTGACCACCTTCACCCCCTGGCCAATAATTTACTTCTTTCCAGTAAGCTTGTCCAAGTTCATGATGGACTGGTTCTTGTAGTGGCTTCCATGAAGTCTGGATTAAGGATGTAAACTGCTTTCATTAACCTTACCCAGAGTGAACATGGGTTTTTTGCGAGTGTCAAACATTAGCAAGAAAGTTAAGCTTGGTTAAAAATCTCTAAAGTCCCCTGCTTTTAGCCATCATGACATCTTCCCATCTTGTCCAGTGGATCTAAGTATCCTCAAGGGACCGTCCCCAACAAAGTATTTCAAGTAACTGTTGAATTTTTGCAGAAATATTGGGGAAGAGCAAAGCAAAGCATTGCATATGCAGGGACTTGTTGGACTACGGATGTGATCAATACTCTCTCCCAGCTTGTAACAATAAGATTATTTCCATCAAAAGAGAACCAACATGAACCTCCAACCTTAGGTCATCAAGACTCGAGGAAGTGCTTGTCTTTGTGGTTAATCAGAAACAGTATAAACATATTGTTTAACATCAATCACTCTTTATTCAGTAATCGGTCAATCCAAAACAAAGATAAGAAACAGAAAAGAATTTAATGCAAGAATAAAGAGTGAGGAACTGTGATGAGAAAACATGGAAGACTGATAGTTGAAACTTCAATCTACTTTCCTTTTCTTTTGAAAATTAAACATGACCTCATGAGTTTAGCAGTGGGACACACGTGACATTTTGTAAGATTTGCTTAGTGAATCACTTTTGAGGTCGACTTTGTTTTCCAAAACAATGAAGTTGGACTCTGGAAGTTCATGTATTCTATCAGGCTTTATGAGCTAAACTTTGAGCATAATTGTCACTTGTATCCTTTCTCTTTTACTTTCTCATTTGTACAAGTGACTGGAGAAATGAAGCTTATGCTTGAGCTGGTAGCCTAATAATAAGTTATACACCATTCATTAAATTAGGCATGTGTTCTAAAACTTACACCTTAGCTTTGGTATCAGTTGATGGAGTGACGTTTTTTCCAGGTATTGAGTGACCCAGAGAAGAGGCAAATCTATGATCAGTACGGTGAAGATGGTCTGAAAGACATGCCACCACCTGGTTCTAGCGGCAGTGCTGGATTCCCGAATGGGTTCAATCCACGTAATGCAGAGGATATTTTTGCAGAATTCTTTGGGAGTAGCCCTTTTGGATTTGGGTCAGCTGCAGCTGGCAGGTCCATGAGGTACTCATCAGATGGAGGAGGGTTATTTGGGGGTTTTGGTGGGAGTGAGAATATCTTCCGGACATATGATGGAACTGGTGCTAGCGTGCCAAAGAAACCACCACCAGTTGAGAGTAAATTGCCTTGCACCCTTGAGGAGCTATACTCTGGATCAACGAGGAAAATGAAAATCTCTCGGACAGTGGTTGATGCCAATGGGTATGTGTATTTTTTCTAGTGTTTCTATGTTCATATTTCCTTTCTTTCATGCTCAAATCTTTTTAAACTAGATTTTGCACCAATAATGTTTGAGAAAAGTTGGTATTTTGATGTTTGAAGTGTCTTGTTTTTTTCTCTTATGAGGGCTATGTTAATTCTGGAAATATACGCTTTTGCTAATTTTTTTAAGTCTATCACCATTTGTTTTAATAACCTGTTATCATTTATATTACTTGTTTTCTTGCTTGATATGGTACTGGACCAATTTCCTTGATAATCAAAAAATCATTTTTCTATACTTATTGCTATTGGGTGCCTTCAGTGTTATTAATTGTTTTATATAATTTTCAGTTTATAGTTTTAGCAATCGAAAAATGGTTCATTCATCGGACTGTACTTTTTCAAAGTTCTTGACTACAATTGAAATTCTTATTTTTACCCGGGCATTTTCCCGGTTGCTTCTGGACTTACAGTGATTAGTTGGAAAAACAGTCACTGTTTCTTCTTTTTATTCTCGCCTTATTACAGTCATTTCAGTTGGAGTTTTTTCCCTGGTGTTTCATTTTATGTACAAGGAAAGGGTATGGCATATTGTTTTTCATTCATGCCAGTTTACTTCAAAGAGTGCACAGTGAATAATAAAACACTCTGACCAAGACATCTTTGCCTTCATAGAGACAAATAGACCTCATCGGCCTTTTTCACATTCCACGGTTAATAATGCTGATCTCTTTGCAACATAATGTCAGATGCGCAACTAAACTATATGATTTATTAAGAAAATGTGGTTTTATGTTCTTTAAGTTGCATGTGAGAAGTCGAGAAAGGGGGTTTGAAATTTAACGCTATAATCATCTTGATGGTTGACATGTTACTGCAAGCTCTTTTGTGTGGTGAACTTTCTAGGCATATCTGCTCATCCTTGGTAACATTTTTAAGTTTGCTGAACCATTCTAGGTGAAAATGCAAGAGTAACCTTGACTTTGTTA
Organism: Ilex paraguariensis; assembly: GCA_963454935.2. NCBI lineage: Eukaryota > Viridiplantae > Streptophyta > Magnoliopsida > Aquifoliales > Aquifoliaceae > Ilex > Ilex paraguariensis. The sequence goes on from CAUOFW020000763.1 coordinate 94,218, forward strand.
GACGTGATTTAAGTTTCTGAGCAACTCTGCTAAAGAGAGAGTTTGCATGTTTTGAACTTTTTACCATTAACCGGACAATTATCTGCTTGCTCTGATCTTTCAAGTTAACACCATGGAATGGAATCTTTGAGTTGCTTTTATACTATCATTTCTGCCTCATCTTGAGAGCAGCATATCATACCGTGGCATTTTAACAAAAGCTATCGGGTTTACAAGAAGTTCCTTTTCATCCTTTTGACATTAGTCTATTGAGCATTTAGCTTTCATTTGGTTGCTGTTGTGCTTTGCATGCACCATCTTTCTATGCAATTGGGTATGCGATACTTCCATATGGGGTATTAAGTCTGCTAGTGTGATAAACCGTAACTCTTGACCACTGTGGATTCAGTAACCCTGCACTTGAATATTCAATATTGTATTCTTCTCTTGCTGATCAGACATATAATGGTAAAAATGACAGACGATTAGTTCCAGAAACAGAGATATTATCCATCGATGTGAAGCCTGGGTGGAAGAAGGGAACAAAAATTACCTTCCCAGATAAAGGAAATGAGCAGCTGAACCAGCTTCCTGCAGATCTTGTATTTGTGATTGATGAGAAGCCCCACGATGTTTACCAGAGAGACTGCAATGACCTCATCATGAATTATAGGGTCTCACTAGCAGAGGCACTGGGAGGGACCACTGTGAATCTCATTACGCTAGATGGGCGAAATATGTCAATCCCGGTAACTGACATTGTGAGCCCTAGCTATGAACTTGTGTTGGCCAGGGAGGGCATGCCAATTGCAAAGGAGCGTGGTAATAGGGGCGATTTGAAGATCAGATTTGAAGTTAAGTTTCCTACAAGATTGACAGCGGAGCAACGAACATCGCTCAAGCGTGCTTTAGGGGGTTAATAGTAAAGGCTAAAAAAAAATAACCGAGTGCACGAGACTTCTATCATTGCGTATCGGAAGAGGGTTAGCAAAGTCTCATGACTTATTACAGAATGATGGGCTATTGTATTGGCATACATGCTCTTCTGTAAACAGGGCTATCAGTATTAAGGTCATTAGGATGCCAAAACTATCTTACTATTATTGTTCAACGAACTTAGATCCATTAGACTTATGGGGGTTGTCAAAATAGATGTGATGTTCAAAGTAGAATCTTTTTTTTTTTTTTTTTTTTGGGGGGGGGGGGGTATTACAACACCAAATTACACCATTCATATTCTTCTGTTAAGACTGGGGCAGACATGTTGACCATTGGTTTTCATCATGTATTTATTCACTTGTGGTGTATAGTTTATTGCAGTTCTATTGTTTGATTAGTTCATTTGATGTAGTGGTGAATTATGTAATAAATTTTGTATTAGACAGAGTGATGGCTTCTCAAAATTGAAAGTATGGGGCATCTCTCTCTCTCTCTCTCTCTCATATTTGTGTTGCTCAAATGACCCAAAATATGCAAATAATTAATGCTATTTAGACTTAAACATTTAAAGTAATTTGATGACATAATGATGTAGTTTCATTGTCACTGTTTTTTAGATAAATTTTATTATAACCGTTGAATTAACACTAAATTTTAATGTTTAATGGGCCCACAGTTAATCAAAAAACTATGGTGAATTAGGTCAGTAAATTTTATCAATAAACTATGTCTAAATAACATTACTCAATGCAAGTTGTGACCATTTGATGCCTTTTTTCTTAATTTTTTCCCATCGTTTTATATATATTTATAAGGTTCGAATACTTATGTACGTGTTTTTTGTTTTTATATAAATATGGGAAATTAGGTAAAATTTTTGTAATATTTATAATGTTGAAATACTTACTTGTGTTAGGAGAGCACTAGATGAGTAGATACATAATAAAATTAGGAGTGACTATTTTTAATAACATCTGTCAACTCAACACAATCTGATATATTTATATAGATATAAATTTAATCTACCAAAATAGATTATAATTGAATTATTTGGATAGAATCGGTCAATAAATCAATTGACCCCGATGATGTGTGGAATCGAGAAATGTGAACCGTGAGAGCTGAGTGTGAACAAATTAATAATAAGCAAGACCACAAGGACTTAAATGGTTCACCGAGTTGAAAAAGTAGGCTGGTCCTATGTAATGAAATCTGTTGTTCCTCTAGTTAATATTACTTGGCAATTATACACATACCTTTGCAAGGCAAGAGCTTGTCTATTTATACACTAGACTAGTGTGATCATCAAGTAATCATAGTGTGCTCCCCTCCCTTAGTTTGTCAAAATATTTTGAGGAAACATTTAACTATTGGAGGGTCTATTTTTAGATATGACGTGACATTCTAGAGGTGATGACTTATTCTTTAATGTAGAGGACTTGACTATGGTGTAGCCAAAAAAATTTCGATACCATACCTCCAAAATTTACTATTTCAAATGATATTTTTATAATTTTTGTGGGTCATTTTACAACCAAAATATTAACCAATTTTTTGGTTGATTTACCACTTTAATGGGTATTTTTATCATTATTGTGGGTATTTTTATTACATTTGTAATAACTATTTTTACCATATTTCTTAAGTATAAAAAAAAAATTATTACTTTTGTGACTGATTTACTACATTTATGAGTGTTTTTACAACATTTGTGGATGTTTTTATTACTGTTGTGATCAATATTTTTACCAATTTTTTGAGTATCACAACAATGTTAAAACTATTCACAAATGTGGTAAGTTTTTGAATGATACCCTAAAACTTGTGGAATGTACCTAGTCTACTCCTAATGTAGGATTGATTATTGTAATTCCTCTTCCGTCTTTTCTCCAAATGTAAGTTGAGCTGTATAAGCAGCTACCGAGTTGTATTAGTTACTGTCGAATTGGCTTGTGACTTAGCAGACTTTGACTCTGACAAGTCGGGTCAACCAGGTTAGGATCATGTCAACCAGTCAATCCGTTGGGTTGTGGACTTATTTGGACTACATATTTCAACTTGGCATCATCAAATACACATATGACTTAACAAGATACAAACCAAACTACACAATTTATTCACTATAAATATTAGATTATACACGATTATAATTAAACAAATTTTAATACAACACCACAAAAACCCGATATAATATCCTATAATCCATTAAAGTAAATAAAATGACAAAAAGCTGTGAATGAAACATACTATCCACCCATACCAGAAAGGAACCATTTCTACCTCACGTAATTTAAATTAAAACTCATTGTCAAGGCCTAAAATAAAGAGAGTAATATTAGAGTGACTTCAAAAATAGGATCAAAAGTAAAAGATCAAGTTATGTAAGCTTTAAATTTTAAACTACGTCAGTCTATTTCTTTATTTTATTTTTTTTGTTATTTTTTAATCAATCTAGCATTACTCTTTTTTCGCCTTGTTTTTATGCTTAGTCTAGCATTACTCACAAAAAAACTTAATAGTTATTATATCAAAATAAACTTAGAACCCAAATTACCAAAAACCCATGAAACCAGATTAGATTCCATTGAAAAGCTAAAGATACTTGAAAGAAGATCATCAACACCAACTGGGTACAGAAACTGCACATATCTTTACATGAAAAGAGAAATCAAAAACCCCTACTCCTCTCTCCTGGAGGACCAGCTTGAAGAGCAGGCAAGCCATAGTAGTGCGGCCCTGCACCAGGCTGAGTCTCTAAACTACTACTACTACTAGGTTGCACACCACGGGGACCCGGTGGCTGCACCCATCTAGCACCCTGATGCCAAGAGGGTGCAATATTTTGTGGCCCTTTCAACATATTAGTCGGAAAGGGCTGCATTGACTGCTGAAAGCTGCCATGCATGGATCGTTGTGGCTCAGGCTGCAGCTGGGGTGCTTGTGGCTGCCACTCTGGTATGTCATCGTCCTCATCATCGTTATCGTTCCATGGTTGAATCCCTGGACCAACACCTCTTTTATCCTGCCAGTTACTAGGAGCAACACCGGTACCGGTTTGCCCATACTTGTGTATAAGATCTCTTATTTGGTTTACTGGTCTGGACGAAGCCTGACCATGATGGTTCAAATGAGTCATTCTTGACCCCCGAGAATGGTTTTGGGAAGGAAATTTTGGGGCGGATGGGTTTACATTGCCCGAGAAGTTGAACTCGGGCAAATCATCCTCATCCCGGGCTGCAGCCGGGCCAAACCCAGGAGGAATATCATCATCATCATCATCATCATCATCGCCATCATCATCATCAGGTGGAGGTACAGGATTGGTACGAGGTGGACCAGAAGAAATGGGAACCTTTGACGCTAAGTTTGAATTAACATGGATATCTTTTTCTTGTTCTCCCCTAGATGTGAACTGGTGTTTTTTCGAACCATGTTTATGGTGAGAAGATGAGTTGGGTGAGTGATGTGTGGCACTTAAATGAGCTTTTCTCCATACAACTACACCAATTAGGCCATTATCTGTTGATTTAAGTATCTCTGTGTGGTCTTTGTTCAGGTGCTTGCTGATCATATCAACTATTCTTGTGTGAGGTGGGCAGATATAAAGCTCGGTTCTCGGGATCGCCTCGGCAAAACCCAACCTCTCGTCGGTAACATATGAATTCGCCACCTGAAAGAGAAAATGGCAAAAAATTTGTTTGGTAAGCAATAAAATACATGGGTTAAATGACCTAAGAAAGACGACACAAAAATATGAAAAATAGAAACCTCGCAAAGGGTTGAGTGCTCATTCTCGGAAGATCCTTCTTTCAAAACGAAGTGAACAACCTGCAAAAAGAAAGCAATCTCATCACCATAACTACTCAAACAACCCAAAATTTACATATTGATACATGCAAATATAAGATCAATTATATATATGAATGTATATAATTTGGTTTCCTCTCAAATAACGGAAGATCCTTTGAAACCCAGATCATTTTTCACTTTTTAAAGTATTCTTTATTTCTTTATTCTATCTCCCCAAATATTACAAATTTCCAGGACGAAGTGGTACCCTCTTCTGTTTTCTGGGCATAATATCCTACCCAAAACAACTATCAATGATCGTATTCATATCCTCATCTTGTCAAGAAACACTGGTAATTAGAATACCATGAAGTTCCTTTTAAAGTTGTTCGAGAGGGCTTTGCTGCTATTCACAAAGATATTTAAAAAAAAATAGTTTTGTCTCCGAAGTTCCCACTTTCAAAACCCAAATGATCATCAATTCCAATTCACTGTTGAAGTTTGCTTTGCCAGGTCAAAAATCAAGTTTACTAAAAGGAATTGTCTCCCTTTCCAAAAAGCCAGATTTCGCCAAAAGGATATATTACAACATATTAGAACAAGATGAAGGAATCGCAGCCAGTGTTTCAGGAGTTTGTATCAGTTTGTTTCATCTGATATGAACTGCAAAACTAGCATCATACATCACACTACCAATTTATTACACTGCTCCATATGCCAAAAATTATTCAGAGTCCACGTAGAGAGATTCAGTCGAGCGCCAAAAGGAACAGGAAAATATTTGTGAGTGGCAAAATTCTTGACATTCTTAACTCATCGTTCGTACACAAACAACATGCTCGAGTTCTATAATGGTCATACACTCCCAATGATCTTAAACAACTTTCATTTGCAATAAGTAATAGACTGCTACACTCCCTTAACAGTAGAGAGAGACAAAAGAGGGGAGGATAAATCAGGAGACAGAAATAAACTACAATCAGAAAAAAGGGGACTTGAGATACCATGACTGCACGACTTCGAGACATGGGAAGCTCTTGAAGAAATTTCTCAAACGCATCAAGTCTGACTCTCCCTTTGATCTCAAGAGAACTAGGCCACTCTTTCGTCGATGTTTTCTCACCACTGAAGAAGAGTGAGAGATCAGCAAAAGGCAACAAGCAACATAAAAAAAATGAAAATCTGAATAAATCTTTGTCTAGGCCATCATATTCCAACAAAGATCGTGTCAAGCATCATCTCATTTTCAGCCAACCTGCTATAAATTTTCAGGCAAGATGTGGAGATACCAACAATAACTGGACACACTACCTGTGGTGCTACTTCCATCACATGCATCAGTTCATTTAGTTCATGCTTGAATCTAACTTTCATCAAGGTTCCCATAACTTGCAACCAGATATGTGGTTAGTCTCTCGCCAAAAAGGCTTCGTAAGCATTCATAGAAACAACAGTATATATGGTCTGAATAAATGGCCAGAGAAACTGAGTTCCAGCTTCAACAGGCAAATGAAAACGACTTGTGAGCTGTTTGTAAAAATGCAATAATATCCACGAGAAAAAATTATATGGCAATTGTACCTAACCCTTCCAAAATATCAAGCAGAGACAATGCACAAGCAACTGGCTGAGTATTACAAAATAAGACCTACTTCCAGGCAAGAACTATGAAAAATGAAACTGAAGCTGCAGTCATAGTAACAAGACAATATTAACTAGATCCAATACAAAATAAAGCCAATGAACAAGTAGTATAATGACAGCCTGCAGCAAGGAAACACTTGCAATGATTTTAGATTTTAACACAGAAAATACGCACCTTCTAAATAAGCCAATGACATTGACCAGGGTCGAGATATTCAGCTGAATTGCACCTTCCCAGACATGTTCAGCCATTGATGTGCTACCAGGAGGTAACCTTTTTTGTTCGACAGGAGCCTCACTGGATTTCACATCCACAGCTACTTCAGTGTGCTTCAAATCCACTGCTAATTCAGTGCGTTTCACATCCACTTTATCAGCCTTTTCTTTAGTAGTATCCACATGGCCTTTGGAAGCTAGATCTGAAGCCCCCAATTCGTTGCCAATTTTCAATTTTTCCTTGTCTAACAGAGGTGTCGTCCGTCCAGCATCAACAGGTAAATTTTCAAAAGGAGGTTCAGAATTAAGGGATTCCATAAATTCATCTAAGGAGACAATTGGTGGAAGAAATTCCGCATCCTTCAATTCATCCACAATCATCCCTTGCATTAAATCCGTCCCATCATTCGGAATAATAAGGCTGCATGAAAAATCCTCGTTTTCTAACCTACTCTTCTCAGCTATGACGTTCTCTTTGTTTCTAGTTTCATCAGTTTCAGAAGGGGAGTGAGCCACAGTCACCTTTTTCCTAGGTGGCCTTTTAGTGAGTGAAGAAGTCTGTGTGGAAACCTCCACCGAGACGCTGTCATCTTGTTCGACTTCTATTTGATAATCACCCTTGTGTGTTTTCTTCACCAACCGCCTGACATCAATGTCCGAATCAGGCAAGACTATCATTTGGGCAAGCTCTTCTGCTTTTGCCATTCGCCACTGAGATAGCTCCTCCGAAGCAAGCTCTTCCGCTGTCATTGAACACAATCGCTCTGGGGAAATCTCACCAGCCATGACTCTTTCTCTCAGTTCTGGATTATTGCGATCTTTTAGATTGAACAACAGGGACCTACCCTTCTCTTTGTACTTCTTATTCACACCTCCAAATAATTTGAAGAGTTCCATTTCAATTTTGAAGGCCAAGTTTTCAGGAGATTGCATGGACTGCTTGGCCTCATCTCCACCAACATCCTCAACAACTGACATAGGTTTTTCAGCAGTTGGAACTTCCCCTGCTTTAGGCACCTGTGTATCAAATTCAAATGCCCAAGAAAGCCCATTCCCCTGCAAAAGATCATCTTTGACAAAGAAATTGTCACTAAATGAAGCATCAGGCAAAACACAATTGTACTGGAACTCTCGCCCATCACATCTATAGATTTCAGTAGTAGAACCTTCCACAGATGTGCTTTGGACATCATTCGGTCTATCAGGCCCGCAAGATTCTGTGGCGCGCAAGGTATTCATTGCGTTTTCAGATACATGGTCAACAGCAACAGCAGGATAGGAAGTGAATTCCGAAGGCTGAGAAGTCTCCTGTGTCCGCCGTGGGGTTAAGGCTGCTTCACCTTGAGCATTTTTTCCTTCCTTTGGAGATATATCTTCTTGGTGCTGACTAGCCAAGGCCAATGCAGCAGCCAATGATTCCCTCATCTTGGACCTTACTGCTTCAAATGACTCAGTCTGGACTTTGGGAGATAGTTCCATTTGTGCTGATCGGTTCTTTGGGGTCTGTACCCGCTGAGAACCAGATTTACTTGAAATTGATTCATTTCGAACCATTCTCTTGTTTGTTGCAGGCAAATTTTGCACCGGTGTACTGGAAATGGATTGCATAGGCACAGCTTTTTTGCTCGGTACATGTATTTGCGCCAACCCAGGTGAATGGGGTGAATTTAACATTTGTGTTGAACGTTTGTTTGGCATTGATGGATGCAGGTGCATGGGAATATTCAGCATAGGTTCCATCTCAGCCTTTCGCTTAGTTGGTACTAGCAGCTTTTGTGAACCAGAATTATTCAACATGACTCCCATCTCCCCAACTTGCTGGTTTGGTGTTAAGAACTGTTGTGACCCCAGATTTACCACCTCGGGTTTCATCTGTTGCCACATTTGCTTGCTCAACACTGTTATGTTCTGCGACCCAGGATTATTGGACATTGGTTCCACCAACCCAATTTGTTGTTCGGATCCTGCAACCTGAAGTGACGCAGGATGACCAGAAACAAGTTCCATCCTTCGCATATTTAGTATTGACGAATCCAGGTTGTCAGAAACAGCTTCAATCTGACCCATTTGCCCATATGGTATTGATAAATGCTGCGACACAAGATTGTTGGACATGCTACACTAGCACTAGAAACAAGCAGGTACAACTGCAATTAAGGTTTGAAACATAGTGTGATCCAAAGCATGGAATTGCACTGCAACTCCATGTCATCAATAGGACAGAAGTGTGAATCTCTGCAATCAAAAACCAATGAAAAATAGAACTCGTGAGTATGTTACACATATCCAATATGCAAAAAGTGATCTAAAAATTGAACTATTCAAAGATGACATATCATAACAAACAAAAATTAAGTATTTGATAATATAAGAGCAGAAAATAGTAAGTTTAAAACTAGTTCCCCTCTAGCCAGAAACCTGCCATGCAACCTAAAAATTCAAACATGAGAGAAATATAGCATTGTTATCAGGCATATATTTTTCTATCATAATTCCCATGCAAATCAATTATGTAGACTTATATGTGTAGGTCTATTAGATTTTTTACAATTCTTTTGTTTCTATATACTGAGGGCCGCATACTCAACAACTGATACTGTGTAAGGTGTTGCAACAAGATCCTCACTATTGTACCAACAATCCACAACCAAAACTTCTTAACAACATCCTGGCTGCTGTATAGACAGCCTACAGCCAGGGACCCTTACACATGGAAGAGGGAGGAAGAAAAGAAAGTTTTTTTTTTGTGTGTATGTCTGGTGGGTTTGTTGTTTGGGAAGGAGGGGGGGAGGGGAACTTATGAGATATTTATGATAATTGGGACAATGATTATAGATGAATAGTTGAAAACCCAAGAACGGAGAATGGAATGCACAGAGGTGAAAGAATACAGAAGCAAAGAAAGAGTTTCATGACCAGATCTACGATGGAAACAGGATATAGTGAAGTGCAGCATGACTAAATTATCTGCACACCGAGAACCAAGCAAGTAAAAGGCAGGTAACAGAAAAATACATTGCCTTATAATGCAGGAAGATGCCATCATAAGACCAATATTTTACCCAAGAAGAAAAAATTACTAGTTTTGGATTCTCCATGAATGACATTCACCGAATTGGTACTCTGTCTAATTCCCTACAAGCTTCACTTCAAGTCAACTATGATAGCTTAGCCCTCTCATTTTTACTACACTCCGAAAGAAGAGAACAAAAGGAGAAGAGAACTTCGTTTATTGGTAACTCTCTAGAAGTCATGTTTAACCTTTGACCAGTCCATATTTAGGAATAGTTAATCTAGCTTGATTTTCTATACAATCAAGGGGGGGAAACAGCCAAGGATTTCCCCCTTGAGAAAAGGAAAAAAAGAAAGAGAAATCGAAAAGGGAAAAACAAGTTAACCACTGGAGACTAGTTGTCTTTGAAGTTTGAATCAAACTAAAGCTTCGAACTACCTGAACCAAGTCAAATTCAAAAAACTTCTGGTAAATAAATTCACCTGAAAAAAATCTAAATTTGATTTGGTGCGTATTGTTGGAAGCAAAATTTGCTGACTTGTAAGCAAGAAGATGCTCCCATCAAAAAATTCAAAATTCATTGAAGAATCAGCGCATTGAGCATGATATTTCTCAAAGATGCCAGCTAATGTGCCCATGCCAAGCTCAAACAATACCCCACAGCACATACAAGCATTAGCTCATTTAGTCTGTCTAATCTTGCTTCTCTTCTTATTTGAAACTTATCATTGACAAAATATTAAACATGCCAAGTTGACCAAGCAGGAAACGATTGGCTTTTGAATCTGGAAAAATCTACAGCAATGCAATTCCTTTCCCTCAAAACTAAAGGAAATATTTAAAGGAGTATGTCTTTCTTACAAATTTAAACCAATTCAAAGTTCACGGCCTTAATACAACACTGAGCCACAAAGAAAATCTTGAGAATGTCAAAAATATCAACTCACAACTTAGACTTTGAAGAATGAATATCCACACATATTTACTAATTGTCCAAAAAATAGGTGAACCAGAAAGTCCTTTCCACATTGTCAATTCGTTTATTCCTAATGCATCACTCGTTAAGCACTTGGGCATTCTGGAAAAACCTCCAGAAAGGGAACTTAGCAGCCCAATCAGGTGGCTATCAGCCCGAACCAACAATCATCTGCAACAAACAATACCGAATTTTGTTATATTTCTTAAGTCCAGTGAGAAATTTGAGGCCCCTATAACCTTAAACAGATGAAACAATGGGCCAAGTACCGTGAGTTAAATGAAAGTAACAACCAAAAATGGTAGTCCGAAGCCTTGTGTCTAGGAAAAAACAGTGTCATTAAAGGTGCGCTTAGGCCCACCCCTAGGCCCAAGGGGCAACACGTCCCAATTGTCACATTTTGCCAAAACTAGGCAAGGCCACGTCAATAAGGTGCTTAGCCCAGGTCACCTATCACAATTCAGTAAAAAGTTATTTGTTTTGTCTTTTTTCTCAAAACATATTATAAAACCTAACCTGACCCAACTCAATTCCAAAAGAATGTGTCCTAGGAGTCGCCTCTTCACCCTCCCTGTTTTTCCTCAAGTAATTCAAGTGTCATACTTGTCTTAATTATTTGGACTCAACTGCTTGTTTTGGCGTGTTTTGATAAGTCATATAGCTCTATTCTTGTGAATAACTGAACTAGTTTTGTAAAATTGCTGGTTGAATTGCTTTATATTGTCATAGTTCATATGTATTGTTATTGCATAAATTGAAAGATTGAGAAGAGCTTTGTCTCTGTGATAAAAAGTTTCATTTCTCTGAATAAAGGCAGATTCAATAAATGCATGTGTTTATGAAATAAGACTTTGTTTGGAATATTTGGAAAGTTTCATTTACCTAAATTAAGGCAGTGTCAATAAATGCATTTGTTTATGAGAAATGAATCTCTGTTTATCAAAATCAACCTCTATTTGGAATATTTGGAAACTTGGATATTTTACATTGTTCGCATCTTTTGATTATTTGCTTAAATTTTGTGTTTTTTGATGTTACATCATGTTTTGAAAAATCAGTTGCACGTTATGTATAACTTGTGCCTCACTTTGATGAGGCCTGAACCTCACCTTAGCGCGCCTTAAATAAGGGAAACCTATCTCAAAATTTTCAAATTAGCCATAACCCTGAGTTTATGCATTTCAACTAGTGGTTCGGGTAAAGATACATTCATAAGTCCAACATACAGTATATGAATGAGGTGGTTCTGGTGAAAGACTGCCTTGTCAATTTGCAGAACCATAGATGGTCTATTTGCCAACTTTCTTTACAAAGTACAAATGCATAAGAAAGGAACTGAGGCGCAATTTTCACTTGGATGTTCTAAGACGTGTGTCTTACTTATCAGCAGAAATATTCACAACTCAGAAAATATTTTACATCCTAACGACAAGTACTACTGAAAGGACTAAGGTCTGCCATTCAATATAAAATTGAAAACTCATTCAATATCCAATTCCAATAAATGTAAGAACAAAACATCTCATTTATAGCTGTTATCATTTAGGCACCCTCTAGGGTGTATTTGGGAGGGCCAATTATTGGTCGAGCTAAGAAGCCAAAATTAAAGCAAATCAATGAGACAATGACAGTACTTGAAGATATACGACCATATATTTTCAAAAATGTCTTACTAAAGACCAGCACCCATATAATAGAAAACAGATCTATTACGTAATTAGCCAAGGTCAACATAAAGCACTTCCAAAAAAAAAGCTACCCAATCAAAAGTACAACAAAGATTTCTTTTGACAAGCCCTCCATCCATGTAATTATTAACAAGAAGATTAGCATGTGGACTTAATAAAAGCACTAATTACTAAAAAAATCTTGGCTTCATTAACATGTACTTGAATCAATACAATACCGAGTTCTAAAAATAAAATCTCATTTCTCAGAAATCAAACCAAATTAACCATTCATAATTGAGACATTTATAGATAAAAAAAATCTTCATAGTCAGACAATATTAAGATATTTAACTACAACATCCACAAAGGGCGCTAATTTCCCCGCCAAATCATACCATAAAACACTGCGACGGAACCCTAATTTCCGATTTACCAGAAGGGCTATACATTCAAGACGAAAACATTGATTCGTTTATGTACTCCAAACACACGTGTACATAGATATGAATGAATAGACATATACATAGAGAGAGAGCGAAAAAATTACCTAAGCAAAGAAGGAGATGCGAAATAGGGAATAAATATAGATAGATAGATCGAGAGAGAGTGGAGTTGAAAGTGCTCTCAGAAGTGAGACGAGAGATAGAGAGAGAGAGAGAGAAGGTGGCTGCGATTGGGTTTATCTGCTAACGAGAGAAGCCCTAGAAAAATACATTTGACTCTGAGCTTCGACGGGGCGGTTCAGGTTGAGCGTGACCTTCGATTGCCACGTTGCACTTCTTTTTGGATCAGAAGTGGACCAAGTCATAGTGGGACCCACTCACTTGTATTGGATTATGATGAGATTAACCTGAGCCCTTGGATTTGAAGACTTTCTTTTTCATATTTTTCTCTTTTTTCCATCCTGAAATCATCTAATAATCATTCTAACAATAATTATATTTCCACATAATTTACTAAAAATAATCCATCAAAAATTATGGGATTAGTTACGGGCTCAAATAAATAATAGAAGAATTCTTTGGAAGTTGATACACCTAATTAGACTTATTTGACAAAAAGTACATAGAACAAAATGTGAGTTACAAAGACATAAATATTTATTTTAGTATCATTTAATTCAAAGTCTTTTATCTTTAATGCACATTGATTCATGTGTATTTGTTAATATATATATATATACATATACGTATAAATAAGTATATATACTAATATATATTATCTTTAATGCACCTTAATTTTTGCGTTTTTTTTTTTTTTGAAAAGTAATTTTGTTTTCAAATTATATTTAATGCACCTTGATTCAAGCATTTTTTTTTTTTGGAAATGGTTTTTTTTCAAAATTAATTTAACATCTGAATAATGTAATAGTGTAACAAAGACAGTGTAACAAATATACTGTAACAAAAACAGTGTTCAGTAGTTTTGTGTATGTGATAACAAATTCAAAAAACAGATGGACTATTTTGAATGAAATTATATAAAACTATATATTTGACAAAATAGGAAAACATAAATAATTGATTTTTGAAGTATAAAGATTTTTTAATTAAAAAAATTGTTAAAATGCATTACTCAAATCGCCAGAAGAAGACTGTTGTTTATGTATATAATAATCATAAAAAAGTAAAAGATCATTGCATCGAGTCCCTGGAGGTTGCGATAGATACCTTGTAACTACAAGTCTACAGCCCGGTATTTCAGTCGATTAAACCCACACATAGTCCAAACCAGAAAAATGTATCGTAGATAGTTCCCAAGACCACAACCTGCAACTTCATGTGAATTCATACTGCCAAACTTATATATATATATATATTGATGGGACATTTCCAGAATACTCCAAGATGAAGACATGTGTCCTCAGTGTCACTAATCATTGTTATCGAGATCACGTACCCATCGGGTCACAAGTCCCCTCTACCCCGAGGTACTTATCATGGATCGAGTGTCACCCAGTACGTTTTTATGTACCGACACGTACCCTCGGTCTGATATGGTACATCGGTCGCTAGGCCTCCCCCTCTCGAATTCAAGATGTACCTATTCCTCGGTTCCGAGATGTACCTCTTCCTCGGCTCCGAGATGTACCTCTTCCCCGACTCTGAGATGTACCTCTTTCTCGGTACCTAGATGTACCCCTCTCATCCAGGATGAAGTTCTCTGCTCCAGCAGAAGCTATTGATGCACTGGTCACTAGCCTAAGCTAGGCTAGGTTAGCTATCATGACCTCGTCTTACACAATTGGTGTCAGAAGACACAGGAAGGCAGGGGCCACAGCCAATGAGGAATGGACGCGTGGCATATTGTGTCACATCAGAGACAGAAAGACCGCATGACCTTGCTGACATGCGACTTAGGAAAACAAGCATTTAATTACACCATTCCCTTGATGAGTCTGCATTCAATGCGGTAAGGCTCAGAAGTGAAAGACAATAAATGTCTCTAAGGCTGGGCATTTATTGCATCCTCCCCGAGAGGAGCTCATTGAACCGTCGGCAGGCCGATGACACAGTCTTGATTGTTCGGGGTCCCGAGCAGTTAAGAGAGAAGACATTCCTCATAGGAATCAGTGCGCACGTTGCCTGTATCTAATGATCACCTACTGACCACACTGACAGCAATCATGAGTATTTGAGGTATAAATACTCCTCACTAAAGGCAAGGAAAAGGAGGTGAAACTTTTGCTACAAACTATACTTACTGTTTTCTTCTTCCTCTCCCTCAAAAACTGACTTGATCGTCGGAGGGGATACGCCGGAAAACACTCCGGCGCCCTTCTAACTTGTTCTTCTTTGTTCTAGGAACCTTTCTTCAGCCTTACTGGATCGTTCCTTTGATCCACAAGGATCACCCATTACCGTTCCAGGTTACCACCGGATCTCACAGGCTGTTCCAAGCAGCGTGGTTGACCACTCAATTGACTGACTCACTCGAGTTCACCAAGGGAGAGATCTGTTCTCGTTTTTATATTGTGCAAGATCTAGCACGCACAATCTGGCGCCGTCTGTGGAAAACGACTAGTTTTCCTAGTTTTTTCTCTATAAAGAACAGTGACCATGGTGAACACTCGACAAAAAAGGAAAGGTCCCTACCAAAGAAGTCTCGAATTACAAGCTCCTTGTCACCATGAAGGGAGGGATCACACTGATGGGAATAAAAATGTCTCTACTCAGTCAAGAGGGGTTACCCCTCAAACCAGTATGGGAATCAGGTCAAGAGGATCAGCCCCCTTGGCTCGTCAGCTGGCGGAGGTGATCGAAAAAAAGTTTGGCGATAGATTACGACAGCTGGAAAAGGACAATATAAACGTCCTAAGCCGGCTCAACGAATTTGCCGCCTCCGGCGAAGGGTCGAGGGACTCATTCCTTTCTTGTGGGTTCCCCACCCGGGAGGCGGAAACGAAGGATCTAAGGAATCATTTAAACAACAAGGTAGAAAGCTCCAAGGCCCCAAAGCGACCGAGAGCCAACGAGCACCCTCCTAACGACCATTCAAGGAAGGCAAGGCCATTAGCCCTGGATGACCTCCGGCGAGGATTGTCTAGACGAAGGAAGGGAGATGAGTCCGAGGAGGACTCTACCCTATCCACACGGCGCCCAGGAAATGGGGGGCCTGTTGATGAACTCAAAGACTTCAGAAGACATCCCGTCAGGGAGAAAATTGATCTCAGAGCCCGGTTGAAATCTAGGAGAAAGAGTAAGGCTGTCTAGGATGAGGTCGAAGACGAGGTCATACAAACACTCTTTACCAGGGAGATCGAAGAGATGGAGGTTTCAAGAAAGTTTGTCGTGCCGAGGTTCAAAACTTATGACGGGCGGTCCGATCCCGAAGCCCATATCAGGCAATACAAGCAGATGATGTCCCTCTATCATTCGGACCAACGGTTCCTCTGCCGAGTGTTTCCTATGAGCTTGGGGGACTCTGCGATGAAGTGGTTCGAGGCGCTTCCCCTCAACAGTATTGGATCGTGGAAGGAATTGACGAGGCAGTTCCTGGCTCGATTCATTATGGGGAGTAGGCGGCCCAAAGACGTTGGATCATTGCTAACGCTCAGACGTAGGGAATCCGAGACCCTTTGTCAGTATGTCATCCGATACTGGGAAGAGGTTAATGAGGTAGAAGGCTGCTCAGAAGTCATGGCAGCGGCGTCTTTCAGGCTCGGCTTGGCGAAGGACACGGACTTGTACCGATCCCTGACTAAGAAGACTCCCTCGGATATGGGCGAGCTCATGGCCCAGATAAACAAGTACTCAAGGATCGAGGACAAGATGGGAAGCAACAAAGGCCGAACCCTCCAATCTAAGAGAAAAGAGAGGGAGCAGGAGGATACTCCCCGAAAGGGATTGCTACCCCCTCCAGGGGGTTTGTCCAAAGGGGTTCATACTATGTTCAAGGAACCCATCTTCAAGTTGCTCCATAAAATCAAGCATGAGTCATTCTTCAAGTGCCCGCCCAGGATACAGAGCGATCCCTCCACCCGTGATCAAAAGGTTAGGTGTTCCTATCACCGGGATTTCGGACATCGCACCGAAAGCTGCAGGGTATACAAATTGTTCTTGGAAAAATTGGTCCGAGACGGATACTTGAAAGAATACATAGAGCCCAGGCCAGAAGAGAGAAACACCCTTGCCCCGACCGAGGAGTCGGACAATGTCATAGATGTCATCCATGTATGTCCCCTAGATCGCCCCACGTCCAAGGAACTCGAGTCCGACCTTAAGAGGGTAGCTTTTACAAGGAAGGTAGCCGAGGATGATGGGGGCCACCCAGTAAAAGGGCCAGAACTGGTGAGTCCAGCATCACGTTCTCCGACGCGAACTTGACAGGCGTAGTGACTCCTCATAACGACGCCCTTGTCATAACCCTGAAGATAGGTAAATTCGACGAAAAAATGGGTGTTGATAGACTCTGGAAGTTCCTCGGAAGTGATGAACTCCGAGACTTTAAAACGGATGGGTCTTGGCCTCAAGGACCTCACCAAGGTCAGGACACCCCTCATCGGATTCAACGGCTCGTTCGCCCTGCCCGTAGGCAAAATCACATTGCCGGTTGTCACGGGTCCCTTCATCATCAACACTGAGTTTGTCGTGATTGATACGGACTCTCCCTACAACGTGATCATGGGGTAAACATGGATGCATGCGTTGGGAGCGGTGCACTCCACTTACCACCAGAAACTAAAATTTGCCACGCCAGAAGGTATCATGGAGATCCGAGGGGACTAAGCGTCCGCAAAAAATTGTTTTTATTCAGCTGTTAGAGCCGGGGCATTCACCCAAGAAAAGTGGCGAGTCCCGGAAGAGATCATGGAGAAATAGCAATTACAGTCGGGGCATCCAGGAATGGATGACCCCTGGATAGACCCAATTGAGCGGTCAGTGAAGGACCTCCGGAAGGTGCCCTTGGTGGAGGGAGAAGAATAAAGATATTTCTTAGTTGAGACCGCGATGCCCGCAGCCGAATAGGAGGAGATGCAGATGTGTTCGCTTGGAACACAATAGAAATGACGGGGGTAGACCCCGAGATAATCACGCACAAACTGCATGTTGACCCGGCGCACAAGCCAGTCAAATAGAAGCCACGATGCATGGCCCCGCATCATGCCTACGCGGTCAGCGAAGAAATCGACAAACTTCTGAAGGCCAACGCCATTCGAGAGATATAGTTCCCAGAATGGCTGTCTAACACAATTTGCGCGAAGAAGAAGGAGGGAAAATGGCGTTTCTGCGTAGACTTCACAGATCTAAACAAGGCATGCCCCAAGGATGACTACCCCCTACCAAAGGTGGACCAGCTAGTGGACGCCACTGCCGGATATGAACGCATGGACTTCTTGGATGCCCGAGCAGGATATCACCAGATCCCTCTCCATCCCCCAGATCAGGAAAAAACGGCGTTTATCACTCCAAAGGGAGTTTACTGTTACAAAGTGATGTCGTTTGGACTAAAGAACGTCGGGGCGACATACCAAAGACTGATGAATCGGATGTTCAAAAAGCAGATCGGCAACACCAGGGAGGTCTACATTGACGATATGCTGGTGAAGAGCAAACAAAGTTGTGATCATCTGGCAGATTTGGCAGATACCTTCTCCACCCTCAAGGAGTACGGGCTGAAGCTGAACGTGGCAAAGTGCGTTTTCGGAGTGGAATCGGGTAAATTTCTCGGATATCTGGTCAGCCAACGAGAAATCGAAGCTAACTCGGATCAGATTCAAGCAATCCTGGACATCCGGAGCCCCCGAACTGTCCAAGAAGTCCAAAAGCTCACGGGGATGCTAGCAGCACTTAACCGTTTCGTCTCATGCTCCTCAGACAAATGCAAACCCTTTTTGGAGCAATCAAGAGTGTTGGGAAGGATATGTGGAGTCAGGGGTGCGAAGACGCCCTGGCTGGAATCAAGGAATACCTAAGGACTCTCCCGACCTTATCCGTCCCTATCTAGGGGGAAATGTTCTTCTTGTACTTGGCCGTGTCTGAATTTGCGGTAAGCGAGATACTTATTCGTGAGCATGAGCACCGCCAGAAGCCGATTTATTACATAAGCAAGGCGCTCCTGGACGCAGAGACAAGATACATGCCCCTAGAGAAATTGGCTCTATCCCTGGTCACCACTGCAAGAAAACTGAGGCATTATTTCAGGCGCACCCAATTACCGTCCTTACCGATCAGCCCTTAAAGGCCATTTTAAGGAAAGCGGAACTCTCCGGGAGGATTTCCAAGTGGGCAGTGGAGCTGGGGGAGCACGACATTCATTTCAAACCTCGAACCATGGTAAAGGGTCAGGTATTGGCGGACTTCATAGCTGAGTTTTCGGGGGAACATCCCGTCCTAGAAAGACCGCCTCCTCCCGACATAGCGTCTCCAACGAATTGTGAATGATCGCCATGGCTTTTGTGTGTGGACGATTCGTCAAATAGTAAGGGGTCCGGGATCGGTATCTTGCTGATTTCTCCGAATGGGATGGTCACAGAGCAGGCCGTTCGGCTGGGATTCAAAGCGTCAAATAATGAAGCTAATACGAGGCCCTCATCTCAGGACTTCGGTTAGCTGAGGCAACTGGAGTTACGGACTTGATCGTGCATTGCGATTCCATGCTGGTAGTCAACCAAGTTAACGGAGAGTTTGAGACAAGGGACCCTAGAATGAAGCTTACCACCACCAGGCGACTGTTGTAATCCGAAGATTCGAAAGGATTGAGATCAAACAAGTGTCTTGAGACAAGAACACGCATGTTGACGCCTTGGTTTGTCTAGCCTCGGCAGTGGAGTCCTCTTAGTCGCGCAGGATCACCATAGAATATCTTCCCGCATCCTGCATTGACCATGCTCTCGAGGCAATGGCCGTCCAGGATGCACATAAGCCGCCCAGCTGGATTGATCCCTTTCTCAGGTTCCTAACAACGGGAGACCTCCCGGAGTGTCCAAGGGAAGCAAGGAAGATAAAACTCAAAGTCCCGAGATTTTGGGTCTCTCCGGATCAGAAGTTGTATCGGAGGTCTTTTTCAGGACCGTACTTATTATGCGTCCAAGAGGACCAGGTGGAAGACCTTCTCTACGAGGTGCACGAAGGAATATGCGGGGGGCAATCTGGGGGGCGATCGATGACACACCACATCATGTCTCAGGAATATTGGTGGCCGTGAATGCAAAGGGATGCGCGCGCATACGTCCAGAAATATGACCAATGTCAGAAGTTCTCTCCTGCAATCAGGCAACCCGCAGGGGACTTGCACCCCCTGACCAGCCCTTGGCCATTCACCTAGTGGGGACTCGATTTAGTTGGGCCCCTGCCTAAGGCTCCTAGAAACAGGAAGTTCCTCATTGTGGCCACAGATTATTTCACCAAGTGGGTTGAGGCGGAACCGTTGACTCACATCTGTGACATAGATGCTAAAAAGTTCGTCTGGGAGAACATAGTCATCAGATTCGGGATTCCCTGGGCACTGGTGTCAGATAACGGGACTCAATTCACCGGCGGGCGTTTCAAGTCTTTCTGCGAGCAACTCGAAATCCGTAATTTCTACTCCACCCCTGCCTACCCCCAAGCCAACGGGCAGGCAGAGGCCTCCAACAAAATAATTATCAATGGAATCAAGAAGAGGTTGGAGAAAGCCAAGGGAAAATGGGCGGATGAGCTATTAAACATTTTGTGGGTGTACAGGACCACCCTTCGGTCCTCAACAGGAGAAATCTCATACTCCCTGGCTTACGGAATGGAAGCAATCAAACCTCTCGAGGTAGGACTCTCGACCATAAGGACCCAAGCTTTCGACGCAGGGGAAAATGACCGTCAACTTGGACTGGATTTAGATCTAGTGGAAGAAAAAAGGGAGACAGCCGCCTTGAGAATAACCAAGTATCAGGAAAAGATTTTCCAACTGTACAACAAAAGGGTCAAGGTGCGAGAATTCTGAATCGGTGATCTGGTCCTCAGAAGGGTAACGGCCAATACCCGTGACCCAACAGAAGGAAAAATGGAACCTAACTGGGAAGGGCCTTACAAAGTGATATCTATCAGAGGCGCCGAGTCATACAAATTAGAAGATATGGATGGAAAACTTGTAATGCGACCGTGGAATGTGATGAATCTAAAGAAATATTATTTTTGAGTATTATCTCCCTAAGTGCCTGTCTCCGAAACAAACACAGGAACAAGCCTCCTGGAAGGGCAAGGTCCTGGGGGCAGAGTTCAAGGACTCCTGCCCCCGAAGCAAACACAGGAGCAAGCCTCCTGGAAGGGCAAGGCCCTGGGGGCAGAGTTCAAGGACTCCCGCCCCCGAAGCAAACACAGGAGCAAGCCTCCTGGAAGGGCAAGACCCTGGGGGCAGAGTTCAAGGACTCCTGCCCCCAAAGCAAACACAGGAGCAAGCCTCCTAGAAGGGCAAGGCCCTGGGGGCAGAGTTCAAGGACTCCTGCCCCTGAATCAAACACAGGAGCAAGCCTCCTGAAAGGGCAAGGCCCTAGGGACAGAGTTCGAGAACTCTTGCCCCCGAAACAACCACGAGAACAAGTCTCTTGAAAGGGCAAGGCCCTGAAGACAGTTCAAGGAATCTTACGCAAAAAAGTATTAAGTACTTAAAAGCTTTATTTCAAAAAGAGGGGTTTTGCGTCCCCAAGAGCTACAAAAAAAAAAGTACAATCGAAAAGAAAAAAGTTTTTCATCTTGCCCCGGGCATCTCCAAAACATCCGCCGAGGGCGAATCGGCGTAGAAAGGTTGAGCAGTTTCGGGAGCAGGCAGAGCTGGAAGTACTTCGACAACAGAGAGACCCTGAGGAATATTATGATCGGGGGCCTGGTCCGCGAGGCCTCATCAGACAAATCCATAATCACCGCCTCAGGCAGATCCGCCGAAACTTGCACCGGCGTTGGAATCTCGCCCTCGGCAGCAATCTCGGCTTCGGCCTGTTCCATCTCGGTTGAGGGCACGTATTTGTGCATCTGGAAGAGCGAGGAGTCTGACGGGATCCCAGCAGACTGGAGCGCCTCGTCCCACCCCTTCTTGAAGAACTCCTTGCTATTTTCTTCAAGAGCGGGGAACACGTCATCGGCGAACTCTTCTCGGAGTTGCTCCTCGGACTTCCTGTCCTGTGCCTCGGCCCTAATCCTGTCCAGCTCCTGGGTCAGAGCCAGACAGCTTTCCTCTGAACCAACAGCCCTCTCCTCCGCCGCAGAGAGCCGCTGCGTCTGCTCTGTGATCCTCCCCTCAGCGTCGGCAAGGGCAGCACTAAGCTTTTCAGCGCCGATCTTAGCCAACTCGGTATCCTTGAGGAGTTGCTCGATTTGAGCAGCCTGCCCTGCGAGGGTGGAATCCCTGGCAGCTACGTCCTCCTTGGCACTGGCAAGGGCACCCTCCGCTTCTTCCTTCTGCTCTCGGACCCGCTGGAGGTCCATCCTAGCCCCATGATACCGCGCCGCTATTATGGAGATCTGTTGGGTGGCCTGCAAAGGAAAAGGCATGTCACTAAAAGGAAAAGCGACTGAAAAAAAAAAGACTGAAGCAAAGATGAAACTTACCACCAGGGAATTCTGGATGATAGAACGAAACAACATGTTCGTTGATCGCCCCCTGTGAGCCACCATGTCGGCCTCGAAATGCAGCGTCTCACTCACTGCATTGGCGACATGGGAGTCCTGCAAAATGGAGTCGTCGACCCTGATCACTCGGTTCATGTGATCAGTGGCTCGAGGATTCCAATCCGCGGCTTCCACTGTCGGCGGAAGGGGAGGAGGAGTCTGTTGCTGCTGTTGCTGTTGTTGCTGAGGAACAGGGGGCAACCCACGGCCTCTCCCACTTTGATGCTGAGCGGAGGGGGCCCTGGATCCCCTACCAAGGCCATCGTGCCTATGTTTGATCCTCCGCTCCTCCTCTACCTGAGGATCCCGGCCACGCACTTGATCCCGACTAACGATTCTTGAGGATGGGGTGGCGCTGGTCCCTACAGATGGGGCCCCACTGGTCGATCCTCGTCCCTTCCCAGCAGCGAGGGCTTGTCTCTGCCTTAGGAACCCTAGATCAATGTGGGGCGTGTTGGACATAGCTACCTCGAGGGCGTCCTCGGCGTCTAGAGATTGTAGGATTTGGAAGTCCGGCCACGAATCTCTCCCCGAAGTCCCCACCTCGGCCTGCGAAGGATCCAAGTCCTCTCTGACCCCGAGCTCTTCAACTATACCCTCTACTTCTGCCTCCGAGGCCCGGTCAGGGTCTTCTTCCAAGTTCTCCTCGACTTCTTGCCCTACCGCCTGATCGAAGAGTTCAGACCACCGCAAAGGCTCGAAAGGCTGGAAAAGCTGTGAAAACTTCTTATATCCGGGAGTATAATTCAGGAGGATGTGGGCAGCCCGGCCGAGCCCGTCGTCACCAGTGAATCTCCAAACGGTGACTAGGTCCGCAAAGTTCACCAACGACCGAGGTGGAGGAGCTGTTTCCCGAGGGGAGATGTCTGCACAAGCAAAAAGAGGGGAGTGGGTCATGAGCACGTAGAAAATCTCAGAAACAAAATAATAGACCCGAAGGAACCGACTTACTTGTCGTTCTCCATTCCAAAGGGCATAACAAGTCGTCATACTCGGGACCGACACCTCTCTGCCAAGATCCTTTGAAGATGAGTAGGTCATCCTTGTACCCCTTGTCCGAGTCAGGAAGGTGAGTTACGAGGTACATAGATGAGTCCCTGGCTTTGAGGTAGAAGTGTTGTTGAGGCGTAACTCTCAAGAGGGAATAACAAAAAAGGATATCGTTCAGCCCGACGTTTACCCCAAGACGCCTATTGAGCTCTAGGACCCCCATAATTATCCTAAAGACATTAAGGCAACACCGCCTGGGAAAGAGGCGAAAATGAGAGAGGAACTGGAGAAGCAGAGGGGGCAAAGGGAACCTAATCCCACCTTCTATGATGGCTTTGATAAAAAAAGGCATTGCGTCCTCGGTACCGAGGGTACGAGGGTGCACAGCCAGGTCATAATCCTCTATGTCTACATTCGGGGGAACGCTGTACTTAACCCTAAATCTATTAATTTGTTCACCACCTTTTACTTTATACTTCCCTGGCCTCGAAGTACTGGCTTGAGGGTTCTCGAGGGCAGGGCGACGACGAGGCATCTTCAAAAAGTGATAAAAAATAGAGGGGGTCTTTTCCACGAAGATCCCCAAGAAGGCTTCCCGGGGATTGGTCGCTGAAGGGCAACCAGAAAACACCTCCGGTGATCGGAAAACCAAAAGAGACAGAAGGGCAAAGAAAGGGAAGATACTGGGACTCACCAGAGTGTAAAAAGAGGTTTTTTCTGGAAAACTTGAATCGACTCCTTCCAAGAATGTTCAGAAGCAAGGATGAGTCTGATGGCTTTAAAGCTTCAGTGAAAAGGTTGGGCAGTTGACAAACGGAAGGAAAGAGGTCTCCGGCGAAGATTCAGGCAAGGGCTCTTTGTGAAGAAAAGTTCAGAAAGATGAAATGAGAAAAGAAGAGAGAAAGCCCATTTATATATAACACATATCCCATCATTGGGCGCGAAGCACGAAACGGCGCATTTAATGCGCATGACATCCTAAGCAAGGAAAACGACTAGGGGCAATGATGAAGCAGTTGAGGTTGTTGCAAAACCCTTCGTCTCCTTACAACGTGTGTCCTCGACGTCAGAAGATCGAAAGCTGGGGGGCAGTTGATGGGACATTTCCGGAATACTCCAAGATGAAGACACGTGTCCTCGGTGTCACTGATCCTTGTTATCGAGATCACGTACCCATCGGGTCACAAGTCCCCTCTACCCCGAGGTACTTACCATGGATCGAGTGGCATCCAGTACGTTTTTATGTACCGACACGTACCCTCGGTCTGATATGGTACATCGGTCACTAGGCCTCCCCCTCTCGGATTCAAGATGTACCTATTCCTCTGTTCCGAGATGTACCTCTTCCTCGGCTCCGAGATGTACCTCTTCCTCGGAGATGTACCTCTTCCTCGACCGAGATGTACCTCTCTCATCCAGGATGAAGTTCTCTGCTCCAGCAGAGGCTATTGATGCACTGGTCACTAGCCTAGGCTAGGCTAGGTTAGCTATCATGACCTCGTCTTACACAATTGGTGTCAGAAAGCACAGGAAGGCAGGGGCCACAGCCAATGAGGAATGGACGCTTGGCATATTGTGTCACATCAGAGACAGAAAGACCGCATGACCTTGCTGACACGCGACTTGGAAAAACAAGCATTTAATTACATCATTCCCTTGATGAGGCTGCATTCAATGCGGTAAGGCTCAGAAGTGAAAGGCAATAAATGTCTCTAAGGCTGGGCATTTATTGCATCCTCCCCGAGAGGAGCTCATTGAACCGTCGGCAGGCCGATGACACAGTCTTGATTGCTCGGGGTCCCGAGCAGTTAAGTGAGAAGACATTCCTCATAGGAATCAGTGTGCACGTTGCCTGTATCTAATGATCACCTACTGACCACACTGACAACAATCATGAGTATTTGAGGTATAAATACTCCTCACTAAAGGCAGGGAAAAGGAGGTGAAACTTTTGCTACAAATTATACTCAGTGTTTTCTTCTTCCTCTCCCTCAAAAATTGACTTGATCGTCGGAGGGGATACGCCAGAAAACACTCCGGCGCCCTTCTAACTTGTTCTTCTTTGTTCCAGGAACCTTTCTTCAGCCTTACTGGATCGTTCCTTTGATCCGCGAGGATCACCCATTACCGTTCCAGGTTACCACCGAATCTCACAGGCTGTTCCAAGCAGCGTGGTTGACCACTCAATTGACTCACTCGAGTTCACCAAAGGAGAGATCTGTTCTCGTTTTTATATTGTGCAAGATCTAGCACGCATATATATATATATATGAGATCAAAGAACATATGTTGTACTAAACCGATTCTAACACTTACGGATTGTAATACATATATAGTGAATTGACAAATGGATCTTAGCTTTCTAACCATTCAAATTTTCACATTCCAAATCTTGATAAATGCAATTTCGTGATGAGTAAGAGTTTTTTCTTTCGCTTCTAATGCCGTGAATGTAAACCCTCAAAATATTTTCTCAAGAAATTTGACAGTCTTCATAACATGAAAAATTTTAAATATAAACATAAGGATTTATAAGTTACTACTCAAATGCAGCATCCTCTCGAGTTACTACTCAAACAGATCAACATCATTAGGAAGCAAACAAAATGTTAATAGTATTATAGTCGTACCTATCTTTTAAGTGGAGATCAGATGCATCGGTTGTGGATCACGGTCAATCAGATGCGGCGTCGGAGGCTCCATTGGAACGATTTCTCTGACTTGGCAAGCATCATTGACGCTGCAGACAGAGGGAAGGATAGGTGGGAGTTGATCAGTTAGAAGCCCTTTTTTTTTTAATGCTTTGTAACTGATATGGAAAGTGCAGTGGCCATATTGAATTTGGCTGAGAGAAGATTAAATATTAGATTGTATTATTTTTTATTTAATCGGGTCTAATATTTTGTTTGGTAAGTAAATTTGATAGCATATTAATTTCAAAAACATATACTAATCGTATATTTATGGTATATTTTTTATACGATAGATATGTATTATAAAAATATTTTAATACCACAAAGAGAGGTGGTATTATAATCCACCTCAAACGTATTATTCTACACAGTTACTAATATAACCCTCCAACAGATAAAATTAAGTTGTCATCAATGTAACAAACATTGATTGAGGGTATTTTTATTAATTTAACATTAATACAATGAAATAATTTCCTAACCAAACAGCCGATTGAATTAAATAACTACTATTCAACGTTTATGTTCTGTATTGTTAAACACTAAATAAAATTACGTATTATTCTAATACCCTATGTAAAATTGTCTTTTGTCTTGCTGTATTATATTAGAGTGGATTATTTTATATAATCCATCCATTTCTAATACGGCAACCAAACGAGCCAAATGTATATTATTATGTATTCACTGTATTATGTTTACATTAATACATAAGGACAAAAAAGACTTTATATGTGTATATATATATATATATATATATATATATATTATTAAAGTTCTCCATAAAATTAGGAGATGTTTAATGCACCACTTTCTAAAAAAAAGTGGTGCATTAAATACACATAATTAATGGAGGGCAAAAATGTCATAAAAAATCAGTAAAATTTAAATGATGTACTTAAATACAAATAAGTATTAAAATTAATGACTTAATTACCTAACATTTTTTTTTATATATTTTTTTTACAATTAAACCTAATTTGATGTAACTCCTTCCAATTTTCCCACAATAGAATCCACTGTTTACCTAAGAATAATTGATAATGATTTTAGAATGGGCAGCCCATCCAAAATCCAAAGTATTCAATGGGCCCAATGATTACATGACTGTCCAGGAGACCTCTCCGCAACTCATCCGTTTTGTAATAAGGAATGGGTCGTAACCCAAAGAACGAAGCCCAACAAAGAGTTCAGCTTAGTACAATCCTACTCGGTCATAACAAGTTAAGTAATATACAACTTGGGATCAAGAAGCTCGGTATTCACCAGACTCCGAAACACCCCCCCCATGCCACGTGTCCAGGGAACCAGGGGACAACTTCTAGAGTATATTCTATTGAAGGACCGTGGATATGGTCTGTGTCAAGGTAACGATCACCACTACAAGAAAAAAAGAAGGGGACCACAGAATCCGCAAAAGGAAGAAGAAGATCGCAAAAAATCCTAAATAACCACTTGTATAAATAGAACACTATAACGCTATGTAAGAGAGATATCTAAAAAACTTGTACTCACAAGGCATTGTTCACTCAAGCTCTAAGCTAGGAAACATATTGTAATCTTCTTTTTCTTCGAGTAATACAAACCGTACGGAACAAGAGTCTCTATTACAGTGGACGTAACCCTGATTTTTCGGTTAGGGTGAACCACTTATATATTGTCTTTGATCCCATCTCACCATACTTTTTCTCTATTAGCTTAGAATATTCATACTCCCCCTCCGCATCTTACAAGACATTGATCTGGACTTGGGCTGACTATTTTCGAGCACTATCAATAATAAATTATTAGATCAATAAATTAAGTCTAGATAATATTCGCTAATCATCCTAATCCCAATATATTAATGTTAAATAATAGAACACAGAGAATATAGTATTGTTAATGTTATTCTATTTTCTCTAGACTAAAACATAGGCGAAGAATCGTGATAATGAGGGGATTATCCACCTTAATTTAACTATTTAACTAATAATTTTTATTGGTTAGTTATTGAGAAGTGATTTGTTAGAGTCATAATTTGGTGAAAATCAGAATTCTGAGTAAAAAAGAAAATCAGTTCTTTTTCTATCTATAAAATAGAAAATTCATATCAAAGTTATGTAATCTAAGATTAAAAGTTAAAAGACAGAGAAACTGATTTTCAGTTTATGTCAAAAGGGTTCTTTAATTATCGATTAAATCTTTTTTTTTTTACTACAGATATTCAGACGTACATCAACTACTTTATTGAGATTGAATACTGATCACAGTATGAAAAATGTTGAACTTTTTGTTTTTGATAATGGATACATGTATTTTAAATATATTGATTTTAATTATGTATAATTGATATTTGAATGTTATGATTATTCTAGATCCTAGAATTAGGGTTTGGTTTATCTTTCAATCAATTTAAAGTTTACCACAAAATTTACTTCACCGGAAACCAAAGCCTTTTCAAGTGAAGCTCTCATTGTAGCATTGCCTGACTATTAGTA
Source organism: Ilex paraguariensis (assembly GCA_963454935.2). Classification (NCBI taxonomy): domain Eukaryota; kingdom Viridiplantae; phylum Streptophyta; class Magnoliopsida; order Aquifoliales; family Aquifoliaceae; genus Ilex; species Ilex paraguariensis. The sequence goes on from CAUOFW020000763.1 coordinate 122,686, forward strand.
CATGAGTATGCCAGCTAGAATTGGAGCTGTTTTAGCCTGAGGTTAAAATTTGCCAAACCCCAATTGATTAGGACGTCTACTCAAGGATCAAATTTTTTTTAAAAATTGACAAAACTACCTATTTCTAACCAAAAAAAAAAAATCAATCGTTAAATATCAAAATTTCTTAAATTTTGAGGTCAAAATGCTTATATTTCATAATGTTTTAGAATATTTAGATCAATGTTTCAAAAAATTTCAAAAATAATTTTTTTTCTTCTTCATTCTGTTTCGAAAACGTGTCTCTTTCTTAGGTTATCCAAACAATACATCAAAACGAAATTGTTTAGTCTACCCTAAGATTATCAGAGAAAAAAGGATGGAAAAATAAGTAAAACATAGGTCTATTGTAGGGATGTCAACTTTGACTTAATTGTAGGTCTAAAATTGACACAATTATTAAATACACATAATAAATGGTCTAAACTAATGCTTATAATTTAGAACACATTAAATAAATTTTTTTTTCAGTTGATCTTGACACGAACAAGACACAATACGAATAATAATGACGCTAGTCACATGGATTGACACCCCTATGTGCTAGATTAAATATTCTGAAAATATTTCTCCAAGCCGGGACCTTCATCCCCAAAGAAAAGCATTGTAGGCATACCCTGAAGGAGACACTAACACAACACTCAACAAAGCTGTAATGATGAAGCACAAATTTGGAGGAGCATTGGCAAATACTGTCAAAATGTATTACAATTCAAAGTCTAAAGAGGGAAGAGGGGTGTTCAACCTGGACAGGAGATCTGTTCCGGTTTGAATATAATTGAAACGAGTAACAATCTGAATTTACATAAGAGTACTACCTGTATAAACTATAAAGTACTAACACAACAACAAAACGATGTATCGCTGTGACATTATACGAAATCAATTTCACTTCCATTCTCCGAATAAAGATAGCTCCAAGTGGGTTTTCTGCCATTGGATGATCCTACATGTCATAACTGCCGTGTATCTACCAAGCTACAATGTTTCATGAAAGAACCACCCAAAATTAAAGGAAAGGGTGAACTTTTGGGCAACCAGAGCCATCCAGAAAGCAAACTCTCATACTTTGAGTACAGGTTCATATAGAAAGTGCTGAAAAAAGGCAATACACGATCAATTCCCAGCCCACCAACCTATATAAGGCCAATTTGAGCCCAGATTCATCTCATTAAACAGCACTCCGTTGCAGGCTGGCAGTTGCTTCAGAGATTGAACTCAAAATGCTTTCACCAACCTCACCCTTACAGAGGGGACACAAGGCATTTAACTTGAGCCACTTATCCACACACTCCTTGTGAAAATAATGACAACATGGCAATTCCCTGAGCTCGTCATTGTTTGCATACTTTGCCAAGCAAATGCAGCAAACCTGCAAAAATAAGATATCCAACCATTTGAAAACCTAATTGGTAATCATTTCAAATGTGTCTAAGAATCCCCCACAAACAAAAAATGAAAATATGTCCAAGAATCCCCACAAGAAATCAAACTTAAAAAGTTGCTTCACACCAGATCAATAAACTACATTCATCAAAAAACAATCTCACAGTGCTCATTCCATCTCTGTCTACAAGGGTAAACTTTTAGAGTTTGTGTGATTCTAATACACGTTTTACATATTTCAGGTGTCACTTGGTTGCTGGATAACAATCATCTTATGTCAACTCATTTAGTATTTATTTGGTATTTTAAATGCAAGTAAAGATACTTCAGCCCGTGAATATGTCTAACTTCTTTTTAGGAGTAGATTTTTGATACTTAGTATGATGACTTTACATGATTATTTTAACCAGAGAATATGTTTATCTTCTTTGTATCAATCCCTATGATCATGCCTATTTTTCTTTTGTCCTTGTATTTTGCTGCAATTTTAGGATGGCTGAGTTTCTGAGTTGTGTGAATTAGGTGCGCCTTTAGTTTGACTGAATAAGTTGAACATGTGATTTGCACACCCAGCTATTAGGGGTCCCTTCAAATTTAAATTGCAGCATATGTTTAATTTGATTAATTGCTTTTTAAACAAAGATTCTAGAAAAGCAACTTCAACGGTAAAGGTTAAACTTGTTCAGCAAACTGAAGCTCATAATTGGTTACTTCGACAAGGAACCCTAAATCTTAGTAGTCAACTGTGCAAGTAATCCTAGCCATGCCATGTATCTCAACCAATTATTGTGGCTATTGGTTCTAGAATTTTATTCTCGAGCCTGGGAACTAGGGTCTACAAAAACTCTTTTGTAAACCTTGTAGCATTCATCTTTACCAATCCATATATAGTTTCAATCCCAAATTTAGGTACGAGTTAGGTCCCAAATCAACTGTGCAGCCATCTTCAAAATATGTGGCTTGAAACAGTGACTAGGAAGATCCATATAAGTTTTTTTGGGGAAAGTTAAGATCCATATATTCAAAATAAAAATAGATTACCGATGGGAAAATGAAAAGTTCTAATTCACTTTTGCTATTCCAAAATGTCTTCTTTCCTTTGTTTTTCCTCCTTTTCGTTGCATCAACAAAACTAATGCTTTAGACGCCAAGATTACCTTCCTTATTTCTCGTTTGATGAATTTTGACCAAATTTTGAAGGATAAGTAAATTTAATTTTGAAGGGAAAATAAGTTCTTTCTCAACAAGGAACTCCAATAGGGTTCTCTTATGCATTTTTTGAACAGTTAGGGGGTGGCTAAACTATAAAACCATATGTCAGGGGATGTCACTGTAATTTACCCCAATAAATATGCTCAATTTGACTTGTCTTTTATCACTACTGTTATTTTCTAATGAGTGATTTACATTTACCACTTGAAGAAGTTTAGGATAGGGCAGCGATATGAAATCGGAATCCACTGAATAAACATAAAACATCAGTGCACCATTCAAAATATTCTGCACTTTTATTTAGCAAGTAAATGTTCAGTTCTATAAAACAGCAAATACTCATCATATTAGCAAACACGGAGACGAACAAAACAAGAGTTCACATCTACCAGGTTGAGATAAATCATATCTTGTAGGGAACAAAAGCGAAGAGTCAATGCGTTTCATCTTCAAGTTCCAATTGGGAAATATGAAATCATCTGTTCATTACATAGTACCTTTTGTTGATGTTCTGCAAGAACGTGTTGAATTTCTGTGAGAACTTCTGTAAGGAACCTAGTTATCAATCTAGAGTCTAGACATATATATATTGTATGCTCCTTTTGTACACACCATTTGTAACCAAATTGCAGCCAATTTTGGTGTCTTCTGCTAATATTCATCTATGAAAAAATCATATTTTAAGACTAAAACTAGAACACTTGCTGCACTACAGAGTGCTGTTGACTTGTGAGATTTAGTTGTGAAAGAGAAAAGCCAACACAATGTCAATGGCTATGATTTCTTTTGTTAAAAACATGCACAGAATGTCCACAAAGTGAAACGGCTACACATTATTCATCAACAAATCAGAGAAATCCAGAGCAGAGAGGAGACAAACTTACCGCGTCTTCTCCTGATATCACACGCTCTTTTTCTGTCCCGGCAGCCACAACTCCACCTTCACCAGCACCTGAACTGTTTTCTCTATCATTACCATTTTTAGTTTTTTTAATCTTAAACTTGTAGGTTGGCAGGGAATTTATTGACTCTGATGTGGCTCCTCTGTTCTGAGTCAGATCCTCTCTTAAGCCGAAAACAGAAATTATACAGGGGAGGCAGCAGCATATTGTGGCACACAGAATAAATGGCATTGCATATCCAACACAGCTAAAGGTAAGAAATACTATACATAACCTGAAAAGTTGGGAAAAATAGAGAAGTTGAGAACCCCTGAAAAGGGAAAACATAGAATAGAATGTGTCATAGACTCAAATGCCACTACGCAGTACCTGTACAAGTTGGGAGCCTCGGAGGAAGAAGAGTGCCCCCCAAAGATCCACACATTGCCAACCACAAACCACACTGCAAAAAAGCAATCTAAAGCCATCTTGAAGTATTCCACAACAACCTTGAGTCTGCAAGGCACAAACAAGCGTACTGAGTATGCTTTCTAATATGGCTGTTTCCATGCACCTATTGTTTAACTTGGAAAGATGTGCTAAGCTCCTCAATCACACAAATTCTCACAACATAAAATAATGAAATCACACAATGAAGGAGCGAGTGGTGCATTGAGATATGACAAAAGCTGAATTCAAAAAATTGTTCCCATTGAAGTCAATTTTGAAATTCTCCTCTTTATCCATCCAGTTCTAAAAGTCATCCTCTTCCACCAAGTTCCGATTGCAACGAGTCTAACAACTATGAACAGATCACAGAAGTATGTAAAAGTTAGGACTGACAACTGTTGACCAAAATACCACACTGGATACACTTTAGGAGACATCAATTGGCATCCGAAAGATTTATGGCCCAAAGAGTTCATCATTGTGGCCTAATAGCATAAGTTTCACCAACCATGTCATATTGCAAGCTCGTTGATCTAATCGGACTAAATCCAACAATGAAGTGTGATAAACCTTCTGAATACAAACCAGTACACAGTTAAATTTTGTGATGACTCAAAAGCTGCAATATGGTAATATATCAGAGGTATAAAAGAATAAGAGCCGACCTGTTCTGAATACTAAATAACTAACTGGTGATGAGGAGACAAACAACAGAAGGGGAAAAGACGAAGTGCATCTGTAATGGAACAGAAAAATAAAAAAAAATATGACAACTCTAAAACACCGCATCGAGAGTCACAAACTCTTTGCATCTCAAATTAGAATTCTGGCACATTGTTGCTGCAGTATTTTGAATTCCTATTCCACCATCCTTATTACACTTGACACAATGACCATAACACAGGATAGGGAAAAAAGTGACAGTAACCCAAAAGAGCATATAAAAGACATCATAAATCCAATCCCTTCCTGTTGTCAACAGTATTGCAAATGTGCAATGGCCACAACATAAAATTTGCAAAGAGAACAGTGATAGCTGAGCAGGCCAGACCTAAAAGGAACAGCTCAAGATAGCCTTGCAATCTTATACAAATTCAACATGAAAATAACGAAACATTCAATAAATAAGAAAAACACAATGAACAAGGAATTGAAAATGATAAACCTAGTCCACTCAACAACAATCCATACCTTGCACTCAATCTTCCCAAATTGTGATTGTCTCTAGAGGCTGTACCAGTTGTCCCACGATCTTCCCCCTCCAAGGTCATACTAGAAGAAGAGTAAGAAGGCGGTCTCGCAGAAAGGTTGCTCTGGGAAGAATTTTGACGGGAGTGCGATGAATTCTGCTCAGAAGTGTGGTTTCGATGTCGGTATCGCCAATAAAGAAGAGGAAGTGTTGTAACACACCCAGACGCATAGCCCACAATCCACGCAAACAACGGAGCACGGGGATGCTCATTCCTTGACAAAGACAAAATGACAATGGCTGCAATAATCTGGCCAACAGTTAAGATGACTTCAACAGATATCCATAACCCAGAATTCAACGGACTCCTACGACGGCCATGCCCATTCCCTCTTCGAACAAATGATGAGCTCCTTGAGTTTGATCCATTGGCAGAAGAAAATGAAGGTTGAAGAGCAGGGACCCTCGAACTAGTAGAAGTCTGGTCTTCATTCTGGCTCGAATCCAAGCCATTGAACGGTCTATAATGGGAAGAGCTTGATGAAGAAGCACCGTTGCTACTAGTTATGTCAATGATGTGTTCACTGCTGTCATGGTTCTCAGTTCGTTCCATTAGAGACAAAGTGTGGTTCGTCTGGCTTTTATGATGAAGTCCCAGCTAGAGAATGGTCATCCAAGTCCATCAACAAAATAGAAAGTAAACGAAACACACACGGAATGGCATATGAGGAAACCCCCCTTGGATGTCTCGATGCCCAATAATATCTGGAAAATTGAATGTCTGTCTTATTCAGCTTCCCAGCTGAAATTTTTAATTACTTTGCACTAGATGTTGTTAAAATAGCACAACCTCAATCTGTCGAAGAGGCCAAATGAAACAACATGAGAATATAACCCTTTTGTTGCCAGAGAAAAAAGTAAGAAGAAGAGGGAAAAGAAAGTATATAAGATCAATCAAATCATTTTGGATTACATACAAACTCATAACTCGCCAATTCCAAACTAGTTAGTTCACCTATGACTTGAGTTGAACTTTCCCCTTTTAATATCATCAGAATCAACAAACCCCCCCCCCCAAAAAAAAAAAAAAACGATTCAATCTCTTTCTGTCCAGACAATTCCAAACAATCAAACAGAGCATTAAAAAAATATATATATATGGATCACAATACACGAGCTACTAATCACAAGTGTTTGATCATAGGCTAAATTATACATTCCCACGATCAAACTATGAACACGAAATGAGAAACCCCAGCCAAAATATTTCTACCCTAATACCTAATTCATCACCCATCCACATACCCACAGCTGAAGTACTACCTACTCTTCAAAGGCAAGACAACCCAGACTAACCAGACAAAAAAACAATCACAGATTTAACCTACAATTACAACATTGGCTATTTTTAATTGAAGATCAAGTAATTCAAAAAATGGATAAACAAACATCAAATTGACACTAAAACCTCAGATATAATCGCACCCAAGAACCAAATAATCCAAACAAACACAATCAATCTCCGCTAGAATAAACAACAATATAGAGAATATGTGTGCATGGGTCTGAAGAACGAGGGAGTTAGAAAAGAGTGCTGACCAGAGAGAGAGCATAAAAGTTAAAGCAGACGATGAAAGCCGAATGAATTAGAAAAATTTCAGTGATCAGATTGATTTGATTTGATTTACTGAGTCATATATAATTTCACGCCTTTTCTTCCACAAGAGAGAGAGAGGACAGAGACAGAGATTTGCGTCAGCTGAGACTTTTCATTGCTTCTCACAGCTTCAGCTGGTTGTATCACCAACGATTCCCTAAAAATAACCTGATTACAGAGACACCTCTCATGATTTCTGAAATATCACTGTCGCCCCAGCCAGATTTTGTCTTAAACATATATAACTTAAAATGTTAAATACCATTGCTACCCCTAGCAGAATATTCTTTTCTTTGTCCTATAAACTTTATCACTTGATTTGACCTTAGATTATATATAAATATATATATATAAGTGTATATAAAAAAATAAAAGTTATTTTAACTATAATTAAATTATTTTAATATTGGTCCAACAAATATTTAACCAAATATATATATATATATATCAATAATAAAATAAGATTTATATGTTTTGAGAGTTCACGAATGTCTATCCTTATTTATACTCGATGTTATACACACATCCCTTAAGTTGATCTTCAATTCAACAAATTGACATTTAATTTATTAAATTAATATTAATTGATATTCAATTTTATTAAATTAATACTAAGTGACATTCAATTTCATCAAATTAAAATTTATTTTATCAATTCGAATATTAATTTAATCACACTAACACTAGTTTCATCAATTTTACACCAAATTAACTTTTAAAAATTGAATTTCATTAAATTAATGCCAAAATAATATTCAATTTCTTTAACTTAAAATTTAGTTGCATCAAATTAACATCGAATTGAACTTCTATTTCATTAAGTTAAAACTTAATTTCATCAAATTCACCTCAATTTTAATAATTTAGTACTAAATTAACATTCAATTTTATCTCATTAAACCCAAATTAAATTCAATTTTCTATTCTTAACATTAATTTTATCAACTTCATACCAATTTAGCATTTTAACTTTGTGAATTCAATACAAATTAACTTTCAAGGTGTGAAATTGGGTTGTGACAAGTAATGGTGAAGGCTAAATTTTTTATTAACTTACAAATTAGATGAACATGTTTGTGTATGTACATATACCGTGTGTATGTGTGTGATAAGTAACAGCGAGGCCTAAATTTTTTCTTAACTTACAAATTAGATGAACGTGTTTGTATGTGTACATATACTTGTGTGTATGAGTATGTGCATTTGTGTGTGTGATATGTAGAAGATTAAATTAAAGGACATAAGAGTTGTTTGTTTTTAGGATTAACTTTATTTGGGAAAAGAATAAAGGTATTTAGGTACAAGAGTTATACATAATTAAAAGATCATTTATGAAAGAATATTGGCTACCATCGTCACTAACATTCTCAATGGTATGTGGAATGAATATATAAACTAAAGCGGATAACATTGATAGTTTAAAATTTATAGAGGATGTCCCTGTAATTAGACCATTTTTAGGGGATGCCATAGAAATTTACCCTTATTATTACTACAATCATTTTTATTTTATTTTCTTACTTGTGAGTCATTTTTTAATTTAAATCTCATTTAATCATACTTTTTAATTTCTTGTTATGTATATGAAAATATGAATATATTTTTAATTCAAAATTTTTATTGTAAAATAAATTTTCAATAAGAAAGAATTTTAAAAAGTGATGTATGAATAATTTTTTAGAGTAAAACTATAGATTCAAGCCATACTTATTTGTAAATAATAGTAATTAGTAAATAGGATAAAATTACGATATAAAGGGAATAAATTAAAAATGACCAAAAATTAAGGTTATGGGTGTTTGGATTAACTTACGTGTACCTTGACTAATCTCTATCCTATCAGGTTAAAAACAAGTCATTTATGCTAATATTAAGGAATTTATGAAGCATAAATCTTTCATTGTTTAATACCAAAAAAATTATTAAAATTTCAAAATCAAGATATTCGAGTTTATAACTTATCATTTTCTCTTTTGATCTACCTCTTGGGTTTCAATGCTCTATTGTTCCGCCTCTTGAGGACTCACTTGTTCATAGTTCATGACAATAATAAAAATCTAGATCTCGATACAGGACTCATGGCTAGTGTGCCTAACTTAAAATGTTATAGAGAAAATTATAAATTTATCCTTGTTGTAAATATTATATTGTGTGTATATTAACTAAATTATTTGTCTTGAACTTTTCGCGATTCAAATTATTTTGATCTGATAGTCCTAATTAGATTTTCATTTCTTTTATAACTCTAAGACTCTCATCTCTCATATAACTCTTTATCTCTCGTATTTTTTTTTTCTCTGTGTTATCTTTGTTATTATTTACACCATAAAACAGATGAAACTGCATGTTATGTAATTATTTATTTCATGAAACTAATTAAATTTTTTTATATACTAACGTGTATTTTACCACTTGCTTCTTAATTTGAAAATAACATTAATGTAAATCAAAAAATAGCACATTGACTATAAACACTAAATAATATTCAATACGAAATGAATCTTAAATTGTAAATTTATATATAATTTTATCAAAAAATGACATTTAATTTTGTCTAATTTATATTCAACTTTGTTGAATTAATATCAAATTAATTTTCATTGTTATCAAATTAATATTAAAATTTATTTAGTTAATTTTTTTGGAGTATTAAATTATATCAATTTTTTGGATACTAAATCAAATTTTATTTGATTTTATTAAAAAAAAAAAATTTTGTATTGAATTTGGAGAAAGGCAAATGTAAAAATAATAAATTTTTTTGATAAGAAAATATCAATTTTTGTTAGCAACATTAACAGAAGGGAGACAGATAGAGTCTCTATGCAATATATTTTAAACATCAGGGGTCTCCGTGTTATGTATAAAATATCAGGAGGTGTTCTTGTAATATTACCAAAACTTAGGCTATGTCCTTAATTTTTACCCTATTTTTTAATTAAATATTAATTTATTATTATTTTATCGTACAAACTTGAATTCTTATATTTCTAATAAAAACATTTATTGGTTAGGAGAGTTTGTTGGTAACCAAAAAAAATGTGTGTGAGTATGTTTCTGTGTATATTTATCTGTGGAGGATTAAAAATTTGGTGATTAAATTTATAATTATATTATGTCATTTTGAGGTTAAATGGTAATAATAGTGATAAATTTATGAGCATGATTTGATTGATTTTATTTATTGTTTTAAGATTGTGAATTTAATTGTATTTTGTTAGTTTCTTTTTCTTTTTTTTTGCTTGAGGTATTTATTACATGGGAATATGATGGATTGAAAATATGGTGGTTGAGTTTATAATTATTTTGTGTTATTGGATTGAATTGTAGTAGAAGTGATAAATTCATGAGTGTTATAAATGAACAAGATTTTATTTATTGCTTAAAGATTATAAATTTCAACGGGTTATGTTTGTATTTATTTTTTTCAGAGGCATTTATATATATAGTGTTATTTTGGGGAGTTTTTATATATTTTTATGACAGTTCCATTAATATAAAGGATATGATCGACGATATATTTCGAGTCATTTAAAAAAAAATTAGTACGAATATTTTTATGTCATTCCTTTTGAATTTGGACAATTGTTTAAGATTTTTTTATTTATTGTATAGTGTCTTCAAACACGAGTAATAACTAATATATGTATATATATATATACCTTGTAATTAGTACTCTAAGTAAATAGAAATTAGTAGATATTAGTGTATTAGACTATAACACCAAATACATAACGATGTAAAACCTATTGGCCATAAATGAGTTTTTATGAGAAAAAAATGAATAACAAAAATGAGATCACAAGATACAAAGCGTGCCTAGTAGCACAAGTAATTAATTATGAAAAAATATACTCACTAGTAATTGATACAATTACATTTCAATATCTTATTAATCTAACAGTCTCAGAATGACTCACCCATGCGTCTTATGGACATTGTTAATACATATTTATATAAAAAGTTAGATACATGCGTCTTAAATCGAGACTATTCAGGCGATTGTAGCAAGACGTAAGGTTGCCTTTGAGTTCTTTTTTATGCATTCAGGTTCAAGGACTTTAAATAATTTTTCAACTAGCAACGTAATGGACTAGAATGTAGAAAGGAAACTTGAAGGCAAAATAGCAAAAAAACATAAGTTTGAAAGATGAAATACGTACAATACTTAACGTTAAATAAAAGCAATAAAGATCACCGAAATAATGGATTACAGTAAAAAGTAAAATTGCTTAGAAATAAAAACAAGTAAGTAGAAGAAAGACTGACTCTATGTAGAATTTGTTATGTTTGATCATGGATCTTTTTTCCCTTAGTCTTGTATTTGTTATTGATAAGGATGACCTTCAATCGTCAAAATCATCCTTTGTGGCCATGACTGTAATAATAGTCTTTTCTCGAGAAGTACAGACGTGTGTTAAACCAGTTCTAACTAATGACTTATGATATCACATCTTCCCTATTCTCGGGAATCTTAGAGTCGCACTTTCTTAACCGTCTATCAAACATGAACTCTCATATACTTCATGACTATTGGATCTCTTCCACATGTCACTCTTAAATTTTGTTAGTTATGAGTGTAAATAATTGCTGATAAATGAAATAGCAATACTATGTGTACCAAAAATATGCACTAAATCATTTGCAGTCATTAGATCAATGAGTCTCATCAGTGCGGTGCACATAGAATTATCCTAAATGAAATTATGTATTCAACCAATAGGAGTATGCATTGACAAATCACTATTAAAGGTTTAGCATAATGCATATCTATATAAAAGAACAAAATATTTATAGAGAATTGAAGAGAAATATTAAAAAAAGACATAATAGAATCTTAAAAGATGGCAACATAAAAAACTGAGTCTTACATTTGGCAAGAATTGACCACTTGACCTCTTAGCTGGTATAGTCTTAAGAGATTGAAGAGTTGTCAATTAAACTAGACAAAATTGGTTTGATCATTTATTGTCTTTAAACTTTGAAAGAAAAGATTGTTGTTGTAGGTATGTGACAAATGTATTTTATCACATTTACAATTAAACTATAAAATATGACTCACAAATTACAAAAAACATGTTTGAGGGAATTTCTCATAGTATTCCAGTTCCAAACAAATTAATTTATATACCGATATAATAAATATAAAATCAAAATAAATGTGCACGTGTGCAATATCTAATTTTGTAAAATATAGCTAAATAAGAAAATTTTTAATCTTCAAATTTACCCTTATTAATTGTATAAACACTTACCTAATAATATACTTTTATGCGCATCATATATGTTCCATCTCCCAATTTAAGGTGGCATTTACTCAATAAGTCCCTTTCTTTTATTTTCTTCTCTGTTTTTTTAATATCATTTTAGACCCTATGTATGTATTCTCAAAATAACTGTTTAATTGTAGTAATGCTAATGTACAACAACTCTCATTTACCTCCCTCACCCCCTGCCTCTTGATTATTATAAACAAATGCACATTAATTAGGATAATGTAGGGAGATAAGTTTATGGAATATATTAAAACAGTAATGCTACGTAGACTTAAAAATTAGATTTGATAATCTCAATCATTGAATAAATAGTGGGTCCCAATAAATGTTGGAATTCACAGTAAAATCAATATTGAGATTATAAAGTCTAATTTTTATTTAAAAATGACTTTCGTAAGCTTTTGAGGTTTCGTTGGCAAAGAACAAAGAATTTGTGGATGTTGACATTACCAATTGGATTTATTCTGAAATTTGTTTACTCGCACCATTGAGTTGGAAGCCTGAATTTATCACTATTTTTTGAAACTAATTGGATTCTTTATCCTCTTCCGTGCCGTGTGGACTTTAAAAAAAAGTGGACCTGTCATCTTCTGTCCATTTCCAATGGCCTACAAAACTAAGAACATACCATTGTCTCTTATGCTCTGTTTCAATCATTTTTTTTACCAATTAGTCATTTGCTATGATTGTTCGTCTTTACTTTGAAACTAATAAGATTAGATTCCGATATTTAAATATGAATTATAGCAATTTGGAAGTGTACTAGCTTAGTGCTTGTAAAATGTTGATCTCCCTCCGTTCCTCTTTCTCCACTTACTAGCTTATTCTTCATTTTTGATTGTTACAAGTTGGTGTTAAACATAGTAGAACTATCCGTGGGATCAAAGTGTAAGGAGGAATCAAGAACCGGAGTGCAAAGCATAAAGTGATTGACTTAGTTGATTCACTGACAATCTCGCTCGCGTATCAACCGCTCTCTCTTTCCCTTTGAATTGTGGTTCATCCCTCATGGAGATCGCTCCTTCGCTCGTATACTTGAGCCCGCTCTATTCGGCTTTAAAGCAATGACGTCGATGGCAAAATCAAAACTGTATGTGTATCATGGTCAACTAAAGATTTAGACTATTTTGGTTTTTAATACTGAATTTAGTGGGCGTATATGCATTAATTTGGGGATCAAGAATATTATTATATCCACAAGGTCAATTGGGTTAAGAGTATTCATGCAAGAAGCCTTACCATGTCTTAGACTTTTCTTTTATAACATCAGTTAATGAACTTGAGATGTCTATCATTCCCTTTGGAAAACAAAAACATATGAATCAAAAGTTGCACTTTGACTATTTTGTAGATAATTCTAGAGAGTTAAGGAATTTTACTGTTTATACTTGTACTATTGTGTGTTATTTTTTTGTTGAACATATTTGTAGTATATTGTAAACTTTTTAGAAACCACAGCTCAAAATGAACAATTACATGTATTCAATTGATGAAATAAATCTTCGATGGAATCATAGTTCCTTTGGAAGTTTGCTTCTCTCAAACAATGAAAAAAAACACTTTTCATTCGACAAACGCGTGACGTCTCCCTTCAATTTTTTTGTTAGAACAATTCTTACTATGCTCTAAATTTAAATGAATCATTCATTATATTAGCTTATAAAATCCTTCAAAATAAGGTTAGACTAAAAACACAATCAAACCATATATTTGGATGAATAAGGTCTTTACACTATTTTGGACCCATTGGACATTTCTGTGACTTGCATCTTAGGCAAATTGCCTAAAGATGTTCATACTCCTCACTACTAGAAAGTTGAAGTTTTTAATTTATTTTTTTATTTTATTCTAATCAACAAACATTTATTTTGGCTATGATATCAGTGTTGTAGTGTTCCTATTTTGACTTAGTTTTGGATGCATTGAGCTTCACCTATTAAGGTAAGTCTACAATTTACGATATTATTGGTAGATTTAGTCCATTTACTGTGTTAGTTAACTTTATAAATGAAAATCAAAATAATAATATAAAATAATACAAGTAGAACACACATATACATCAACTAATATTATAATATACTGAATTTAAATTTATAGCAAGTAATTTGCAATTTTTTTTTTGGTCAGAGTGATTTGCAATTGAGAAATATAGATTTACATTGTTATGAAAAAAACAAGAAAACTAAAAATAATAAATAAATAAATAAATAAAGCAAGTAAATCTGTTCAAGCCCAAAAGATAATTATATTATGTTTGTTGGAAAAAAAAAAGAAAATCAATAAATATGAAATGGTGCAAAAATTCATGTGTACAAAATTCAAAAAGGGAAAGTCTTTAGGAACTACTTACTTTGATATAATATACATTTGGGCACAATTATATAGTTTAGCCTGATTATGGAAATGAAATATAATCTTTTAACATGGTATTGAAAAATCATTTTTAACAATGAATTCCAATTTGAATTATTTAAGTTTATTAGTAATAAAAATAATAAAATAGATTGAAATAATAAATTATATTCTATATATATAAAGCAATCATTGTTGGGTAAAAAAACGTGAAAAACACCGATTAAAGTTTTACCTCTAACACGAAAACTACCTAAAGGAACTTCACAAGAAAACCTTACCGTAGACAACACGTTACCACTTCTAGAAATTATATGACAGCTTGGGCAAAAAACTTTCTACAGCTAAATATTCCCTGAGAAATCTGTTATGAAAAACAATGTAACAAGGGGTGTAAACCAATACACTACCCCTAAGAAAACCTTACTATGTATCCTCTTCTCTAAGCAATAAACACCCTCAAGGAGCAAGAGCCTTGCTCTTCAGCAGGACAAACCCCTCTATTCTTTGCATTTTCTTTATTTACCTCTACTACTTACCACATTCAACTAGCAATTCATCTGACTATTACAGTGCTTCTCGGTTGTTTACACCATACATGCAATTAAATTTGTAACAAGCAAACAAACCAGACAAGAAAAAACCAAAAAACTCAACTAATGCTAGTCAAAAAATACTTAAAAAAGCAAAAAGAAACAAAAGATACTTTATACTCAGGAGCGGGATAAAAATATCATTATCAAATTTACAACCCTGCAAATAGTTCTTGAGTACTGTTAAATTAATTTCCACAGATTAGAAAGTTTTACAATACATGCCAAAAGGCATTTAATGTTAGTAACTTGTGAATTTTCCTTGCTTATACATTTCCAGCATTACAAAGACAGGTCTGGAAGCACCAGAACCAAATACACTTATACAATAATGATAGCAGGTTGCAAAGAAAAAAAATAAGAATGAACACTTATGAAAGTTGATAAATTTGGTGTTCGAAATGAGAGCAAAATCACCCCCAGATCATATGAAGAGCGGTTCCATCATAAATATTTCCTCTTATGCAGAAAGAATCAGCTACTCTTTAAGACATTAGAACAGTGATTGAACAGAGTTTTGGGAAGATAAAGTTGCCACATTCTTGAACTGTCATAATAAAATTAACCAGTTCCATCAGAACATAACATAACAAAATCTTATATGCAACTACGCTGAAGGTGCCATAACAGTACAGATGCATCAATCAGAAACTCAAAAGCAGATTAAAATTTTCATGACAGATAGAGCTCAAAAATGTTTAAATTATGAAAATTAAAGAGGGATAAACATTTTGCAACTGAAACAACTCTATTCAGAATGTGTAACACTGTTGATGCTAGTAAAACTTCTGAATTTTGTTGCCCCTACTTGGCATACAAAACCAAGTAAATAAAGAAACAAGTAGTCACATAATCTGTTACCTTTTGTTGCTTGTATTTTTCGCGTATAGCATTGAGAGAGCATCCATTAGTGTTATGTTGCAGATCTTGCAGAGCAAGAACAGTGCCTTTCAGCTCTGACGCCTTGTAACTTGTATAATGCTGTAGAGTTGGATTCTGCACGAAGCTTTTATATGTTAGTTTTCTTAGTCAGAAACAAACAAGATAGAAATTTAAAAGGCATGAAGAGGCACAAAGAATGCAGACCCATGGGTAGTCTGATTGATTAAGTGTCCACCTCGCCAAGAACACAGCAGATGCAGCAATGAGGGACGGTAGAAACTTCAGAAAACTGTAGTCGACAAGAGCTAATTCCGCTAAATAATTTGCCAAGAAGTCCAGTTCAACACAAGGAACCTGCATGTTAAAGCAATATATTACACAAAAGAAGCTACCTCTCGTGTGAATTTATCATGCAGAGACAGAATGTGCGAGTAACACCATCAAAAGTACCTTATAACAAGCTTGTGCTGCTTGAATGAATCTCCTGAAAAATAGGACAGAGGAACATTAGAAGCTCCGGTGGATTCAGTCAGATGGCACTGTACTAAGAATGAAGACTCAGACAAGTTTATATGCAATAGTACCTAAGGAATTTCATTGTGGTCGGACCAGACAATTGAAAGCCCAAAAAGTTCAAAACTCGACTTTCCATTTTCAAAACCTGCCATGTAACCTTAGTGATGAGTTTCCACACATTATGAAATCGAAAAGCACTTCCATAAATTGAGAACACAAGCCCATTATTTTAGAATGCAATTGGAACTATTTAAGTGGAATTAAGGATATGATCATAAGATCTGACAATGGAAAAACTGGAGGAAAAAGCAAATGGGAACAAGAGAGGCAACCAAGATATTTTAAGATTGGCAAGACGTTGAGGGGGAAGGTGGGTTCAAAGACCATTAAGGCAGTCAGGATACCCAGGACTCGGGACTGATCCAGAATATACGGCCACTAACCAAATGAAATCAACCATAAATGTATGCAATTTGGCAGGAGTTAGCAAATGAAAGAAGGGCACAGACCAAAAAGATGGTCAGGAGTTATATGAAGCCTAAAACTTGAGAAAATTTGCTCAAATATTTGCAGAATGTTTTTAAGCACAAAGTCAATCTTTGATGTGAAGAGGAGCACACTGAAAATAAAGCTTGAATATAGTTGATATAGGATTTCTTTTTATGAGTAAATCTTGAAATAGGATTTGAACAGGGCCAGCAGTAGTAGAATTGCTCTCCTCCCTCCTTATTTAGTACTGCTGCTCTTTTGTACACTTGCATTGTTTGTTTCACTAATTAGTATTGAACTATCCACACAGAAGAATTTAGCTTCAAGAGTAGCATATACTATACCTCTCCCTTTGTGTAGGTGTTGTCTGTGATGAAGCAAAACTCTTCCGCACTGGGTGCACAAACTTGTTCGTACTTGCTTCAAGCCATAAATGTATAAGAACAATAAGTGTTTAGTACTACATAATAAAAACTAGAATTATCAGATGCATGCAAGAATATATAATATGTTTACCATAAACAAGGTAAATTAATTTCTGTAATAGGGTGCAAGCAAAGAGTGATGAACTGTTGGTTCTTCTCCAGAGACACATTTTTCTTTCTTTCTTTTGGTTTTTTAGTGAGCACAGGAGGATTTAAGCAAGCATAAGCATGCGTGGTTGTGTGAACCCTAGAAGGAGAGAGTTAAACGGAGAGAATTGCTGGCATCCATCAATAAACTGATTCTTCAAATTGAAATAAAATAATTCCCATAGAACAAAAGACTTACGAGGCAATTAACATGCAGGTAACACCAAGCAGTTGCAGCTTTTGTTTTTCAATATACGTCTGAGAGAGGAATCGATCAATGAGGTTTACTGTCAGGTAAAGAGTGTCTGGGACCAGCCTATACTCTTCTGAAACCTGAAAAAGGGGAAACAAAGTAATGGCTAGCATTATCATGGGTAATAATACTAGAAAACCCAAGAAGATACAGACCCCAATAAAAGAAGGATCAAGGGCAAACACCCTACTCATAAAATGACAACTGAAACACATTTTAAGTAAATGAGAAACAAAAGGAAAAGTTGGAAACAAAATAACCAGCCATTTAGATTTGCAGAAAAAACAGTAGTGCCTCTGTGACTTTCTATTGATATTGAATGCCAAAGGTTGGAGCTCACTGCTTTTTGGTAATGTAATCGCAATTCTAACACAGACATGCAATTAAACCAGGAAACAAAATTAGATTCGAAGATGCTACTCTGCAAGGACATGAAGCTTTCAAGGAACCACTGTAAGAACTAATGAGATGGTACTCTGATATTTGTTTATCCAGACACTATCAAGCACAAAAGACCACTTTGTTGGCTATTGCAACTTTTACATTCTTCAGGGGAAATTCCCCAAGCTTTTTCACATATTCTTGAAAAAATATGAACGCCTCTCCAAACAATGACATTCATATGTTGTATAATACGGTGTCATGCATACGTCAGTTTACTAGACTAACCTCCACAAGCCAATCAATCAGAATACTTCGCATGCCCTGGGTGATATCCTGCTGCAACATTTCCATATAATTAACGGAGGGCCTTCGGCTGAGCTGAAATTAATAGGGAATTCAAAATAAGTGAGTACTTCCCTTTGCACAGTTTTTTTTTTTTTTTTTTGTTGATCAGTACCAAGATGAAGTTTAACAGAAACAATAAATTCCTTGCATTTATTTCATAGAAGGAAAAAACAACTAAAACCTCATCTTTCTGAATCCTCCTGGTTATTGAAACAAGGGATAATGCTGAGTGAATAACAAATAGTATATTTACGTGATGAAGGCAAGAGGTTCAATATTTTCTTATTAGATACAGTAGCATGCTGTGCTACTTGTGCAAAAGGGTATGCAAGCGAGCATGGACAACATTATGGAGCATTAAGAAATTGTCAGCAAGAGTTAAGAAATAACAGCAGGGAGGCAGCTATACAGACCTCCAAAACACGTATATTATTGTATATATCTGGGGCATACATGCTGCACATTTGAGGATCCTTGTGGTTTGAATCAATATCTGCAATACCTAGACTATGCAAGGCCTCTGATTTGCAGCAAAGATTGCCTTCTTCTGCATAATAGAACCAAATGGGCATCATATTGGGCAAACACTTAATGAGAGAACCCTTAATTCAACAAAATCATTTTCCCAAATGTAACTAAATATGATATTGAAGAAGCATGATGCATGGCCTCAATTTTTTACTTGTACTGTCAAAAGGGATATATAAACAAGAATGCTTCGACCAACTGGGGAAACAAAACAAAAAATAAAGTAGGCACGAATTGCTAAATGGACATTTGAGATCTGAATGTAATAAAGGAGCTATTATTGGTAATAGTCGCGCTAAAACAATTCAGCATATTATGATTCTTCGGTTGAAGCAATTCTTTGGTAACTTATAACAGTTTTGTCTACCTTCTGAGGTTACTCTTGCTGAAAGCTTGTTGATAACTTCAAAAACCTAGTGCTACAATGACTCTGCAAGTAACTCCAAGCATTATAGTTGTGGAATGTGGCCTAACATGGTTTAGTCTTGGACACATAATATTTAGTGGAATCCCAATAAGATCTTTACAATATGTTACAAAAGCCATGTTCCTAACACTACTCATTATGTGGAATTTCCAGATACAACCATCATCCCTTCACTCCTATACAAGCAACTGTTCCACAATTTATGACAATAAAATATATGAAGATTTATTGTCCAATTACAAAAAAAAAAAAAAATTATGTAGTTGTTCCATCGTTTTGTGTTTATGGAGTCCAAAATGTGTACTTCAAACATTTCAACAGTTAGCATAGTTCGTCAACTATATCATAACAGAACCACCACTCATGAAAAGGAGGATTACAATGTCCCTAAGCCATTATAAGTAACAATTAGGATGTCAAAATACATATTGTGCTAAGCAAAATAGAAATAAGTCATGTATGCATTGTGACCCTGTGGAAAAGCTGATAGAAATAATTTAACCTTTCAGTGACGGGATTTGGAGTGAAGCATGCTTAGTGGAAGTTTGTTTTATAGGCAATTGATCTGCTACAGCAGCGTCTTTTATGCTGATACATTTACCTTGTCGAATCATTGAATCTTCATCGAAATGTAACTGTGGACCACTTTCTTGTGAATCCTTCACCTTTAGATTGGTTATTTCTTGAGTTGTTTTTACTTCTGTATGTGTATCCTCTTGGTTCCGCAAATTCTCCAAAGAAACAGTTGGTGCCACCTTTGCTTTATTCTTCGCTGTGCTTTGCTTAGCCTGCTTGCTAGGCTGATAGCAGAAAAATCAAAAGATTATAAATTCATATACCGAGCACATGGAAATGAGAAGTTTCTTTTTGCATGTTTGAGAAATTACTTTTACAAATACTGAAATTTTGATGAAAATCTCAGAGTTTTTAGGGGTTTAATTGCCATATGAATGTTACACATAAAATCAAAAGTGAATGGTGGCAATCTGACCTGAATTTTGACGGCATTGATGCAGTTTATATACGAATTGTCACAGAAGACATTTGTGACATCCATGAGAACAGCCCTTTTCTTATGCTGAAGACCAACATTGGCACTGACGGCAGCTTTGCTATCATCTGACGCTGCTCTTTTGGAATTTGGTTGAAGTACTCGCTTATGAACCTGTTTTGCAGAAGGGTTTAGCGGGGGTAACCCTCCAGATGAGCCCAAGGCTTTAGCTCGTGACCGTGTGATTCGCATGGGCTCTTGAAATGTAGCATTAGTTCTATTTTCTTTGTTCATAATTGCATGCCTGATAGGATAGTGATGCATAGCCTTAAATTGATATGCCTTACATTGAGCGATGATCACTTGTCATACTTTTGTAGTTGAGAGGATTGAGGCCTACAACATTTTTCATAATTTAGTCTGATTCATAGGAAAACAAGCATCTGCTCTTCTCCAGAAATTTTAGACTCAACCGCAATTACCTGCTCATCAGAATGATGCCAATCCTTTACCATTCACATTACTCCTTCAAACTGTACATATAAGTTTGTCTGCAGACGAGCGTCAAATAAAAGGTGTGAAACATCGGACAAAAATTTTATGTACACACATATATGCCTCCACATGCACCCACATACAGGCACAGAGATAGAAAG
Organism: Ilex paraguariensis; assembly: GCA_963454935.2. Classification (NCBI taxonomy): domain Eukaryota; kingdom Viridiplantae; phylum Streptophyta; class Magnoliopsida; order Aquifoliales; family Aquifoliaceae; genus Ilex; species Ilex paraguariensis. The sequence goes on from CAUOFW020000763.1 coordinate 143,764, forward strand.
TAAATTAGGAAGAAAAAGGAGTCTCAACAAAAACCAGAGTTGGCTCATCCCTGAATATTTCACTTTTAAATTTTACCCTTCTTTTCGCATAAATTCTATAATTAAGTCCAAAGAACTGGAGCATCTAAATATTTTCCATAATAATCCCGGATAATACCCACTACCAAGTGTGATCTCGTCACAATTTCAGAAAAATCAAGCATGTTTGAGGAATGAAAGATTAGTAAACTAACACTACACTTCTTTTTCAACAATTTTAACTAGAATCAGACCTTTTCTTGCCGAAAAATTGGCTTGCACTTTAAGATTCTTCTAAAAACAAAAGAAAAATTCATAGTTGTTAATGGATTTAACAAAAACCTCAATGTAGAACACAAAGATTGACATCACCTCAACAAGGAATATTATAAAGACTTTTCAACCCTAGATCCTTCGAAGCTTTGATTTATCTATGCATCAAGAACGTCAAAATCACAAAGAATCAAACGCCACGCCAAAATATGTAACCCAAAATTCCTCTACTAATTTGCTCTGACCAAGATTTCCTCGACTACAGACACAGAAATGTAGCACAAAACTCGAAACAAGAAAGAATTCTACGTAAATATAGCTCAAATCGAGGTTTAAAAAAAAGGTCCAAAGAAATAATTCAGTTAAAATCTATGTCGTAGATCTGCGTGGCGAATTTGTACAGTAAATTTCAGAAACTGAACCTCAAAATTACAACGCAAATATCATTATCCAGTCCACCGAAACAGAATGTATCAGACTCAATCTCCTATACATGAATTGTATGCGTGCTATACACATCTACATATATGCGCATAGATAGCGAAAGCGAGAGAGAAAGAGAGTAACAGCTGAGCTTACTCTGCATTTTGAGTGCTCCGAGACCATTCAATGCCGGGCCGGAGATTGCAGAGCTAGTGCTACGTTACTCTTCTGGACATTCATACACTGCGGAGGTACAGACAGACTCTGTGTGTGTGAGAGAGAGAGAGAGAAAAAATATCCAGAAGCGGAGCGTGAGAGCGGGATAGAGGTACAGTTCAAACTTTCCAAATTCCAAACTAAAAAATTTTCACTATTTCCACTCCTGATTTTGCTATTTCGGGAAGAAAAAGGTTTTGTCACCCACTCAAAATTTGCCACGTCATCTTAGAAGGAAATTAAAAAATAATAAGAAAGAGGATCAGATCCAGTTTTAAAGGTTAAATTGACTAACAACCAACAATCAATTAGTTATAGTTGTAAATGAGCTTTACTAGATTAATTAGTTTTCAACTTAAGCTGTAATTGATCATTTTTTTCTGAGGTTGACCCTAAGTTGTAGGGACTAAGTTTTTTCAAATTTGATTTCGAGCAAATTGCTATTTGAATCTGATTTGCTAATATAATAATTATCTATCATTAGATTGACAATAAACTTTATTATTAATTCGGATTCATTTTGAATTAAATCGACTATAGTACATTAGATTAATAAATTCAGTAATGTCTAAATAAACACTTTCCTTTGATTTTTGGTTAGTGTTTATGAGGACATGTATATATGGTAACAAGGTATAGGGGTGCAATTCGGACAAATTAGGTTGGTTGAGGGTCAAACCTAATCCAACCTTAGATGAATGAACCAAGTGTTTACTATGTCAACTATAATATATAGATTATCAATATACTCATACCGTGAATCATTAATACTATTGTGAATTAAGGCACAATCAACTTATAAAGGTGAATTCTGATAACAACTATGTGTTAAAGGGTATTAGGGCAATTTCATTAATAGTGGAACACTCGGGTAAGTTGCATCCAAACTTTTAAGGGTGCCAAATTAAGGCATAGCCAAAGTTTAGCATTGGAATGATGTTTAATTGGGTGATTACATTCTTGTGTGTGTGTTATGGTACATCATGTGTGGTCCTCTCTATAGTAACTTGTAGTTAGACCTAGACAAATTTGGGTACAATAAGCCCCACGATGGATACCATTTAGCATATTGTTTGCCTTTGATGTTTGGAATTGAATTGGAAGTAGAAGTTCATAACTGGATTAAATCATGTCGGGTTTTTTGTATTTTGTACCCTAAAAAAATTTAACATTCTTATTTTGTACCTCTCAAAAATTAAAATTTTTATATTACACCTATAATATATCAAAAGTATTATAATGCAACAATTCTTTTAGCTTCTTATCTTTTTAGTTAAAAGTCAACTCATTGACATTGACGATGGAATCGGTGACCATTAGGTTAGACACTAACCTCAAAAATAAGATTGTTAAATTGGGGATTTCAAAACCCATAAATTTGGCAGAAATGTTTAGAGTGTACAAATAGACTTTAATATTGGGCATCATATGTAATATAAGAAAACTAGTTATGTCTCGTGCCTGAAGGCACGAAATAATAAAAAAAATGATCAACAATAAACTAATTTATATTTACACCCAAAATCAAATTACAAAGATAGAAGAAAGATAAATGAATTTAAGCATCGATTATAGTGGGAGGCAAATGGTGGTAGTGGTGGTGGGATACGGTGATGGTTGTGGTGGGTGAGAACTGTCATTACTGATGGTGGCAGTCTTAGATGGCAACGATGATAATGGTGGGTGATAGAGATGATGGTAGGACAATGACGGTGGTGGTAAGGTGGCAACATTGGTGGTGATGGTAAGGGTGATGGAGACAGTGAAAATAAATATAAGAATAAGATGATGATAATGGTAGATGGTGATGTTTAGGGTGGTGGGGGTGGGGGACAGTGAGGATGATGGTGGTAGGGGTAGTGATAGGACATTGACGTTGGTGGTAGGGTGGCGGCAGTAATGGTGATGGTGGGGGTGGTAGTAGTGGGGATGATGGTGTTAGGGCAGTGGGGGGGAGGGGTAGAGTGACGGCAGTGCTGGTAGGGCAGTGGAAGAGGTGGTGGAAGGGTGGCGGCAACGGTAGTGGTGGTGGTTGGTTATAACAGAGATGGTGGTTGAGTGGTGGCAACGATAGTGGTGGTGGTGATGGTAATGGTGGGGCGGAGGCAAAAGTCATGGTGGTGGGGTGGCAATGGTGGTGGTTTCAAACACTATTTTTTAAATAAAAAAAATAAGTTATAAGTTTTAAAAATATTTTTAAAAAGTTATTCCAAACACACTTTTAAAGTCCTATTTTTTTTATTAATTTGGGGTGGTAATATTAGTCGTTAGGTTAACTTTAAAATAAAATTTTAAAACAATCTTAACCGTAAAAAATAAAAATTATTTTATTTATCTTTTGACATTTAAATTGTATTACACTTTATTATATAGATTCTAGTTGGGTTATGAAACTTCACAATTGGGGTGGAGAGTGACTCACTACCCTTACCATAAAGGGCCGCTCCTTAAGGTGGGTACTAATTGCTTATGTTGTGCCTCACCTCACTAGTAGATTGCTCTCATCCTTTATTTGGGTGGTACAATTAAAACTTAAGCTTTGATAGAATCAATTTCAATATTTATCTTTATTTCTTCATTTTTGTTTTTTCTAACTTAGTTTATTATATTGTCATTTTTTGTTACAGGGCATTCAGGCTTGTGTCGATTACTTCATCGAGCTCAAATATTAAACACCGTAGTTCGAACGGGTTTAGAACATATCTCCCGAGAAACAAGATTGACTAACTCTTAAGAGTGATTCAATGGTTAAACATGTCATCTGGATTCGCTGGTTGTAATAAATGGTGATTTAAACTGACACGTATTAATGTAAAACAAAAAAAAAACCTGAAAGAGCTTTTTTGCTTCCGTACTTTTATATTAAGAAGAATGAGTTTAAATCATATTTACAACAATAGTTTGAAGAATAAGTTAAAAATCAGTGATACTATCTGAGGAAGAAAAATCATTTTAAATGATACTATCTTAGAAGTTATTATCTGGATGCTTCAAGTATAAGCTATGTTGAATATATCTTGATTCACCTTATAAGCGTGGGTTGCAAGTATGCACGATAACAAGAAAAATGGTTGGACAGTTATCTGTGCGATGGCCTAGGAATGAGACAGTATCTGTGATATATCAGCTCGGGACACATTTTATTGATTATCAACAACATGAATATGGGACCAAGTAAAAATCAATTATGTGCCACTTAATACTAAGGAATAACTTTTTTGGAGTCTACTATCAAAATACTGTCATTTTCAAATAAAAATACCGATATATCGCACTTTTCAATTTATTTACCGATCTACTGTAGTTTTGGACAGAAGAATTGTTGATTCCGCTTTCACCAAAAAAGCAAAATCAACAAGAATGTTTTTAATATTTATAAAAATATTTTTTTCCCTTTTTATTGTATTACTTGTTGAAAGTGGAATTGTTGATTCTACTTTCTAAAATTTTAATAAATTGGTAAATAAGCTGAAAGTACAATAAATGAGTATTTTTATTTGAAAATGATAATATTTTGGTAATAAATTCAACTTCTTTATTGGGTTCATCAAGACATGGCTTGGGATTAGCCACATGAAAGGTTTGGTAGAAAGTGGTAGGCTAAATTTAAAGGTCTTTGATGAGTTGATCATAACACTCTTCCATATTTCCTTAATTTTACAATTTTTGATTGAGTGTGGTTGTCATGGATAAAAATCTCTAACACTCTTTCATTTGAAAGTGTGGATCCTATATAAAAAAAAATAATGGTAGGTGTAAGATTTTTTGACCCATTCAAAAAATGCTAAATTTTTTTAAAAAATAATAGATAGATTTTATCTATTTAGATAGATAATAGGGAGAATTACAGTTAGACCTCTTAAAATTTGTCACTTAATCATTCAGACTCCTTGACATTTAAAATATTATATATAAACCCTTTGAGATTTGTACACACGTAACACTTAGACTCTTGCCGTAATATATATGTTAGTAAAATACACTCAGACCCCTTGAAATTTGTAAGCATATTATATTTAGATCTTTCAAGTTTAAAATGTTATACTCAAACAAAAAATACTCTAATTAAAGACAGAATGTAAAATATTTTAAATTTAACAATCAAAATTCGTGTTCTATTTTATCATTTGTTGAATAAAATTAAAAATAAAAATCTAGTTGTTCTTAAAAAATCGTAATTAGTATATATATATAATATCTATTGGAATAAAACTAAAAAACATTCATAATAAAACATGAATTTTACAACTAAAATTTATGTTTTATTATATCATTTATTAAAATAAAATCAAAAATAAAAATCTAATTTTTTCTTAAAAAATATTATTAATATACAATTATACTATCTATTGGAATAAAACTAAAAAATAAACAAAGGGTCAAACTGTAATTAATACAATATCTTATAACTTTAATTAGAATAATTTGGTAGTTTATTAATTATGATCTTTTAAGAAAAAATTAAATTTTTATTTTTGATTTTATTTCAATAAATGTTATAATAGAACATGAATTTTGGTTGTAAAATTTAAAGTATTTGATATTCTATTTTTGATTTGAGTATTTTTTTGTTTAAATATAATATTTTTAACTTGAGAAGTTTAAGTATTACACGCGTACAAACTTCAAAAGGTCTAGATGTAATTTACTAACGGATATCCTAACAAACATTGACGATAGAGGTGTGAGTGTTATGCGCGTACAAACTTTCAGGAGGTCTGAATGTAATTCAATCTAAATGATATTATACGTATATGTGTGTATATAATTGGACTCTTTTTAATTTTATCAAAAAGTATAAAGGAAACAAGCTAAAAAACGAAGTGATATATAAATGAGAATGTTAAGACAAATGCATCATAAACCAATAAATATTTGAATTAAAAATGATTACATTCATAAAACTATAGAAATAGAATCAATACAAAATAAATAAATAGAGGATTAACTGAGGTGATTTGAACATGTTTATACACGACCTTGCATCATTAGAGAAGAATGATTTCATACATATTTAGAGTAATGCAAGACTTAAAAGCTAAGTATAAGACCTTTTTTTTTGAATGGTTGAATTAAATTTAAAATAACTTTGAACTAGATGGTAAAAAAAATGATTTGCTCACTAATCTAATGGAAAGTATGACCTTAATAAACAACAATAAAAAAGGATAATTCATATGATTCACATTAAATTTTTGATAACTTGAGATTAGAGAATTTAATATTTTAAATTTTATCCCTACATATTTTTTTCGTTTATTTATATCACGGCACCTCTTTATATCATAAGTTGAGTTATTTGTTTTTTGATTAATTTGTGGCTTAATATAATTTTTATTTTAAATATTGTTTATATACAATAGTGTATATATATTAATATTTTTTTTAGGTAATGAATTTTAAAAAAAAATCAATTTTTTTTTTAAATAATGAATATAAATTATTTTTAAATTATGGTTAGTTTTGTCAAGGGTGCGGAAGTTCAGTCTTCATAGATGCAGTTGCACCAAGTATGACTCCAACAAAATGACTAAAATTCTGATTGGAATTGAAACGAAGACGATGCCCCTAGAAGGGGTAGCCCTTATTCCCAACCGTTTTAACTACTTTTGAAAGACTCAAAAGTCTTGACCTAAATTTCTTACCTCCTCCAGCTGATTCTTTGAAAACTCTCTCTCTCTCTCTCACGCACACATACACACACACATGGAAGAATTGGGTTTGGTACAGAGATTACCATAGAGGACCAGTGAGAGTAAAAGAGATGGAAAATAAAGGGCGACAGCCCATTTATTCAAAAAGCTCAACCACCACTATGAATCGGCAAAGTTGTTGGATGGATTCATCCAATACCGTTCATCTCATTAAACCTCTCTTCTCATTCACTTCTTTAAACCCAGCCTTAAATCTTCCCAAATCATCCAATGCCATAAACAACTTCCCATTTTTCTCTCCAAAATCGTTCCACCACAATGTGGAATTCCTCGGGAAACATATTCGCAAGAACAAACCAATATGGGGTTCACGAGGATGAGGAAGCTCTCTGGGTGGCTGCTCTGCAGAGATCTCCTACATATGTTCGAGCTCGGACGTCTATTTTTCGGAACCTGTCGGGAGAGTTTTCACTTGTAGATGTTGGTAAACTTGAAGTTCAAAAGCAGAAGGCTGTGTTGGATAAGTTGATTAGTGTCATTAATGAAAATCCAGAGCTGTTTTTCAACAGAGTCAGACAAAGATTCGACGCGTAAGTTTGATCATTGAATTGTTTTCTTCATTTTGTTTAGTGGGTTTTCATTATTGTCGTTAGTCTATTGCATTTTTGATTGATAGGTGTTTGCAATATGTCCACTAAGAGACTCTTTGCTTGGTTGGCAAGGAATACTTCGAAACAAAAGAAAGTAAAGTTTAAAACCCATAACAACGAATATTCGATCATTTTGGTACAATTTTCAGATTCATGTACTGTCTATTGAACATATCAACACTATAATTTCTCACGGTTTTTAGTTTTGTTATGTTTGTGAGACTACCAATTGCTCCAAAAGCTTACGCTTTTTGGAGAATGGGCCCAACTAATTAAAATAAGTCTCAACACCATCTTCACGTTAAGCCCCATTTACTCATGGGGAGATATACCACCAAGTACACCAATATGTGCCAATAAACGCAGATGTCAGTCTGTACAAATGCAATGGGGTATCATATGCTGACACTCAGACCTGAACTCCAGACCTCATGGAATATAGATCTAATACAATGTGAGACTCTGAATTACTCCAAAAGCTTAAGCTTTTTGGAGAATGGGTCCAACAGTGTATATCAATCTCGAATATGTTTTTGAAGAGCAAACAATTGCTGTTGTTCGACACAATTTGCATCTGCTCATAGAACCTCAATTTGGTTGCTCTGAATGTGAATCCTAACAGCTAAAGCATTGGCGCCTAGTATTTCCGAGAAGCAATTCACCAACTTTGTCCTGTGGATATTAGGTTTTCAGGGATAAAAAATAAAGATGACGGGCTTATGATGTGATATTGTATGGTTAGTTCATTTTCTTGCTCCACTTTGTGCTCACTACAAAATGATATGAGAACACTAGTGTCAGCCATTGGACATATAGTTGAGGCCAGGATTAATTGTGGTAATCAGCTACCTTATCCATGATACTCTCAATCTTCATGTGGTCACTTCATTTAGTGTGTTGCACATGTCATGGTCGTGATAGCATGTGTCATGAAAGATTTGTTCTTCACTTCATATTAGTTTTCCATTATAATTACCGATATCTCTTTGCTATAGTTTATTTCCAGACAAAAATTTGACGAAGAAAATGAAGAAACAGTAATTAGGCCAAGTGGAATATTGAACTGGCATGATGTGCCAAAAATAATTGTAGTTGAAATTGCAGGGTAGTGGCGCCATAACTGGCTCAAATCATGTTACATGTTCTTGGCTTGTGTTTTCATGACAGCCCATGTTTCCTTCAAACCTACTTCAATGTTGTAGTCCCAGAGTTGAAAACCTTTCTTCCAAGAGTTGTATATGATATTCCTCCTGGTGGGGTTATTCCTATTTCTGTCATGGGAAATAAGGTTTCTGGACCCTTTTTGTACTCTTGCGGACAGTCTGGTAATGTTATCACTGAGGTAAGCATTCAGTCAAAAACTCAATCCTGGTGAACTGGGCATCCTAGAACGTTCTAAAATCAGCGGTTGCAGTGCTATGAGCGGCATTACTTTAGGATTAAGATATGTTTAAATGGAGATTATATTGAGTTGTGTCTGTCAATGTGAAGGAGCTGACTTCATAAAGAATTTAGATGTGGATACAGCTTGATGTTCTACACTTAGTGCGTTCTAATTTCCTTAAATTAGTTCTCTCATATATCTCATTTGGATTGCCTTCTCTTTTGTACTTTTGGGTTACTAACACAGACATTGTATGTTTTTCCTTTTACAATTACCTTCTATTAACTTTTCTCATGGGAATACACTTTTTCTATGACCTGACTTAGTATACTTATTTTGTAGCGTTGATTTGGAATTCCCAAAAATTGAGGTTCGATTTGAGGATCTGAGAGTAGATGCATACATACATGTTGGAAGCAGAGCATTGCCTACTATTCCCAATTTCATTTGTAACATGTCTGAGGTGATTTTTCAGGCGTGAATGCTTTCATAGACCTACTTATCATTAGTTTCTGACAATATGTTCTTCAATTTTTTTTCAAAGGCTTTCTGGAGGCAGTTCAGAATTTTCCCTAGCAGAAGAAAGAAGTTATCTGTCTTAAACAACATCAGTGGTATTATTAGGCCTTCCAGGTAAAGTTTGAGCTTGATTAGATCATGACTTAGATTTTTCATCCAGTTATGTATGTTGAGTTTTGTTGTTTTGCTTTAGATTGACTCTGCTTTTGGGTCCTCCAAGCTCTGGAAAGACGACACTGCTGTTGGCTCTTGCTGGCCGACTTGGACCTGGTCTGCAGGTATTTATTGCATCAGAATTGATGCCTTTTTTCAAATTCCTGAATGTAGTGTTAATTTTTTAAGTGTGGACCAGTTTTCTGGACAAACGCTTGAAAAAAAGATACCTTAAAATGATTGTAGATATCCTTGTTGTTCAAATGTCTATAAGGAAGTATATAAAAGTTTGTTCAAGAAGTCGCCTTCTTGTAATGAGTAGCATCTCTCTCTGCATATTTTTAAGGAGTTCAACAGCTGTGTTTGATGGGGTGGAGGTGGATACAATGCTACACATCTCATCAATGCAGGTGTGCACACTAAAGAATTGGAAAACCAAACACCTAGCAAATGATTTCAATAGAACATGGCGATAGTTATCATCTTGAGTTTTTGGTTTGTTATATCTCAGTAATGGATTTGAGTCACTTTGAAGATGTCAGGGAGAATTACATACAATGGGCATGACTTCAAGGAGTTTGTCCCCCAAAGGACTTCAGCATATGTCAGCCAGAAGGACTGGCACATGGCAGAAATGACAGTGAGGGAGACTCTCACATTCTCCGGACGTTGTCAAGGTGTTGGATTCAAGCAGGGTAAGCTCAAGTATATCTTGTGTGTGTGCATATGGGGGTTGGTGTGTGAGTGCCTGTCTTTGTAACCATGCTTCTGATTTGATTTTACTGAAGTTGTCTGTCATTGAAACTTGATGGCACCAATGAAAACTTGAAACAGATATGCTTTTGGAACTTTTAAGAAGAGAGAAGAATGCCGGGATAAATCCGGATGAAGATCTTGATATATTTGTGAAGGTTAGTGGACGCCGTCTTTAATGTTGTATGTCTGTGTTAATGAATAGCGAGTAAGAAACATGTGTTTGTTTCACTATTAAACTCATTGTGTTCACTTTAGGCAGTAGCACTGGGGGAGCAGACAAGCCTTCTTGTGGAATATATCATGAAGGTACATTAATAGATTAGGTCAATTTTTTTTGTCATTGAGGCAACTAATGGCTTTATCTCAGGGTCTGTATTAACATATTCTCTGTGTATGGCTATTGAGTATGATGTGTTGCAATTCTTAGTTTTTCCTGATTTCAGTTTTTCTATATGAACAGCACTGTTATTTTAAGAACCCACAAAGGAAAACTGGCATTTTGGGCTGAATTTTAAATACTAGCGAGTAGTGATATAAAATTAGTTGCACCATTCTTTCTTGGAAAAGAATCATTTCTTTGGAAAGGACAACATTGTCATCATACTTCAGTTGTTACTGAGCATTTTTGGTCTCATTGAATCTTAATTTTGGAATTACCTTTGCATATGCCTGATGCATTAAATTCTGGAACAGACTTTTCATCTTTGCAGCTGTGTGTGGGAAATATTTTACACATTTTTTATATCCTTATGAAATGTTTACAAAGATGTTAGGATTGGATATTTGTGCTGATACATTGGTGGGAGATGAAATGCTCAAAGGAATCTCTGGGGGTCAAAAGAAGCGTCTTACTACTGGTAGTTACCCCTACTCTTTTAAGTTTAATCTTTACTCATTTGTGCCTGGCCAAGTTTTGGGGCTTAACTTCTTACAAAATTGCCATATGATGGCAGCTGAATTGCTAATGGGTGCATATAGAGTGATTTTCATGGATGAGATATCAACTGGGCTTGATAGTTCAACAACGCATCAAATTGTTAATTATCTTAGGCACACAACTCATGCTCTTGATGGGACTACAGTCATTTCACTCTTGCAACCAGATCCTGAGACTTATGAGTTGTTTGACGATATAATACTTATAAGTGAAGGGCAGATTCTATATCAGGGGCCCCGTGATGCTGCTCTCATATTCTTTGCTTCCATGGGTTTTCGGTGTCCAGATAGGAAAAATGTTGCTGATTTTTTGCAAGAAGTATGCATGTGGATTTTGATCTCTGAATTTATTGCATACCGAGTAACATTCTGATTGCTTTTTCCTCTTGAATGATTTAACACAGGTTACATCAGAAAAAGATCAGCAGCAGTATTGGTTCCTTGATAGCCATTACCAGTATGTGCCTGTGGCAAAGTTTGTAGAAGCTTTTCGATCATTTTGGGTGGGTAATTATTTGTCCCAGGAGCTGGCTGTTCCATTTGATACACGCTATAATCATCCAGCAGCTCTTTCAACTAGTGCCTATGGTGTAAAGAGGGCTGAGCTTCTCAAGATCAGTTTTTCCTGGCAGATGCTACTACTGAAACGAAATTCATTTGTCTTTGTGTTCAAATTCATGCAGGTAATGTTTTCGTCAGCTTTGTCATCATCCCAGGCTAAATGCCTTGCACTTAGCATGGACATTGCTACCAGACTTTCTGGCAGACGAGGTCACAGCACCGAACATCAGACCATATTCATGAAACTTTGATTCTTATCTCTATATACAATGTTGTACTGTATAATTTTAGCTTAGTTTGACAATAAATTCCTTAGTGGGGTCTTGGACTATGTCTTTCCAAACATAGTTATCACATTGAGTCACTAGAGCTGCCTCCTTTCTATTAAAAAGTATTATCCTTTCCTTTCCATGATTAATTGTTTGGTGGCAGTGGCTTGTAGGTCCATCACCACAAGATGATAAATACATTTATGTTGGCAGAATGATTGTATCCTTCAAGCTAACATGCGCTTATATGGGAGCTCTGTGTTAATTTGCAGCTTCTTTTAGTCATTTTGATCATGATGAGTGTGTTTTTCCGAACAACAATGCACCATAATACTCTTGACGACGGAGGTGTTTATCTTGGTGCACTCTACTTTGCGATAGTTATGATTCTTTTCAATGGCTTCATGGAGGTCCCTATGTTGATTGCCAAGCTTCCTGTTTTTTACAAGCACAGAGACTTGCACTTTTATCCGTGCTGGGTTTATACACTTCCTTCTTGGCTTTTGAGTGTTCCATTGTCGATTTTTGAGTCTGGTATATGGGTGGCAGCTACATACTACGTGGTTGGGTTTGATCCCCAAAGTACTAGGTACACACTTTGCTTTTCCTCCTTGGTCACTCAATTTTTTTTCATAGTATCCTCTTTTGGGGGTAATTTTAGATGGATTCATCTGACTAATACAATTGTCTGCAGATGCCTTCGGCAGTTTTTATTGTATTTCTCTATGCACCAGATGTCAATTGCTCTCTTCCGTGTGATGGCATCCTTAGGCAGAAATATGATAGTTGCCAATACTTTTGGATCTTTTGCAATGTTGGTTGTGATGGCTCTCGGAGGATTTGTCATTTCAAGAGGTTAAAGATTCGTTTCTATCCTGTTCCATCTAACTTACTTCACTATCTTGTGAACTTCAAAGTCGAAAAATGCACAGCTTGTGAACTAATCTTTCTTATTGCAACAGATAGCATTCCACGTTGGTGGATCTGGGGTTACTGGTTTTCTCCTTTGATGTATGCTCAAAATTCTGCTTCGGTGAATGAATTTCTCGGCCATTCCTGGGATAAGGTAATCTGATTTCATACACAATATTTCTGGGTCCTCTGTCTTTTCTACTTATTATAGACTTGTAGTGGTGAAAATATTCTTTCCACTCTTAGACTGTGTGCAAATCATTTATGCTACTCTTGAAAGCATGACATTTATCTTATTTTCTTTGTGTGGACAACTACCACAAAAATGCTACATAACTGTTACATGTATCTACGTCAATAAAGTTGCACTTTTCTGGATCTAAGAAATTTTTAATAGCAACTGTTCATGGTTTTGGGTTTTAGTGTCAGTTTCTTCCTTTTGGTTGGATAAGTTCAAACAACACACAACCTACTTTTTATGATCAAAAAGTAGTGGTATGATTAGGGTTGTGGATGGTAACTCAAACCAACTAAGCCCAGTTTCTTCCTTTTGGTTGGATAATTCAAACAATATGCAACCTACTGTTTATGATCAAAAAGCAATATTAGGGATTAGGGTTGTGAATGAGTAACCCAAACCAACTGAGCCTCTGGTTCAATTATTATTTTTTCTTTGTTGATTAACAGAACTCACAATACTTAGAAGCTGATATAAAGAAACCGTTTATATGTGACCAGATGGGAAAAGATACCAAATGCTTTGTTAGGATGTTATTTATAAACGATCATTGTTTCTGCTATATTTGATGAGGTAGAAATGTCAATACTCAATAGTATAAAATTTACTGAACCAGTGGACTTTGATATATGTCACCTATGAAACATGGATATAGATTCGGGATACAGGTATGATACGATATGGATATAGCGATACGACAAAATCTAAAAAAGTAGGATACGGCTACAACTAGGATATGTCTATAGTAAAATATGTTTCATTTTTTTACTATCATCTACTTAATAATTATATATTTTGGTAATTCTTTAACATAATAAGCAAAATTGACACTTTTTCTTTAGTTTAAAAAAAATGTATTTATCGTATTATTATAGTACATTCACAAAGTAAAGTGACTAATTACAAGAATCAAAACTAATATTTACTTAGTTAGTTTGCTTAGAAGTATTTGTTGCTAAAAGTATAAATAGATTCATTTGATGCCCTTTTAACATGTAATAGTAGACAAAACGTAAAAAAACTCGTGTCTTCAAAGTCATATGAATTTTTGTTGATGTTTTGTATGGTATGAAAGGGATATGTTTAATGGTTAAATTAAAAAATTATACATATTGCTCCACTAAATATTTTATTATTATTGGGTACATAGGAGGTGTATCCGTATCTTTGAGTATCCGTTGAGTATCATATCTAATATCGATACGTTGACCTCAATGAAGTATTTGTGCTTCATTGTATGAAACCTACAAGAATGCGAAATCATCACATATTTCTGCTTTGTGAGGTGCAGCCTTTATGTGATATAAATGAAAAGTTGATGTTTTAAGTTACTTTTGAAATTCTAAAATGACTTCAACATCCAACTAAAAATTAATTGGCGATAATTAAAGAGGAGTTTTGGGGGCCGTGCACCACCAATGTGGGACACTCTTCTTTTAACATCTCCCGCTTCCAATCCCAACTTGCAAGCGAAGAGACCAACACACTTACTCACTTACGACCATATTATGTTATACTTCACTTACTTAATAGGGGAATAAACGATAACATAATTGAGTGATGCAATGGGAGAAAAAATGATTGATCTTGATTCATGGGTCTCCTAAAACTCTGCTTTGATATTATGCCAAAGCATCCAACTCAAAACCAATAGCCATGGGCAGCGAGTAACATAAAACTTAGATCTGCTGGTCCCGAGTGGCAAAATACTTTTGTTGTGCACTAGTAGATCATGGTTTTGAGTCCCCTCCCCTGTATTATAAGATAAAAGTAACATAAGACTCATAGGCTTTTCTGGGAGGCCTAACTCTACTTATCTGGTAAAAGGTTACATGTGTTAACAAGCTATTTCATCAGGAAAAGAGGCCAATTGATGCATCAAGTTTGTCCTGTTTAGCAACTGATTCAAAACCTAAGGCCGGGCTTAGCTCATGTGGCCCCTTCGAACAAGATTGAATGAACAGTTCTAGCTACTCAATTCAATAACAGCTGTAACTTGAATTCATGCCTTCTATGAGCTCTCAACTTTGTATGATTGTTATGTGGCGATTTGAACTCAGTTTTTT
This sequence comes from Ilex paraguariensis, assembly GCA_963454935.2. Lineage (NCBI taxonomy): Eukaryota > Viridiplantae > Streptophyta > Magnoliopsida > Aquifoliales > Aquifoliaceae > Ilex > Ilex paraguariensis. The sequence goes on from CAUOFW020000763.1 coordinate 158,792, forward strand.
GGGGAATTATATTTGTTTTCGTCTTTGACTTGTAGAAAGCTGGGAACCAGACTAGTTTGTCTTTGGGCCAGACGTTACTACAGGTTCGCAGTTTATTTCCAGAGGGTTATTGGTATTGGATTGGTGTGGGAGCTTTGCTCGGTTACACAATTTTGTTCAACGTCTTCTTCACAAGTTTCCTGACTTACCTCAACCGTAAGTACTAAGTAGTATATCAGGAAAAGTTCCAATTGGATTCTTGCATGGATGGGATGCTAATTCCACAAGATGATTCCCCAAGTTTCACATTGCTATCATTTTTCAAACAGAAGTATAGTAACTTTGATGGTTAAAAATATTTGATCATAAAAAATAAAGAATATCATTGTCATTATTTTCACAGCCACTATTCAGGAATCAAGGCAGTAGTGTGCACCATTTGATATAATGTAGTATGACACTATGATGAGGATCCCGACACTCAGAGGGGCGCAGAGCCTTCTTCAAATGGCTTGTATAGTAGCGCCCTCTTGGAGAGTACTTTGCATCATGAAAAGGCCAGTTCTGCATGAGCTAGCTTGCAGAGTCCTCTATTATTTATGTTTTAAACACTGATAGCATCATAACGTCATCAAAATTTTAGAAGCTAACCTAAGTCATTCCAGGATGCCAGGCTTAATTTTGTTACCAGCCAAACTTTAACTTTGAAGCTTATTCTAAATAAGAGAAAACCATAAAGATCCTACTTTTTTTTTTTCATCTGTACAGCCCTTGGAAACCAGCAAGCCGTCGTTTCTAAGGAGGAGCTCCAAGACAAAGTCAAGAAAAAGGAGAATGAACAAGCAGTTCTTGAGCTAAGACAATTTTTACAACATTCACACTCTTTCACTGGTTTGTCTCGCATTATTATAATTTGAATTGATCTAGTTGATGCTATTAGAAGATCTTTAAAATATGACTTCTTGTTGTTGCAGGAAAACAAAGTGTAAGACAGAAAGGCATGGTTCTTCCATTTGAACCTCTGTCCATGTCTTTCAGCAACATCAGTTATTACGTGGATGTTCCTATGGTATATCAGCAGCTTATGTCTGTAAACCAATTTGAAAGGAATTCACTTTTTTTCTGAAAAGTTCATTATTTTATCTGCATATTGCTTCAGGAACTGAAGCATCACGGTTTATCAGAAGACAGATTGCAATTGTTAGTTAATGTTACTGGAGCATTCAGGCCAGGTGTCCTTACTGCTTTAGTTGGTGTAAGTGGAGCTGGAAAAACTACCCTCATGGATGTTTTAGCTGGTAGGAAGACAGGGGGACATATTCAAGGAACTATATATATTTCTGGGTACCCCAAAAAGCAAGAAACTTTTGCAAGGGTTTCTGGCTACTGTGAACAAAATGATGTTCATTCTCCATGTTTGACTGTCCATGAATCACTCCTGTTTTCTGCTTGGCTCCGGTTACCTTCAGATGTTGGCTTAAAAACACAAAGGGTGATTACCTGATTTCGTTTTTCTTTTATTTGTGATTTCTTCATTTAGGAAATTTATTCATGCTTGAGTGTCAATTTGCAGGCTTTTGTAGATGAGGTTATGGAACTTGTCGAACTTACTCCATTAAGTGGAGCATTAGTTGGTCTACCAGGGGTTGATGGGTTGTCAACAGAGCAAAGAAAAAGGCTGACGATTGCTGTTGAGCTTGTGGCCAATCCTTCTATTGTGTTCATGGACGAACCTACTTCAGGACTGGATGCTAGGGCTGCTGCCATTGTAATGAGAACTGTGAGGAATATCGTAGACACTGGGAGGACAATTGTTTGCACTATCCATCAGCCCAGCATTGATATTTTTGAATCTTTTGACGAGGTATTTCTCTATTGTTTTCTATTTAAAACTCATTAAGGAGCAATTTTATTTTCTCTCTTAGAAAAAAGGATCTCAAAGTATTTAATTTTCTAATTTAGAAAATATGGGCTAAAGTATCAAACTCAAAACCTATTGACAAAGAGTATAGAGGCCCACAAGGCTCGCCCAATAGTTTGGAAGGTGCTGTTTTAGCAATGTGAGACAATCAACCCCTTTCCTGCAGATGCGACCCTCATTGGTACAGGGAGAGATAACCAGAAGAATCAAAATACTTATTCAAAGGCATAACAAGTGTATGTATGGCACAATCATAGGAGGAATCAATTACTAACTTGTTGAAATTAAGACTTGCCTAACACCTGAAACCCAGCTCTGATACTGTGTTGAAATATTCAACTCAAATCCAAATCACAATGAGTAGAGAGGCTCACAAGGCTCATATTGTAGTTTGGGCAGTGTTATTTTATTAACATGAAACAAGCTCTAACATTAAAAATGTGTCAGAAAGTTATTGGTCAATAATGGTATTTGATATAAGTCAAAGCCAATTTTGCAGGGACAAGTGTGGCAATTTCTTGCTCAAAGCCTCGACAAAATGCCAACAAAAATAAATAAATAAAACTACACTGTACATTAAGTTATTATTTCGATAAAAAACCTTTAAAATTATAACTTCATCCAAGTTTTTTTTAGTAAGTTATTTGTTTTTTCTGGAACTGTTTTTTAGAAGAAGTTAGACTGCATCAAAACATAAAATCGATTTTCATGAACTTGGATGAACTGCGGACAATGAATTTGCCAAATAGAAGATTTACCATTATTTTGCAAATGAAGTAATTGCATTAGCAAAAGGTGGTTTCGAGATGGATGTTAGATAACTAAATACATAAATTCATGCATGCATGTACTCATAATGTGTAGTATGCTTTTCGAGACAGTGTATGAGTATGACTATTTGAAGTTCTCTTCAAATGTGGTCTGATTTCCGTAATATAGTATAGTTAAGTCACCGAGAAGTTGTCTTGATGCACATTATTATTGCTAGTGAGCAATTAATTTTTGCATTAAAAGAGGAAGATGCAACGCAATTTTGGTTCCAATAATCGGATAAAAATTCAAATACTCAATCCTCAGTGACTGAAATTGTGATGAAGGTTTTCCAGTCACTCCTTTGCAATGCAATAGTTTCTGTATTGAAATTGGAGTGCATGACCACGACTATGCTGCAGGAGATATAGCTGTACCATATATTTTTTTAGGTGATAAATTCAATAATTTTTTATCCATTATTGGATGTAATCTACATCCATACTCTTATCACAGCTTGTGCTCATGAAACGAGGCGGAGAGCTCATTTATGCCGGTCCTTTGGGCAAAAGATCTTGCAAGCTTATTCAGTATTTTCAGGTGGGCTTGAAATTGTTGATGTATATCCTGGATGGAAAAACTAAGCTTGATATGGTCTTGAGCTCCTTAATACTTAAATCTGTCTTCATTTTCCTAGGCAGTTCAAGGGGTTCATAAGATCAGGCCTGGATATAACCCTGCTACTTGGATTCTGGAGGTCACTTCTCCAGCAGAAGAAATTCGCCTTGGTTTGGACTTTGCAGAAGTTTATCGCAGATCAAATCTTTCTGAGTATGTGCATCTTTTTCTTTTGCAGAGGCGTGCTTATTTCAACCAGTTAGTTTTTGCTTTCTTATACAGTTGTATGTTGTTGCAGGAGAAATAAAGACCTGGTTGAAAGATTAAGCAAACCAAATAGTGATTCCAATGAATTAATCTTCCCAAGCAAATACTCAAGGTCATTTTTTGCCCAGTTTCTAGCGTGTCTTTGGAAGCAGAACCTGTCTTACTGGAGGAATCCACAGTACACTGCTGTACGCTTCTTCTACACAGTTATCATATCTTTGATGTTTGGAACAATATGCTGGAGATTTGGTTCTAAAAGGTTTCTTTCTTGAAACTTGTCTTTATACTGATCAAGTGAGCATTGAGTCCTGGAAAATAGAAAATTTAACCTTTCTTCAGTTAGGCATTATATTATGAATGCATCCTAGCGTCCAGGTTGTTCGCTAACATGGTTCTATTTAGCAATTTCTACTTTCTTTTGTCGGGTTGAATGACAGTTAGCAGTTTACAGAAGAAAAGATTAATGGTGTCGAAAGAACAATAACCACAATAATATTCTTTTTAGACCCTGTTGAGACTTACCTGAAAAAGGTCCCATTTACTGGGAGAGGCATATTGCATGACTTCATCAAACATGATATCCTCGGATCCCTGTTAGTATGGGAAAGACATAAATGTCTTCCCTTATGTGGCTTCTCTCCACCTTGTCTCCTTTACATTTTACCCCGCAACTTGACTTCTGCTGGTTAAAGCATCTTCAAAGATTCTGAATATTTGCACTCACTTATCTGTATCGCACTTCATTCAACAGGGAAACCCAGCAGGATATTGTTAATGCTATGGGATCCATGTATGCAGCAGTCTTATTTATTGGAATCACAAATGCCACTTCTGTGCAACCTGTGGTTTATGTTGAGAGGTTTGTCACATATCGAGAGAGAGCAGCAGGGATGTATTCTGCTCTGCCATTTGCATTTGCACAGGCATGCCTAATTGCCTTCTTTCCTGTTCCCTTGCAATAGTTTTCTTGTAGTTACTTAATGGTCTCCAAATACTATGCTAACACACTTTACTGAATTCTTTTATTCAGGTTACGATTGAATTCCCCTATGTGTTTGTACAGTCACTGATTTACAGCACTATCTTCTACTTCATGGCATCTTTTGAGTGGAGCCCTTGGAAGTTTATTTGGTACATAAACTTCATGTATTTCACTTTACTATACTTCACCTTCTTTGGAATGATGACGACTGCTGTTACTCCTAATCAAAATATTGCTGCAATCCTTGCTGCACCGTTCTATATGATGTGGAACCTTTTCAGTGGATTCATGATTCCTCACATGGTAAGGCATTGGGAATTGCTTTTCCCCTGTATCAAACTATCCTCTGTATCTCGTACTATAGAAATCGCATCTTAATTGTGTATAATGATATAGCATTATGTAATAGTGACATTTAGCTATAAACATAGTATTCATTTCTCGAGGCATCATTGAGCATGTGAAGGCAGTCTGCTCTTTCTGTACACTTCAGCGACACTATTTTTGCCAGACTATTTTATCCTTCTATAGTACAGTGGATTATAAATGTAGTCTTTGGCATGGCATTATTAGCCACACTTTGAGAAGAGTTCAGAAACTAATGGCAATTCAGATGATCCCAATCTCGACATTAGAAGCATCAAATGAACAGTTTTTACTCCATTTGCACTTTACTCCCCCTGGCTAGCTTAGCCATTTAAGCTACTTCTTGCGTCTGATTGTCTTTTTCCCTTCTTCAGAGAATCCCCATATGGTGGAGATGGTATTACTGGGCAAATCCAATAGCCTGGAGTTTGTATGGCCTTCTCACATCCCAATACGGAGACCTGGATGATCTGGTAAAGCTTGCTGATGGCACTCGATCAGTGCCAATAAAACAACTGCTTAAAGACCAGTTTGATTATAGGCACGATTTCTTGGGTATTGCCAGCATTGTAGTAGTTGGTTTCTGTGTGCTATACGCAGTGACTTTTGCTTTCGCCATCAAATTCTTCAACTTCCAGAGGAGATGAAGAGAAGGAATGCAACAGAGTTTGACATCTAACAAATAATGGTAACTGCATAATGCTTCTAATATTCATTTTACTCGTGAGTGATTAATTTCGCCGAATAAATCCTTGACAGTTCATGATTCCAACCAACAACTTACTGATTCTCCACAGTCACAACATTATTCCATATTTTGAAAACTTGGGACTCGGCTTAGTCGAGTTGTTGAGAAAAGTGAACTATTTTCTGCAAGTAGTACTAAAAACTTTGCACTACCAAAGTGTTTGCAGCACAAGATGATTTATGCTTCATTGACAACCTTCTACCATCCCTCAAATCGAAAAGAATGGCCCTTGCTTTTCCATTCTTAAGGTGTTTTCTAGTAAATAGACCGTATTACAATAATGGCAAAACAGCTCTCATCTCACACTCTTGTCTTGTGATATTTACGTGGTTTTTTTCCCAGGGTATTGCGGAAGTAGTCATTCTTTTTGTGCATCTGTGAGTCTTCAGAAAACACAGATGAACACTTGCACACAAACGACACATACACGGAAAATGAATCAATCCTTTGTTTTGTTGATCACATTGGAATTTTCTGCAAAACAAATTCTCATTTTTTCCACTGATGTCTCAAAAATATTGTTCACTGTTCTTCAAACATTTCATCCCCATGATTCAAGTCATTGCACATTTTAGAAGAAGAAGAGAAAGTGTTGCAAATGAAACTCTGTACATGCTAGACATAGGAAATTGTCACTTGCCAAATTTGCTGATTGAATGACTACTATTTTGTGTGACCTGTATGTCTCGTACCTCAAATTTGATGAATAACTGACCATGATATATTTTCCGTGCAGCGCTATTGTTCCAATTTTCATATAGATTTCTGAAGAAAAAAAAAACTCTACCAAAACAGAGAGCACGAACAACCGACTGCAATACAGAACAAGAGTGCATTGGCATCTGTAAGATCAGATTATTCAGTTGGATTTTACTTTGTTTACAGGAGCACTTCATTTTACTATACATTTAATACATAAAAGTTCTATTTTCCATCAAGTTGTTTACGAACAGTTACAAATGATCTCATTCCCTGTTGCTGTTATTGTACTTCTTGTCAAAATCTGTATGAGAATGCTTGTCATTTTTTAAAAATAATGTACTATGCACCATAATGTATCGTGGATGATAAGAGCAAATGCACATATATAACAAAATATGTATTGTCTCAAATAATATAAATACCATTTCAACTCACTCATCATTTCTTGCAATGTGTGTGTCCAATAGAAATCGAAAGAGAGACAATTGTCTGTCTTCACAACAGAGATCAAAATATAGTTAGGATTTTGTTTGTTCGAATGAGAAGAAGAATAAGATGCTTGATTTGTTTGAGATCAAAACAAAAAAGGAAAAATAAAATATATAGAAATGACATTGTTTCACCGTTTAGGGTAACAAAAACCCTTGTGAAATGATGTTGTTTTGATATTAAGTGGATCGTTTTGTCATTGTATCAAAATATATTGTAAGATACATATTACATATCCTAAGATGTGGCAAAAAAGATTCAATTCATAGATATTTATGGTTCGAATATTTTATTGAGACGTATCATAAGATATATATCACGTATCTTAAAATATTGATAACTATGCTTATGGTAAATTTGCATCAGTTCTTTAATGAACAACTCAGTTTCAATGAATAAAAGATATAGAGATGTCATTTGTGACATTGGAGAAAGATTAGATGCATACAATTTTGCCACATGGTGATTGTTCTTTGGTATCATGATCTAAATAAAATGAAAAAAAAAGGCACAGAAAAACAAACATATTACCTTTGTTTTGGAGAGGTTAGCTAATGGACTCGAACTCGTGAATAAGTATGTCAATGGATCAGATTCCAACCAACCGATTTGAATTTAAATTCGATTTAAAAACTCAAATTCGCATACGGTTCAAATATTCAACACATTATATTTTCCTAGTTTTTTCCAAATCCTTTCCAAATGAATCTAAACATACGATGCGGAGAGATTGTGGGCCGAAGGGAGATTAGTTTTGGGTATAAATATAAAACAAATTTGTATACAAACTCCTGACATTTAGTTTTATTATATAGAGATCCCATCACATTTTAAAAATTTCGGTGAAAAGAGATTATTCTGAATATAAAAAAAGTAATGTCAACTTGTTGTTTACATAATTATGTAAAATTTTATTTGTCACAGTGTTACAAATTAATCAACTCATTCAAAGAAATATGAACGTAATACTTAATCGAAAAAAATAACATGAATGTAATACTATATCCTGATAGTTATGGAGGGATTAGATTATAATAGCATTTTATGCACCAATAATTCAGATGATAATTTGTTTACAAGGTTGCACCTATCAAGTTTCTTGCTTCATAAATGCTTAAAGTTCAAAAATAAATAAAATAAAAAGGTTTTTTTTGGGGGTCTACAATAAAAATAAAGAAAGATTCAATGATGCGAATGTTAGAGTTTGTGTTTTCTAGGGAATCAGAGATATATGTGTTAGAGTAGTTAACATGTTTAGACTTAGGGGTAGTTTAGTCATTTGTTTTCTTTTATGTTATCCTAGCTTAGTCTGTTTGTTTTCCTTTTACCCTATTAAATAAAGACCTCTTATATGTATTTTTTCTTTAAGGTTGTTCTAGCTAGCTATGCCTCAACAATATTTCTTTGTTCTAGTTTCTTTCTTTATTATTTGATCAAAGTTTTCATGGCATCAGAGCTAACATGGTTCTAAGGGCTATGAACAGTGTCGAATTCGACTGTTATGAGTATTTGATTTGTAAAGTTGTTGAGTTAATTTATGACGAACTTTGGATTGTTCTTCTTTTGGTTGTAGTTTATGCTTTTTGCTACTGTTAGTTTGAGGCTAGTTCTGGTTTGACTATTCTTTTGTTAATTTGGACTATTAGGCTTTTGGCCATTTGAATTGGGTATTGTTGCTGGTGGTTTTTGTTGGGCAACCTCAATCCTTTGAGTTTTTGATTTGGGCTGGTGTTAATTTGAGTTTCTCTCTGTTGGGCTGTTGGTTTGGATTTTCTTCTCTTTTTTGTTGGACTTTGTTTTGTTAGGCATTGTTGCTGGTGGTTTTTGTTGGGCAACTCCAATCCTTTGGATTTGTTGATTTGATCTTCTTTCTGTTGGGCTGTTGGTTTGACTTTTCTTCTCTTCTTTGTTGGACTTTGTTTTGTTGGGCATTGTTGTAGGTGATTTTTGTTGGGCAACCCCAATCCTTTGAGTTTGTTGATTTGGACTTCTTTCTGTTGAGTTGTTGGTTTGACTTTTCTTCTCTTCTTTGTTGGGCTTTGTTTTGTTGGACAATTCAAATCCTTTGGGTTTGTGGATTTGGGCTTCTTTATGTTGGGTTACTGGTTTGCATTTTCTTCTCTTCTTTGTTGGGTTTTGTTTTGTTGGGCATTATTGCTGGTGATTTTTGTTGGGCTTTAGTTTTTTGTTGGACCCCTCATTGCTATTTGGGCCTTAATTTGTTAAGCCTATACTTTGAATTTTTGTTCAGTTTATTATTTTCTTCCTCTAAGTCTCTGGAACTCCGTACTTACTCTGATACGGACTGGACTGGTGACTCTATAGATCACAAGTCCACTATTAGTTTTTGTTTTTTCCTTGATGATTCTCTTATTTTGTGAAAAAGTAAGAAACAAACTGTTGTGACTCGATCATCTGTTGAAACTGAGAATAATGCTATAGCCTTCATAACAGCAGAGATAATTTAGTTGTGTTGATTACTTGCTGATCGTTTTTTTACGAAATCGCACACCATAGCGCACTTCCGATTTTCTTCTTAGCAATCTCTTGATGTTTAATATTACCATATCATAAGTTTAAAAGAGGGTGTTAGAGTAGTTAAAATATTTAGACTTAGGGGCAGCTTAATCATTTGTTTTCTTTTATGTTGTCTTAGCTTAGTTTGTTTGTTTTTCTTTTGCCCTACTATATAAAGACCTCTTATATGTAATTTTTCTTTAAGGCTGTTTTGACTAGTTATGTCTCAATAATATTTTTTTCTTCTAGTTTCTTTCTTTATTATTTGATCAAAGTTTACAATATGATAGGACGCAAAGAGATTTTATCTAAAGATAATATGTAGGCCATTGGACATTGGGTCAATAGTCGTAGACACACCGTATCAAATCATGATATTTGTAAATTAGCCTGAAAAATAAAAAAAAGTGAACTCCAATAAAAAAGATAATAATAAATATTTTATCAAGGCATCGTGATTTAAAAAGAGAACTCCAATAAAAAAAAGATAACAATAATATTATTTAAACATAATTTATCACACCCCTGATGGGTGCTCCAATAGTTAAGTCTGACTATTGATAATTCAGAGGTATTACGTTTAATTTCTTTTCACATCTCCTAAGGACTAGTCATCTTTGTCCCTAAAGGGGTATGCTCTAATTCAACTCAAGTCACAGTACTTAATTGCTAAGTTTAAGGGAGTAGTCGACACAAATCTTAACAAAAAAAACAAAAATAGGATAGATTAAAAAAAAGTTTGAAATGATAACGATTATATAAGGTAAATTAAGTTTAGAAATTGATTGGTCATTGACAACAACATCTTGGGCACAAGCGGAGGGAATATAATATTGACATGTAAGAGCACACCCAAAGCTCAATGCTAGTAAAAGAACGGTTGAGCAATGGATTGGAGGTGTGAAGTTGGGAGAGTGGATGCAAAGGAGGTCAACAAATGCACTCGAGAGAGAGAGAGAGAGAGAGAGAGAGAGAGAGAGAATTCCTCCCACTAATCACTCCACATACAAACGAAAATATTCTTCTCCCGTGCCCCATCCCTCCTCTCTCTTTTCTCTTTGCCCCACACTTTGCTACATCATACTTCACTTGAAGGGGATTGGGGCCCTTCCCTTCCCATTTTCAAAATTTATAAATTTTTTATTTAAATTGGGGTAAATTATACGTTATACTTTTTGTCTTGGAAGATTTTAAGTTTCTCACTTTGAACATTCAAAAATTAATTTTTTTATACTGTATCCTCAATGTATTAAAAATATTTTAATATGACTATTCTGTTAACTTTTTGTTAATTTTTCTGTCAATGTCAATGGGTTGACTTTGACAGAAAAAATAACGAAAACTAACTGAAGGACTTCATTGAAACACTTTTGATACATTAAGGGTGTAATATAAAAAATTTAATTTTTGAGTGTACGAATTGAAAAATTTAAAATCTTTTAAGATACAAAATACAAAAACTCTTTCAATTGCATCATTTCGTCTCTGCTTTTTTTTTTTTTTGGATCTCTTACATTATTTTAATTCCTGAAATATTAAAATTTATTTTTACGTGATCCCCTCGAGTTGACATCGTCAAAATTGCTTGCTGTTTTTGGTCACGAGCTCAACTTTGTAGCGGTAAAAACAAGTAAATTATTTTTAGTTTTTTTTTACCTTCTTCTTGAATTCTTCAAACTCTTTATACTCTCTCTCTCCGCTTATTACCACCGATAGCCCTGCCACTCCCCAATGCCTTACATCCCCTTTCCTCCCACAACCACTCTCTCCTCCTTCCCCCTTTTGTCTCCTTTGTTACGCCTCACCACTGCCTCCCTTGAACCCTATTTTCTCTCTCTTCTCGCTCTTTCTCTCCACTCCCTAGAAACCAACAATCACCACTAGAGGTGGCGACCAGGGGTGAAGTGTAGTCAGAGTCCATTTTTAGTGGAGATAATCGTCAAGTTGAGGATAATGATTGAAGAAAAATCATTAAAATTTATTACGTCTACCAAATATGAGTGTTTTATCATTTACACTATTTATAATTTAATTCTTCATGATAATTTTTACTTTACTGCTTTAAAAGTTTTTCACGCATAACTTACATGTAAAAAAATAGAACCTAATTAAGAAAAATTATACAACATTTATTTTATAAAAAATACTAGTATTAGAATAATATTCATAAAAAATGTTATTTTGACAAATCATTACGTAAACAAACTATAAATAGACATGTCAACAGGGGCGGAGCCACCCTTGGGCTAGGTGGGCACATGCCCCCTTAATTTTTTTTTTGCATATTAAACATATATTTTTTGTTATAAAATTTAAACATATTTAATTATGCCCAGTCTAATATTGTGTTCTGGTGATATTGATTTGAACAAACTCTTACTTAAATAATTGTTAATTTTTTGAACAACGTTATTGAAACTTAATTTAAGGATATAATACATTGTGATAGTATAATAGTGAGTCTTAATATTTAATAAACTCTACTATCTATCCAATGATCACAAACCATTGAGTCTCTATCAATTAAATTTCAAATTAAATACAATTAATATAATTATTAACTTTTAGACATGTTCGAATATGTTTTGAATATATTGATGTTATTTTATAATTTTTTTAAATTGTAGGGTTATTTTGTTCTTGTATAAAAATATGTGTCGTTATTTAGTAAACTATAGGATCATAAATGAAAGATTGTTACCGCAATTTTGTATATAAAAGAAATATTATTGATAAAATTAATTTGTAACTCTCTTAAATAATAAAAACATAACAGAATCAATTGTAAGTAATAATAATTAGTCGCATTCTCGATAAGAAAGTTTTAATTATTATTTTTTTGTTCATGTTATGTATATCGATTTTCAATCTTTTATGGTTAAAAAATATTAAATATAATTTTAATAAATATAATTTTATGAACTTTTACGATTTATTAAAAAAAAAAATTAAATCATGCTACTGTGCTCACCCTAAAATTTTTTTCTAGCTCCGCCCCTGCATGTCAATCATCAAATTTTAATTGATTCAAATTCAAGTTTGATTTGAAAGCTCTATTTTGAATATGATCAAATTATTCACCAAATTTCATCTTTACAATTCTTATAAATATCTTATCCATTAAATATTAAAAATTTAATCAAAAACTAAATCTTATATATGCACGTGTGTGCAAATGTTAGGTCAAATTTTAGTATATTAAAATCTAAATTCTTGAAATATAATAGCACGTTTGAACGATAATCAATTAAATATATCAATTCATACGTAGATAATTGAATTTAAAGGAGGATGAATTCGGTAATTTAATGTGTCATTGTAAAAAGATGAGAAATAGCTAGAGAGTAAAGAAAGAATTGTGAGATTAAGTTTTATGAACTTTAAAAGAAATACCGTGGAGACAAATATTTTAAAATTTTAATTTTCTTATAATTTTAAACTAGTTCCAAAAGTTTTTAAAATCTTAGTGGCGGCAATTGCATACTTTGAGGATTAAAATGAGATATAGTGCAAACTTTAAGGATTTTTAGCGTAATTAACCCTTTAAATTTTTTAAATTATTTAAAATATCATAATTAGAAAAAGATGATAAAATGTAGTCAAAGTATCAATTATGCATATCGCACGGGGACAACGACAAGTACATATCATTATAGCCATCATGTTTTGTTTGAATTGTATGAGGATAGTCATTTCCCAATTCTCCTAGTTTAAAAATTCTTTATTTATTAAATATAAAAAATAATTTCCTCTAATAATTACCCACCACTCGATTCCTTTAAAACTACACACTCAAAATTCAATGCGAATGTTTCCGCACGGCATCAACAATCACTTGCTTTGAATTTTATCATTTTGGGATATTTTCAGATTTTTTCTAGTTGATGAGAGAGAGAGAGAATGATTTTTTTTTTTTAATATTTCAATTGTCTCAGTAGATTATTATAATATTATCCTGTTCACGTACTAGATTAATGTTAACCTTGTGTAAAATCGTCTCTCCACACAAAGGGTAAATTTGTGGACAATGACCTTCAAGTAGTTATTCTTCGTAGGATATTCAAACCTCTAACTTACTTTTTGCGAGAAGTTTATTAGTTAGTTGAATTATCACTAAACTAACACTAAGAGTTTATTGTCGATCTCTTTACTTTGAACATAAACATAGTTTACAATCACAAATTTAAGTCACTTCTTTCATTTTTGTTCTAGATAAAAACTTCAATAGTATAAAGAATGATATGAATGTTTATGTCCAAAAAAAAAAAAAAAGGTTTGATATAAAGTTGAAAATACATTACCATTGATTTTGGCGTCAATTACTCACAATCATTAATAGATTCTTTTGCTCACTTTTTAACTTTTTGAGATGTTAACTTGTGACATGTTGATATCAAATCCTGTCACCTTATGCAGACTAGACTAATACAAAGAGAAGGGGTCAATATTGAATTGTTATTTATTCTAAGGGTGGAAAAATAATAGAACAATAATTTGGAGGGGGGGGCTAGAAATGAAATTTCCAAATATATGTGATATATCTTAAATAAATTAAACCAAGTCACCTCTCACTCTCCCCCACTGCATCTCCATTATGTCATGTGGTGTCATTTTCGGTGTGTGACACTTTTAATATATGTTATTTTTGTATTAATAAAAAATATTTAATCTTGTAATAATTAATATAATATTATTTAAAAAATTAAAAAAATTATAAAATCTACAATTTTTCATCAAGTCATTTTCTAGTTTTACGTCAAATTCGGTTCCAGTTGGTGGGTAAAATTGATACCCATACACACTCTCTCTCAATCCCATACACACAAATGACCGAGACAAACGTTGCCGTTTGCCACTGCCAGACAATACTCCAAACATTCCTCAGAAGAAAACAGATCAGTCAGAGAGAGAGAGAGAGAGAGAGAGAGGAAAAAGCCTGAAGCTTTTGCTTTTTAATGCTCGTTCTCTCTCTAAAGAAATCTGATTCTTTCATCTTTTCTGGAAATCGTGCACTCTTTTCTTCTCTCTCCGCCAGTGAGTTATGCAGCTTCATGGTGAACACGTGAAGATGAAATGGCTGTGTTGCTGATAAAGATGGCTCACAACAGTAGGAGCAACTCCGACCATGTCAATGCCAACAACAGCACTGAAGAAGTGAAGCCCACAATCTTCCATGACTTTCTGGGTAAAGGGGGTGCCTCCGATTCGTCGCCGGTGGAGGGGAAGTCTGCCGCCGGTGATGCCAGACCGCAGTTCGATGCATCGCCGTCGGCTTCTGTTTCTGCTGGTGCCTCTTCTGGTTGTGGCCTTGGGCCCATCTCCACCACCTCTGATCTGGGTTCTGGTAAGAACCAAGGACACCACCATTTTTTGTTTTTACTTTTTTGGCTGTTCCAATGGGTAGTTGAGGTTATGGTATACAAACCCTTCACTCTCTCTACTTTTAGTTCAATGAATACTCTAACAACATGGGTTATTTTTTTGTTCTTTGCTAAGTAGACTTACATGGGTTGTTTTCTATTTTAATCCGGTGACGTACAAAACCTCACTTTTACTCCCCCTAATTTGATGGGTACTTCTGATTTTTCATCTAATTGTTGTTAGCTCTCTCTCTCTCTGTCTCTCTCTCTCTCTACATGTGTGTGTGTGTGATACATAGGGGTATACATATTTGTGTGTTCTTTTATCTATTCTATATATCCCTCTATAGTGGGGTGGGTATTTCTGTTGTGGAGTCGTTTAAGTGAGGACACTAATGGAGTTCGTAGCTTCACAGATGAAGTTAGTACATTACATATGTATTTTCTGTACATATGGATATACTAAATTAGTCAATCCCTTATCTGATTATGTTTGGGTTTTTCTACCCTAGGTTTATCTGGACTATATTTTCGTCCTTTTTAGCAAATGTGTTTGCTACTTGTCCTCGCTTGATGATGTTAATTTTGGATTCAAACAAAATTTCTTGCATACCATTTGGGCATTTTACTCTGTTTATGTGTATAAATTTTTCTCCTATATGTCCTGATTATTAAGCAGAGGAAGATGGTTTACTGGGAACCTTATTGGTTGTAATTGTAATTGTAGCTGCATAGTATTGTTGAATATTTCGGGATTATGAGATGGTTGGTTTTCATAGTATGTGGTATTTGGATAATTGAATCATAGTTTGATCCATTTCTCATCAATCATGATAGAAAGACACGTACAGAATCATTTTGGGGGGATGCCATTCAACGTACCAAGAAGTGACTTTTCAGGGGCTGAGATTAGTAATAGATTAGCTGGAAGGAAGCGAAGTAACTCAGATTCTGCTTTTATGGGGTCATCTAGAGATGGGTTTCGGCAAATGCAACCAGATTCATTGGAGAGCTCGCATTTGATGAAGGTATGCATTGCCATCCTTCGTTATAATCATCATTCTGCGTCTTCTAGATGAATTGTTAGGTTGTTTTTAACCCATTTATTTATATTAGTGTTTCTGTTTTTTTTTTTTTCTCTGATAGTGTGAATTTTGTTGAAATTCAGATTCTTCGTAATGCAGGGGGAGAGCGGGCTAGACGGTCCCGTGATGAGGAAGCATACTTTGATATGCGTCCAAGGAGGCCAACTTTGTCATCTCTTATGTTACAGCCAGCTACGAGTGGTAGAATTGACGCTAATTCTTGTAAATGGGAGCGAACTATGCCCGTGAATGTTGGCCCCACAGTACAGTATCCTCCACGCGGAGGTCAAGTTGTGCCTTTCGGTTATCAAACACCATCAAACCTATTAAAAGACAGTGATGTAGGTCCTTCAGTTATTTCTCAAGCAGCTGCGGATGAAGGATCTAGGACTGGCATCAAAGGGTCTGGAATTTTGAGCTCTGTTAGTGCCAGTGGTGGAATCTCTGATAGAAATCCTTCTGGGGTTCTGCCAGGTGGGGGCAAGCAGAAGACTGAGACTCGTATTGTTGAACCTGAGTCTTCTACTCCTCCCAGGTAAATGTCAATATCCAATGTTTTTGTTCTCATGTTCAATTATTATTTCGTACAATGTAAAATGTTAGGGTAGATCTTGATGATGTGCATTTTTCATCTCTATCGTGGCAGTGGACAAAGATTAGCATCTGCTAGTTGCCAGATGACTATATTTTATGGCGGTCAAGCCCATGTTTTTGATGATGTCCACCCAAACAAGGTTTGCTTTCTGCTTCTTTGTGAGTAATCAGTGGCAATATAATTGTTTAATTTTCAAATGCTTATGTTGATGCCTAGGAAAAAAATCAGTTAGTTATGCAAGTGATGTTTAAGAATTTGTATGATCCATGCCCAAGTTTGCTGAGGTTCTTTCACTTTCATTTGGAACTTCAATATTTCTACTAACCCTGATCATGTACCTTTAGTTTTAGATTTTGAGAGTGATGTTGTTGTGATCATGCAACAACTTTCCCTCGCTTTTTTCACCTTATTGAAGCATTGTAGGTATATGCAAATGATAGCATATAGATTATACATAGTCAAATGACTGTAACACGAAATCTGTCCTCAGTCACTTTGCATCATACAATAGCAATGGACTGGAAATATTGTTGCTAAATATCAATCCTTAGCAATTACAAGAGGTAAGCTGTTGTTATTTGGAACAGATCATACGAGACTCGATACTTTTCTTCAAACATACATGCGACTAAATAATCGAGTAAGAGATAACTCTACTCAGTCTGTACTTCTGTTACTGCACCACTCAGGCAATCCAAAATATGACTATCGACTGTTGTGTACAAAACCTTACAATGTGAATATAGACCAATTGCATTCAGTATTCCACAAAAGAAGTTATTCGAGATTTAATTGGGAATCAAATGCTAATCTATCATCATAGGTATGAAAAATTATATATTTTTTTAGAAACTTTACTCTTAGGTAGCTTTCTGTTGACCGTCGTCACACAAAAGCCATTTGTTGTTTGCAGGCACTGTGTCATTTGGTTTTCAAGTCATAACCTCTTGGGTTAATTTAGCCGTAATCTTGATAGAATTATGGTTAGTTTAGCCGTAATCTTGATAGAATTATGTTTTGTTTGAAGAATTCATCACTATGATTCTTGGTACATCTTATAATGTGTGCATTCACTTCATGTTGATTAAAAGTTGGAATGTTGGGTGGTATTATGCAAACACTGAAGTACATATCACTCCGCAACTCTTGAAAAAGTTGTGAAGTTAATACTATTGCAAATTAAACATATATTTGGCTTTTAGGTTTTTCCAACTAAAATTTGTTCTCCAGTTCAGAAGCTTCCATGATGTGCTCACTTTCTAATCTATTTCAGGCAGACGTAATAATGGCGTTAGCTGGATCAAATGGAGGATCTTGGTCCACAAACTATGCACCAAAATCTGCTGTTAGGTCATCCCCTGTTGAAAATTATAGACTGGGTGGTGAGATCGATATTCGCACAGGCAGTAACTTTGCATTATCCCCAGAACTTCGTGGAAAGCTATCGGTTGCAGGGAACTCTAGTCGGGGGTTTGACTCTGGTGACCGAGTGCAGCCAGGTGATCAACATTATTTCCAGTTTATGGTTTGATGGTTTCTTTTGAGTTACATTTATCCAGAGAATTTGATGGCATCATGATGAATGGGTCATTCCTTTTGTTTCCTAATGGCCTTTGTAGGAGTCCATCAGGGTGTTGTTGTAAGAAGAGATGCAAGAGCCCCGGTTCAAGCAGTGGAACTCTGTACCGAACAAAAACGCGAGGTATGATTAAGCATTGTTTCTGCTTGAAGGAATTGGTTTGAGTACATCAAGAGAGTTGTTATCCTTGAAGGAAGCATTGTTTCTGCTTCAACTCCTTTATTATCATGCACATGGCCCCTTTTGCAATTTTTTTTTTCATTTTTCTTCTGTGGTGAACTGATTAAGCAATCAAATGCACAACCATATGGGAGCATTTGCTGAATTTCCCATATTTTATATTGTATATTCTCCAATTTTGAGCTTGAAGAATCTGTTACTTTTGTGGCATTTAAGGCATTTGAGTTTTATGCAATTCTGAGGTTAGGATTCTCCGAAAAAGACAACTATTTGACTAGGTAGATTTTCTCTGTGTTCCTGAAAATAGAGTTCAGGGAAGGATATGGGTAGCCAATGGAAATGAAATTGCTTTTGCATTTTAACATACACATGAAGTGGTACATAGACGAAGAAAGTTAGACATGACGAGAAATTGAAGACACATCATCCCGTCACAGAACGATCACTCAGATGACTCAGTCGAGTGGTCTGAGAGTTTCGAAGTAAACCACGATTCAAATGAGACTCGTGGTGTCCAAGGTATGTGTATCAATCTCAGTTCAGAAGATGATGATATCTACGTTACTCAGACCAATGGTATCTATATTGGCTAATACTTTAAACCTTCTTGACATGCCAATGCTTTATATGATATTGAGCTCAGCTATCTTAGTTCAACAAAAAAAAAAAAAAATCCTCAAGTATGGCTATTTGGTCTCTAATTTTTCAATTATGTCTATTCAAAAAATCGTTAATGTCTCTGTTCACGCGCCAATCGCATAGGACTAAATAAACACAAATTAAGAATTCAAGGGATCAAATAGACACAAATTATGAATTTTGGGGACTAAATAGACACAAAATTAGGAATTACGTGATTGACGCATGACCAAAACAGTCAATGATTTTCTAACGGACGTTTGGATTAGGCTACATAGATATAAATTAAGAACCAAGTAAACACAATTGGAAGTTGAGGATCAAATAGACACTAGACACATTTTGAGGACCAAAAGTATATTTTACCCAAAAAAATACTTGAAAAGGTGAAACCATGAAGTGAATGGGACCAATTGGATGGTTCCTAGTTGTAATCTATCGTACATCAATCTTATATCCACCTCTTGCTCCTACATCAATCTTATTTAGATCCCAAGAGGAGGAGAGGAAGTGGGATTGGTCCATTTTAGAGATTTGGCTGTCCATTAGTGGAAAAATGCAGTACAACTTGCATCAGGCAAAATTAATTCTTGCACTCCTAAATGGAATCGGATTTACCCATTCCAATACTGAAGTCTTTTTCAATTCTGGATCATTTTATCGTGTGCTGAAGAGATGTTTGTTTGAATACAGTGGTATGAGTTGATTCGATCCTATTCATTCTTATCTATCTAACATTGATGGAATTGAGAGAATCTAAAATTGGAGTGGATGGATCCTAATTCAATTTAAAAACCCTTTTCGCAGGATTTCCAACAATTAAATTCATGTTGAGAAGAAAATTTTTGTAATGGTGAAATCTATGTGCAGTTTAACTGCTCCAGATGGAGTTTAGAGGCAAGCCAAGAAGGGAGTGTCTAGGCAATATGAATGTTGAATCAAAACTAAGCAACTTACTGGAGTCTTGAACTAGCTACTGTTTGTAAGGTATAACAAATGAAAACAAGTTCAAGTTTCAGCTTCTTCTGGTTTTATGAATATCTCCCTTGGGGCCTATTAAGATTTCTTCAAATCTTAATAGAGACTTAGACAAGATTTCTTCTGATCTCTCTCTGGATTGTGGTTTTACTTGAGCCCACACTATTTGATTCTGCTTTCTTTACTCGATTTATCTAATGGACCCGTTACATATGGACTTGACTCGTTGATGCAGGGTAGCGTGAATAAAAAAAATGAGATTAAACAATAAAAACTATAATCTATTGATTATCGTAAAAATACCAGATTAAAGTCTTCAAGAGTCTTGTTGATTCCACAGAATATTAAGGCACTTGGGAAGAAAAGAGAACTCGTCTCTAAGTTTTTATTTAAATTAAAAACTAAAACTCCTGAATCAATTTTCAATACCATAAAAATACGAAATCTTAATGGTCCTAACTTATTGGAGAAATCAAGCAAATAAGTAATATTATGAAAATACCCTAAATAGAGGAATAAATAGAAAAGTATCATAAATGTTTTTGGCTTTAATCTTGCTCAGATCGTCGAGAGCTTTTTAGAATAGGGTCTTCTGAAATTTTTTGACGCCATTGCCTAGAATCAGCCTTGATTGGTACCCGATGATATGTCATATAAACTTCTACTATACGTACTACATCACTCATGCATCTATTCTAAGCCACATATTAAGGCTAATAGTGAGACTCAAACTTGAAATATTGAGATAATTGTTAATTTGTGGGATTTAGCCCAACTCTAGATAAACAAAATTTGCGACAAACTAAAAGAATCCAAAATCAAGGGGCCCAAGCCCAAGTACTAAAAGGACATCAGGCTAGACTCATTAAGAGTGTATATGAAACTTAAAATGAATTTCGTACGAGTGAATAAAAGGAGTTGTAGTTTGCTCCCATTATAATCTCTTCCAATTATGTTTGAGTGTATTATATGATACTTTCTCCTTCAAATAGGTATACCTCTTCTATATACATACGAGCAATGCTACATGTAACGTGTAAGTCGATCCTTTATCAAATAATCGGATACTCTACAATTCGGAGAATTCCTATTATTGTTGAATTCTCTTTAACTAATTGACTGTCAAGTGAGGACACAACAAAATGGTTGGTGGCCCCAAACTTCCCATTCTCACCCTTCTTTCCAAAATTTCTGTTTAAAGTGATGATGGTTTGGCATGTGAGTGAGGATAATAGTCTCTTAAGGTACGTTGGAAGGTTGGGCAAGAGATCAAAACAAAACCCAGCAACATCAAGTGGCTCTTAGACTTGAAGTACACTTTTCTTCACTGAATTTTGGTTAAAATCAATCATATGATAAGGGACTTCACTATGGTACTGTCAACCTACTTTTCAGTATCGTACCGAAAAGCATGACGATTAAAGAACGCAACATGTGAACTGTTTAAATTTTTTATGTTAAATACAACCGATAAAATCAATTGTTATTTTCCATTATACGTTTTACTTATAAGTCATTTTCCCAATTACAACTCAAATAGTAGTATCATCACCCAAATTGTGGTAAATCCACCCAAACACAACATAGTTATATTATCAACACAAATATTAATAAACTAGTTATTACCCAAATCTGAATGTATGGTGTGATAAAAGAAACTCTCAGTTATAAACATATTTGTATTCACATCAAAAATCAAATTATAAACTTAAAAGAGAAAGAAAGAAATTTAAGTATCAGTTACAATGGGGGTGAGCAATGGTAATGGTGGTGGGCGGTATTGGTGATGGTGGAAAACAATGATGGTTATGGTGGGCGACAATCACTGTGGTAGTGGTGACAGTTATGGGTGACAACAGTGATGGTAGTGGTGAGTTTTGAGTGACGATTATAGTAATGACAACCATGAGTAATGACAGTAATGGTGGCAGATGACAGTTATGATGATTGGCAATGATAGTGGTGGACGATGACGATGCTGGTGAGTGATAGCGAATGGTGATGGTGGTGGTAGGTGTGGTGAGAGTGGGTGACAATGAATTGTGGCAGTGATGGGCAATGACGGGTGGTGGTGATTAGTAGTAAAAAGTAGGTGTGGTGATGGTGGGTGACAATGAGTAGCGGCGATGGTGGGCGACAACGGGTGGTGGTGGGTTGTGGTAACGGATGGCAGTGGGCAACGATGGTGATGGTGGATTGTGGTAGTGGGTGGCAGTAGGCAACGATGATGATGGTGGGTGACAATGGTGGTGGAATGATGGTGATAGTGGTAATAAATATAAGAATAAGATAATGATGGTGATTGATGGTAGCGGTAGACGATGGTAGTAATAATCAGTGGTGGGTGATGACAGTAGTGGTGGTGGAGGTGGCTGCAATGGTGGTGATGGTGTGGGTGGTGGTGGGGGTGGTAGTGGTAATGGTGGTAGGGGTAGCGGTGCTGGTGGTGAGACAGTGATTGTGGTTTGTGGTAGAGGTGGTGGTGGGTTGGTGGCAATGGTCGTGGGAATGTGAGATGGTGGGGTGGCAACAGCGATGATGGTGGCGATGACAACGATGACGGTGGTAGTTGTTGTGGTAGAGGTGGTGGTTAGACGACGATGGTGATAGACGGTGAGCGATGGTAATAGTGGTGGTAACGGTGGTGGAGGGACACTGGCGGCAACGGTGGTGGTGGCAGTGAAGATGGTGGTGGTAGAGGTGGTGGTGAGATGGCGGCGATGGCAGTGGTAGTGATAATAGTGGTAATGGTGGTGGTAGTGGTAATAGTGGTGAGGTAGTTCCAAACACTATTTTTTTTTATAAAAAAAGTGCTTACAAGAAGTTTTAAGTTATAGAAACACTTTTGAAAGTCATTTCAAATACATTCTTAGGGAGCCTATTTTCTCTATGAAAATTGGGGAGTTGATGTTAGTCTGTTGGATTAATTTTAAAATAAAATATAAAATAATTTTAACCGTAAAAAATAAAAATCAATTTATTTATTTTTTAAAATTTGAATTATCTTGTATTTTATTATATAGATTATCTCCAAATATTTGTATCATCACCCAAAACACCTCAAGTGGTGGTAAATTTATCCTAGATAATTATATCACCAACTCAAATGGTGGCAAATTCATCCTAAATAGTTTTATCATCACTTCAAATGGTGTTAATTTTACGACAAATAAAGATAAAATCACCCATAATGTTGGTTATTTCTTGACAAACGATGATAAATTCATACCAAATAAAAGTTGTAAATGACTCACAAACGTTAAAATATGATCTCAAGAGGTGTAAAAAAATTTTATCGTAAACAAATCTAAAAACTTGTATCTCAACCCATAAAACTTATAAAATAAATTTGACGATTTAGTACCGAAATTTTTTGTTCGTAACTGTAGTCTGCTGTGAATATGCTACCTAATGCCAAATAATACCCGTTGGATCTTAATTAGATTTTTTTTTGAGTGTACCATTGGCTTGGACGGGTCTGGGTAACCCACGTTTTTTTTGGAATCTTAGGCATAATTAGAAATATATTATTTTCGAAGATATATTGGGATTAGGAAGTTTCTGAAAATCTAATTCAATCCAATCCAATTTGAGAATAAGGAATCTTAATAAAAAAAAAAAAAGAAGATAAATTGCATCATTAATGTCTGAGAATTGTCACTTGTTGAACTTTGATCCCTAATATTTTAGTTTTGTAAATTTAGTCCTCGATGTTTAATTACACATTTGACTAATTTGATCCCTATCCCGAATTTCCGTCTCAAAAAGTGACAAAAAATAACATGTTAAGGACACGTGAGGATTAAATTGATGTTAGGGTTAGAGACCTCATTAGTCAAATGTGCAAATAACTCTATTATAGATGAATACTCCTAATTGAAAATTTCTTATGTCTAGATACACATTGACAATTTTTTAAATATTTCTTTCACTAAAATACTTTTTTTTTTTTCATAATTCATGGACTGTCTAGTTTGATAATTCTATTTTTTTGTGGGATCAAGATATTTGAATTTTAAACGTATATGTTCTTCTTCTATTTCAACTGCTGGTGTTATACTTCAACGTCAGGTGTTTTTTTCTACAACGTCTGGTGTTCTTCTTCTACTTCAATGTATATATTTACACAAAATATTTTGTTTAATGGAAAATTTGGAGGTCGATTTTCCTTTGTGGACTTATTTGGTAATAAGTATATCAAGGAAACTTATTTAATATTAAATCTATTTTGATCTCTATTATCCAAAATACACTAATTAATTTTATTTAATTACAACAAATTTGAAAACTAACAACTCTTAAATTTTAGAAGTTTGACTAATATTAAAATTCTCTTTTTCTTATATATATAGTAACATTAAAAATAAAAAATAGTAACATTCAAACACAAAAAAATAGTACCACTTAAACACAAAAAAAATTAACATTCAAAAATAAAAAATATTAACATTGAATATTGATATTTTGAAAAAATAGTAACAATTAAAAAAATAGTAACATATTTATTAAAAAAATAGTAACATGCATAGTAACATTCAATATTAAATTAACAATAGTCTTCTCAACAAAAAAAACAAGAGAGAAAGAGAAAGGAGAGAGAAATTGTAGTGATGTAAAATTTAAATTTAAATTTTAGATTTTATGAAAAAATCTTCTATTAAGTGTGAATCAAATATGACTATTTAGGAAACTGATTTAATGTTGAAGATTGATTTTTAAGTCATTAGAAGGGCATTTTGGAGTTCTAAAAAAATAGTGGACCTAACTACTTATTAGTAAGATTAAAAATGAACTTATCCCCAAATATGTTTCTTTGGTGGACTAAACTCATTATAAGTTCCTTAAGAAATTTTTTTTTGTTGAACATACCTTAAGGAGGATTCAATCCTAATTTTCACTATTAAAATTAGGAAACTAGGGTTTCTAAAAATCCAATTCAATTTGGAAATAAGGTTTTTTTTGAGTGTTATGGGTATTTAAATATGTGATAGAATAGGAATTGCCTGTTTGGTTTGTATTTCAAAAAATAGTATTTAAAAATTATTTTTGGGAAGAGTTTTGAAAAAATTATTTTTGTATTTTTTGTTTGGTTATGTAATTTCAAAAACAGTTGTATAGAATAGAAAACAATAAAACCTGTTTCGAATGTAATCCAAAAAATAATAACCCAAAAATAAATGATTTCCTAAAGAAAAATTTGATTCCAATGATCAAAATAAACATATTATACCCAAAAACACAAACACCATCGAAATAATTTCAAATGATCATTACATTATACCTAACTTCAATCATATTACACCCAGATTTGTGAATTTTATTATAAATTATGTTTACCGGTGCTTAGAGAAAGAGAGAGAGATCTGGAATTTTATTAAAAATTAATTATGGTTTTACAGATCTGGAAAAATCATATCTATAAATCATGTATAGATTTGGTTAGATTTGTATAGATGCTTAGAGAGAGAGAGAGAGACGTCGGAGCTGTTGGTTTGAAGAAGGAGAAAGTGTTGATTTGATGGAGAGATCTCAAACGTTCACTGGAGTTGCGTCTTCCATCGGATCTGTGCCTTTCAGTTGTCGGATTTATGGGTTGAAGACAGATCTATGGTCCCGGCAAAAGAGAGAAAGAAAGAGAGCGAGATAGAGAGAGAGACGTTGAAGCTGTTGGTCTGAAGATGGCAACTATTCGATGGTGGGATCTCAGGTGTTCGCGGGGGCGCCTTCCACTGGATCTGTGCTTCCGGTCACCGGATCTATGGGTCGAAGACAAATCCATGGTGTTGACAAAAGAGAGAGAGAGAGGTAAGGGAAAAAGAATGCAATAAAAAAAAATGCTTTTATAGTGGTACATTAAGTGCATAGTAAAGGGTTCTTGTGTTTTCTATTTTTTCACAATTTTCAAATAAAACTCAAAAAACAAGTCAGACTTATTTACTATTTCTTTGAGAACAAAGATGCTAACCAAATGGGTTTTAAGGGTTTTTGAGATTTTGAGAACAAAAAATTATTTTTAAAAATCAAACCAAACAGGCCTGAAATTTTTCTTTTTCTATCGTTTCTGAGAACTCTTTTATCCTTCATTATTCTTTTTCCTGTAACACTTTGTCCATATTATAGACATATACTTTCAATGGAATTAAATCATTTCGTGTATTATGTTGTTTCTACTTTATTTTATTATTTGTTTGTGACGTCCTCAATAACATCATTCCATACACTTCTATGGTACTAAAAACTAAGTCTATATAGGGGTGCAACTCGGGCGGGTTGAACAATTAATTCTAGTCCAATCATAGGTATATAATCTTCAACCTTAACCCTAACTCTATTTCGAGTTGAAAAACTCAACCCGAGCACTGCCCGAGTTTAATTCGGGCGGACTCGGGTTCAATTTGGGTTTATGATTTCAGGCTGATTTCCGAGTTCAATTCGGGTAGAGCCCAAAATAAGCTTATTGTTCTAAACTTAATACATATATTGTATAATATTCACCTAAATTAATAACCAATAACTTCAACCAAGTTTTTAATAAGAGAGGCTGAGAGAACGAGAGAGACAGAAAACGATAAAACAAAAATGAAAAATCAGTGCTAATACTTTATATATATATAATATAATTTTTTTTTAATTTGTCAGGTTCGGGTTGAACTCGGGTTTACGAGGCCTGAACCCGAGCCCAACCCAAATTGAATTTAAGTTGGAATTTTTTGACCCAAGCCCAATCTAAGTATTAAAAACCCTTGCCCAAGTGCTAATTTTTTCGGGTTTGGCTCGAGTTGCCCAACTCAAGTTGCTATACTCGAAGTTTTCAGTTTCAATTATTTATAGTCATTAATCTTAAAAATAAAATAAGATAAAGTAATAAAAAATAAATATTTATTTATGTTATACTGCAATTATTTTAAAACAAAAGTATAACATCAAAAAAAATATATTTTTTTGGTACCATGTGATGGCGTTTTTGGCTGCAGAATAAAAGGGTGTGAATGATTTGAGTCAAAATTCATGCCTATCATTTAGGTCCAAATTAGGCCAATTCTTTTTGGGGGCCCATATTATTATTATTATATTTTACTCCTACTTTTGTCTTTTTCAACCACCACAAAAAGGCCCCAAAACCTTCCAAATTCACATAAAGACAACACTCCTTCCAAATAGCCACCCACTGCCACATGCAAATTGAACCTAATGCCACCTTCATCACCCATATTTTATATATACATATATATATATATATATATATATATATATATATATATATATATATATATATATATATATTGGAGTCTTATTAATTTGACCCAATGGCCTTGCCAGTATCTCTAGAAGCCTAGATAGGACTACGGAAGATATGTTTTATTTTACACCTTCAAATAAATTTGTTTATTATGAATTACGTTAAAATTTTTAATTTACGTCCTATATGATGATCTTTCAAGCATAAAATTTCATAGGAAATGTTAATTAAAAAAGAATGAGTTGAGGAGAAAGTGTGAATGAACTCGAGATTGTCTTTTATTGCATTGATGTTAAGGCCCAAAGGGTTCTACATGTATAAATGGATGCCAAATAAGATTATTCTGGTCATGACCATCCATCATGGTATATGTGAGTACAAAAAATAAGGATTCAATTTGACCGGTGAAAAAATTGGTAGAACTAAAGCATAAAGACTCGTATGTGAGACGTGGGTACTAACCGGTTCGTGTGTTAATTTGACTCAACTAATAAGTTTCCCATTGAGATTTTCTTTTTGATAAAAGAGATTACTTTTGGTAGGTTCTTGCGTTTAATGTTGACCATACTTGGTTAACAACTGTTAGACCATGATCTAATGGTTAAAATTAAAAGTATTCACCAGAAACTAGAGTGCATAGATTCCATGAAGGCGCTACTCTATATATATATATATATATATAAGTGTATGTATTAAAGGCCACATAATGCTCTAAACATCGTAACCCTCAAGTCAATTAAGAACGCCCTAGTACTATGAGTACTCTCTCAGAAGTCTACAGAGATAACCCTCTCCACCCTCAACACATTATCCCCCTAGACTTTGAATCTGCCCATACAGTGCCTGAATCCCACATTTGGCCTGAAACCAATGATTTCCAACATTCCGGCTGGTCGAACGGAGAATTATCGATACCAGTTATTGATCTGATGGATCCTAATGTTGTGGAACATATTGGACATGCGTGTGAGACGTGGGGTATGTTCCAAGTCATTGGCCATGGTGTTTGTTTGAGTCTTTTGGAGGAGGTTGAGGCGGAAGCTCGGCGGCTTTTTGAGCTTCCTGCTCGGCAGAAGATGAAGGCGTTGCGTTCTCCTGGTGGCGCCACCGGCTATGGTACTGCTCGGATAACACCTTTTTTCTCTAAGAATATGTGGCATGAAGGGTTCACCATCATGGGTTCTTGTGTTGATCATGCTAAGGAACTTTGGCCTCGTAACTATAAACGTTTTTGGTAAGTCCATGCTCTTTCATGCACGTGTCTACTAACCAAATGCATTGAAGGCTATTCCATCATGAAGGGCACATACAAATACCCATGTGCATATATATGGTTTTTTAGTAACGGGTGTTCGTCCCTACCATATGTTTTGCATTATTTGGATTTATGATTGTAACGTAAATATCATAAACATGCAATCAGTAGCAAATTATATGCATTGATTAAATCTGAATTTTATGTGGTTAGAGAAACCCGAATTCATTTGAAGAGGACAATATTCTTGAAATATTTTGGGTATTTTTTTACAAATATTTTGCTTTGTTGACCTTTTTGAACACTTTGAAGATTCAGAAAATAAAAAATGCTACTATATATGTTTTGTAGAATCAATTAAGTAGCAAAATTCAGCAAAGTTTTGAAAAGAAAAATGGTATAGAAGTCTAACAAAACATACTCTATCTGTCCTTTATAGTTTGTGGGAACTTAAATGTAACCAAGATTTGCATTGCATACGCATAATTGAGGCGATTTTCCGTTATTAAAAAAGTTAATTGATTCAAAACATCACTCTATACTATAACTCTTTAGTGTTTACTCATGCATAGCCTTATCTTTGTTTCTTTCCATGCACATAGTGACACAATGGTGGAATATCAGAAAAAGATGAAAGCTCTAGCCTACCAACTCTGGCTGTTAGTTCTCAAATCATTGGACATACAAGAAAAAGATGTAACCTGGGCAGCTTCACTCCAACACTCCGAAGCTGCACTGCAGCTTAACTCGTACCCTTGCTGCCCAGACCCGGACCGGGTCCTCGGGCTCGCCCCTCACACCGACACATTGCTGCTCACCATCGTCCACCAAAGCGACAGCAATGGCCTCCAAGTCTTCAAAGATGGAGTACTTGGATGGGTTTCAGTGTCTCCAATTGCTGGTGCACTTGTTGTCAATGTTGGTGATCTCCTCCATATCGTCTCGAATGCTCGATTTTTGACTGCTTATCATCGTGTCGTGGCGAATCAGGCCTGCCACCGAGTGTCCATCGCCTACTTCTATGGCCCCCCTGCTGAGTCTGAACTTGTGCCAATATTGCCTAAACTTCAGGCTCCATGTTATCGTTCTTTGACAGTGAAACAGTATGTAAGTGTTAAGGCCAAGCATCTTGAAAAGGCACTTTCACTTATTAGAATTTAGTTAGTCTTTGAGTTTAGATGATAAACAGTTTGGTGCTGGAGAGTTCATTATCATGACCCCCATTATTATTAGACACTTCAAAATTTTACTGTGAAATTTTAGTTAAGGGAAAATTATACTTTGACTCCCTCAACTATGACCTTTTTTTTTTATTTTACGCTCTCAACTATAATAGTTTTTACATTACACCCTCAACTATGTGATTAGTTTCACATTGTCCCATTTATTAACGCCGGTTACATATTTAAGGAAGAACAATGCTATTGTGACATAATTTGGGGACATAATGAATTGTCACTAATGAAATGATAATGTCATTTAATGCTACAATGAGACCCATCATTAAATACAATTCATTATCATATCATTGGTGACAACTCATTATGTCCCCAAATTATGTCCATAAATTATGTCTCAATAGCATTAGTGATTGAGTAATGCTATTGGAACCTAAAAATTTGACCTAATTTGCTGACTTAATTCACTGTAACCTTTGGATTGACTGTAGGCCCCATCAAACATTGGAACTTGGTGGTGATCCAATGATTCATATTCAGCCACATCATTATGTCAACAAATTAGTTCAGATTTTTAGGTCCAAATAATATTACTCTTAGTGTTTAAGGAAAGAACAATGCTATTGAGACCTAATTTTCTGACTTAATTTATTATGACTTTTAGATTGACTATAGGCCCTATTAAACATTAGAATTTGTTGTTAATCCAAAATGACGGGTGTCAAGAATGTCTACTATTTAACTCTTACAAACCGAGCTATAGACGAGAGTTTTTTGTATTTAGTACAAATTTTTGAGTCGTTTAAAATTGATATTTTGCATTCCTGCCTACAGTGTGAACTCCAAATGGACGTAAACATTGACTAACCATGCATATCATTTAAATCAGAACACTAACTTAAGATCACGTTTTTATTCTTGGGTTATACATCTTACACACACAAACACATGTCTATTAAGATATATGTCTTAATTTAGTAATCGAATTCACTGTCCAAATGTGCATTTAATTCGCTTTTACAATTTTGTCATCAATAGGTTTTTATTGACTTCGACCATCCCAAATCTATATGTCTTACCAATAGACTATAGACTATTCATTAGAGACTTACTAATATGTATTTGGAAGTAAAAAAAATAAGAGAGGAAAAAAAAACATGTTGAGTGGGACCATTTTGTTTGATTCTACGTATTTGGATGATAATAGAGATGTTGCTCGAAACTATTTAATGATGATGCTGATAGAGATGACTATACATTTTTAAGAAACAATGACAATGATATGATCCTAACATCAAGCTAACTTACTTTTCTCTCTCTCTCTCTCTCTCTCTCTCTCTCTTGTGATCGGATCTTCTGAAGTTTGAACCTAATAACACAAGTAACGGTGTCAAAATATGATACGACATATTAACACAATATGAATACAACACAAAATTAGAAGATTTGAATCTTTCTTAAGTCACTTGTTTAATAAATAAGTGAATTTGATATGACACGATTAATAAATAAATAAGTATGGATAAAGTTAATTAAAAAAAATTCACGATACGACTCGTTTATATACTAATTATATACGGTTTATATACGATACGAATCCGTTATGACACGAATCGTTAGATGTGAATTAATAAACGAATTTGGTATGAGTGAAGTATTTTTTGACATAAATCCATTAAAACTCGACATGAACCCTCTTCATCCGACATAATTGAGAGGCCTAAACACAAGACCAGAGAGAGAAAATTGAGTTCAAACACAAGGTTCGGTATAACAAGGGATGGGCTGGGAAGTTTAAAATTACAGGGGAATCACATTTTAAAAATAAACATTTTGAGGGGGACTAACTACATGATATCTTAAACATTAAACAAAGTTTAATGGGTTATAATGCAATTTTTGAAACTTTTTTCCTTGAGGAAGTAGCCGCGCCGCTCTCCCCCCCGGGGGGGGGGGGGGGGGGGGGGAATGGTCATGGCTCAGTTGGTCCTAAGTTAACTTCGCCCCTAATTACCTATTTAATATTATGGTTGAATTCTCAACTTACAAAAACGTAATAACTGTTCAATCAACCCTTACCTCTCTTATTTCTCTCTTTTTATTTAAATTTTCGATTGTGTAGTTAAAAAAAAAAAATTGTTATTTAGAGTATAAATATTATAATTTTAATGATCGATTTTTAGTATTGTATAATATTTTTAATCACAGAGTTAGGGGTGTGGCTCAAGGCAATTTGAGGCTCAAAGCGATAACACCAAATGAGGCCTTTTTTTATTTTTAATATTATTTTTTAAAAAAATTAATTTATTTTTAATTTATTATGTGAGAGGGAACAGAAAAATGACATGCTAGTGTTGTCAAAAAAATGTTTTAATTTTTTGTTTTGTTTTTGTTTTTTACCGGAGAGAGTTTAATTTTAAATTTTTTTTTTATATATTTTTTACTTATTTTTACACAGAAATAGAGTGGGTAAGAGTAAATATGAGTTGACTTTTGAGTAATTTTTATTTTTTCAACTTATGATTTTAATGAATTAGATCATGAACCCAGATTATTACAATAAAAATTTTGATTGTATTTAATTTTTTGGGACTTTTTTTGAGGGTTTAAAATTTAATAACTTTAAACTTTTTTTAATACTGTTGAGCCGCCCCCGCACAAGAGTTATCTCTAGATGTATATCACACTACTTGTTGATTAAAAAAAGTTGAATTATATATGTAATATGTGGTACATATTACAAGGTATAAACTAATTAAATAATGTTCACTGTCCTAGAGTGTGATGGTTTTATCTGGCATGGAATCAGGGCCAATTGAATAAGCATGGGTAAATGCACAATTATCCATTTTTTTTTCTTATTTAATCACGTCATTATCACAAATGCATCACTAATCTTTTCATCTTTTGGTTTAACAAAGACCCACCAATCGTTTTCTGAATTATTATTATTGTTATAGGTCGGTCACCCAAGACTTTAAAATATAGCAAGGTTACGAAATTTTAAACTTAAAATAACGACAAACGTTCATTCACTGCGTAATATATCACGAGTTTAAATTCAATCTCATGATGGGGGCCACCCGACTTGTCACCATATGGGTAATTGAGATATCTTCTTTAATTTACATCAAAAACACGTATAATAAGTCCAAAACTACGTTAGCATTGTCACAAAGAACCTTAAAAAGAAGTGTACCTAAAGAATATAAATAATCTAGTATGACAAATTAACCTAGTGCATATTTTCTAAAATACTGAAAGAATCTTGAAACCACAATGCTGAGAAACATATATTTTATGATAAAAAAAATTAAAAAAAAAAAAAACTTTGAAACAGCTGCCAACATATTTAGAATCAAAAGATGAGAATTTTATGGTGGTGTTTGGGTGACAATGAGTATCTTATTATTAGTAAGGGCTAATTACGAAATGTCTCATTCAACTTTGGATAGTTTGTAATTTACTCTTTCAGATTTTAATTTTAACAAATAGTCCCTTTTAAATTTGAATATTTTTGCAATTAACTCCAATCGTTATTTTTAGATAATAAAAATTGGTAAAAGTTAAAAAGAGATAATTATACTTGCACCTATTTTTTTCCCAGTATCAAACATCCATATTCCCTCTTACACTTATATCCTTCCATCATCCCCTATCTTTGATGGTTAAATCTCATTTCCTTTCTCCTTTCGGTAGAAACACTCCCTTCATTATGATGAGGCGGAGGCAATAGTAATGGTTTACTTAATTTTTAGTCTTGACTTTTCTGTTTTCTTATTTTTTTAGGAACAAAAATTGGAATCTGAAGAAAAAAATACGAGAAATAATGTATAAAATGGAGGATGTAATGGTTCTTTAATTTGTTGAGCTACTGGTGTTAGTTAATTTAATCCACATGAAACTTGAAGAGCATACATTTGTAGCATTTGAAACCGCAGGGAGCTGATTGCAACAAGAGACATAGTTGGAGGGGACAAATTGTAATTAAACTTGTTAGTAATGAGATACCCATGTTTTAATTGCCACAATAATCCCATAATTAGAGTTTAATTATTATTAATAATCTATTAAAGGAGTGAATATTTTTTTTAATATTATTTTAGAAATGAACTTAATTTTAGAATAGAGATTGATTTAGGAAGAGAACGTTAATTTAAGTGTTTAATTTAATTTTAAAAATGAGATTTATTTCTTAGAATACCCAATCAAGATAGGTGTGTGGGGTGGTATTGAGAATTTGATTACTATAGTAATCTCATTCCTAAATTAGATTACCGAGTAGTTGACTATCCAAACATGATAATCAAGATATTTAGGAATGCAATTCACATTCGCAATCAAGATTACCATCATCAAACGGGGTCTAAAGACCCTGAAAGAGGGCTAGATCAAAAATAGATACAACGGTTTAAGAGACGAGAAACAGTAGACTTACAACTATTCATTTAAGAAAAAGCCACAAACTAATAGAAAAATATTATATATCCGTACGAACAATATAATGGGTTAAAGTTGTAGCAATTAGTTGAAATTGAAGACATCGTTTTCTTTCTTTCTTTCTCCCATTCTATGTGAACATCTTTATCCTGACCTCATCTGAAAGGAAAAATAGTAATATGTTTGATTAATTATCAAATAGTGTCATTATCATGAATTCATCACCAATGTCCTCACATTCCCACAAATCTTTTAAGTCAAAGTGGGTGCCAATTAATACACGATGAGATGGAAGATCCACCGTTGAAGAAACTCGATACTGAATCTTACCTTTTTCATCAGCGTCCTAATTCATGATGTTGATTCTCAACTTTAGCGTTGTATCTCCGACTTAATTTAACGTTAACTCAATAAAATTTTATCCTAACTATTTGAAGCTGATTATATATCCGACCTCTCTACCAAGTTGGAGTGTTGAAGAAGAAGACAAATCAATAGGAGATTATTATTATTATTATTTATTTCTTTATGTGATAGAAATCTAAGAAAGATTCTCTTCTTGTAAATAAGCTGGTCTGTATTCACAAAAAAACAAAAAAGATTGAAGGAGTTGGATTATGGGAGCAACTATACTTGTGATTGTGAACTTCAATTATTTCTGCTTTAGAATCAAACACATGAAATACATTAAACTAACAACTAAAAGCCAGTGAATGCCAAACTAAATGACAAGAACCAGCTCGAAACACATGAAGGTGATGATCATCACCCCCCACAGATAGAAACAAAAAGTTGTACTCAGTTCACAAGTCATCGGGGTCTATAGCGGTGCAAGGGCGGTCTGAGATATTTTTGGGCTAAAGCAGAAACGATAAATAAATTTTTCAAAATTTTATATTCAAACTTTTGTTACTATATTTGAACTTGATGATTAAAGAGAAAGAATGAATAAAAAACTATGATGATAAGTTTAAATTTGATTTTTTTGGTGGAGCAGACTAGATTTTTTATTAGATTTAGTTTTACTGTTAGTTTTTTTTTTTTTTTTTTAAAAAAAAAAATTAAATTCTTTTAATTTCACGGCTGAATTAATAAACCAATTTACTTTAGTTGAAATTTTTTGTTTGGGCATGAATTAAAATTTTTTGTTTGAACTATTATTATACAACTATAAATTATGGGATATTCCTTGACTTGAGGCCTTAAAATTTTTAAAGTCTTTTCATAGGGTTTAAAGTATTTATAGATATAATTTTTTTTATGTGAACTATTTATGATATCTAAAAAAGATAGTTAGCCAAATCCCTATTTTGAAAAAACTCAAAAGAGCGTAGATGAACACTCCGATAACGGCATCCAAGATAGATAAAAAAGATAGGTAGCCAAATCTCTATCTTGAAAATCCAAGAGCGTAGATGAACACTTGCCATCAATCTAAGTTTGATTAGTAAAAATTTTTAAGTTTTTACTTATTTGATGCTCATTTGCTTTTTAAAAATATCGAACTCAAAGTATTGATGTATGACTTGGGCAAATAAACACTTATTATCGCTCCAAGACTGATTAGTAGAAGTTGAATTATCTACTTATCTGATGCTCATTTGTCCACTTCAGCTGT
Source organism: Ilex paraguariensis (assembly GCA_963454935.2). Taxonomy (NCBI): domain Eukaryota; kingdom Viridiplantae; phylum Streptophyta; class Magnoliopsida; order Aquifoliales; family Aquifoliaceae; genus Ilex; species Ilex paraguariensis. Next base: position 194,278 of record CAUOFW020000763.1, read on the forward strand.
CCCTCAGGTACGAAGCAACTGCACATCGGAAGTGCTAGCACCATATGGGCGAAGTTAAAAGATAGGGTAAATCACACCTACCTCCCTTGAGATTTGATCAAATAATCACATGGCACTGTAGTTCCCTCTGCTTCGGTTGTCGGTAACAAATTCTCCCAATCGTCAATTTGCAGTTAAAGGGGTGTGAAAAATTTGCTGATGTAAGCAAATCATTTTTTTAAAATACTAATATTGCATTTATCATGGTTATGGTTAACTTATACTTGCAATCAAACCAACCATATCCACAATATTGGCAGTTAAACCTTGGTAACTTGTGCATTTTTTTTTTTTGGTGATTAAATATTAGGTTATTATGTAATTAAGTTTATTTCCAAACTAAATTTGAGGTTTAGCAAAAAATTAAATAAATTTTACAAATTGATTTGAATTTTGAGATAATTAATTAAACTAATTTAGATTTAGTTCGAGTTTGGGATAAGTTTGATTTAATTAACAAAGTTAATCAAATTTGGTACGAATTATGGATAATATTAATTAGATTTGATTTTGAGAAAAAAAATATTTTTCAATAAATAAATTGATTATATTTGGTTGGAGTTTTGTGATAAAATTTATGGAATAAGTAAAATTTCGTTTTCATTTAGGATAAATTCAATTATATTAATTAAACAATTTTTTCCTTCAATTCGATTATATCAATGTGGCTATTTGCAATTAAATATTGTAAAATTAAAGTAAAGAATCTTTTGGATTAAGGGCATTATGGTCATTTTTATGGTGTTGTTAGGGAGATAGAACGATCGTCACTGACAGAGGAAGTCAATGTTATTTCCCAAACAAAAAGTACTCTACTTGTCATTTGATCAAACCTCAAGGGACGTGAATGTAATTTACCCTAAAACATAACTATGAAATGCTCCACGTTTACATTTGTTTGCGTTATGTATATAGGAACACTAGTAAGATGTGTTAAAAACCTATGCTCATGCATTGAACAAGAATTCAGGAAGTGACTTGTAGAAGCACTCCAACAGTTTCTGAATTACCCGCTTGTAATTCTTGTAGCAGCTACATATTCAAAAATACTAACAGAAATCCACCATAACGTCTGCGACGGTGTCTCTCGACATGAATCAATTCATAAATGCAGTTTTATGTTCAACAATCTGCCATCTGTATACCAACCCATCTCGTGATTTCTATGTAAACAAACAAAAGACCCCCACAACAATCCACTGTTTTCATTTTTCAACTTGAATGTCAGCTGATATTTCCTAACTTCCCTCTCTTCTCTTCAGCCTTTTAGGTTCCCAAGTGGGGAGAAAAATAAAAATACAAGAAGATTGTGAAAAGGGCAAAGAAAGCACACTTACCAGCTATCTATAGACCTTGAACCCAAATTCTGCAACTATGTTTTGACCCTAATTCACCAGGCAAATGATCAACAACTCCTACAGGCCAATGATGCTTCAACCCTTCTCACATAACCTCATATGTTATGCGAGTATTCCCGAAGTGTGGCTTCTAAGTCTCTCATTCTTTGCACATTCCTCCTAGAAATCAAAAGATCTAATCAGTAAATTTCAGAAAGTAACGTGTGTATTGTTGTTAAAAGAAAAAGGATCAAAAGGAAAAAAAAATAGTTGGCCCCCCCTATTTAATATGAAAACCAAGTGACTTGAGCCTATAGGGCTCTTCCACAACTCCAAAAGATAAGTGGTCTTGTGTTGCGGTCTTGTGTTGCTGTAGTTAGCTTCCTTCTTCGATGTTTATTAGTACATATAAAAAGGGATCAGAAGAAAGCAGAAACCCCAAATTCCTATTTCCCTGTATTTATTTGGTTCCAATTCCCTGTATTTCAAATACACAGTCCTGGTAGAGTGACATAGGCTAGTCGTTTTAGAAGTAGGGGGAGGACTATCCTCCTAGAATCCACATTCGTGTAGCCATCAAACATTGAAACTATTGCTCTCATAACTTTACATGCTCCTGAAAAGACCGAAGTTCTGTAAAAAGGCCTATCCAATACTCTATTCTGGTGAAACTAAGAAAATTTGACATATTCCAAGTTGCAAGCAAAGATGATCTGAAACTTAAATAGGTTTCAACAGTCTATTAATTGCATTCTGTAACATTAGGAAACATCAAAGAATAGTTTATATTTATTTAGCACGATCTCATCGAATTTCTCACAAAGATAGGTGAAAAGATTTACAGTCCTGTTGTTGATTCGAATTGTTTATAAAGTCTGTGCATACCTGGAAAGCTTTTAAGAGAGAAGAGCAGCGTCTTTGCTCAGAAATTGCTGCAGCATACTTCTCCTTGAGAGCATCACAGACTGTCAGCTCTGCTTGTTGTGCAAGATGTGCCTTTTCCAGCTTCTGTACCATGGATGAAGCAATAAATACACACCAAAAAGTTAAAAAACAATATTAAAAAACAACACAAAAGGTCACTAGGACTGCCAATAGACCCAATATCAAAATGGATCCTAACACTATGCAAATTTAAATCTGGACAAATTCCGCTGAATCCCAACCAGATGTCACTAGCAGCTACTGTTAAATGTAAATCCTCCGCCCAAAAGGGAAAAATGTACAGATAAGAAGAAAATGACTTTTCCAAGGGTAGTACTGGTTCATACTTCTATATTAACATTGACAAGTTCGATTTAAATACCTGCACTAAAAATTAGGAGACTGAAATTTCTGGTACTTAACAATTGGAAACTTCCTTTTTTAAGATACAAAGCGAGAGTGTTTGTCATACATTTTTGTGGCCAATATTGAGAGTACAGAGACAATGACTGGGTCTTAAATCTCCATTAGATCTCTAAGCAACGGAAACTCTAGATAATTAGAGCAAAATGATGGGTCAAAGTGGAGACAAGGAAGTGTGAATCTGTATACAACATGCCCGCAATGTAGACAAGAGATGTTCGAGTGATCATGACTGAGAAAAAACAGCAATAATAGGTCTTGGGAAAAAAGACATGAACTACGAGAAAAATTCGTTTACTGTAGAGCCAGGGAAACACCAAAATAAAATTAGACAACAGCAGAAAAGAAGCCACGGTGACACATGATACAAGTTAGACATAGGAAGGGAAATTTTGTGAAAAACAACTCAATCAGAGGATCTTCAGTAGTTTTAGTGGTCCTTTTCTCTAGTGTGTTGTAATTTTATTCCGGAAGGAAAAATATAAATTTTGCATTGTTTTTGATAGATTAAATGTAAGTTGTAAATAAATTAACCAATATTGTACCATATTAGTACAATTTTTCCTATTCCTATTTTTCACTGAAGATATGGGAAGACCATGTCCACTATTACAAACTGTTCATTATAGTGTGAACAGTGAACATTAGTTATCAATAATGTTGTTAAACAAATGATCTTTTGCGTTAAGAACAAACCAAAGTCAAATAATGACCATCAACACCAATCATTAAAAAAGTAGCATACTTAGAACAAAGTGAGATTATATATTATAGTACACAAGCATCATTCTTAATCTTGGCAGTTGTACAATGTTTCGAGTGCGTAAGTTGGCTGCTTCCTGTTCAGTTCCATAGCAGCTCTATCTGAAAACTTATGTCCCTGAAGGGTTTGGTGAGGAGTTGTACTTTTAGCAAGCAATGACATTCTGTTTCCACTGTAAACTACCAAATACTTTTTCAGATTAAAAAGAAAACGTGAACAATGTTACCTGTTGAATCCCTTTTGTAATTCCGTCCATTGAATCAATAAGTTTCACACGGCCAGATGTGCTAGCAATTGCATCTTGAAACTTTACAAGATTGCATGCAAAGAGAGACAAAAATGAGAAAACTTCATTGCTGCCCTTAGTCACAAAAAGGATAAACAATTTCCTGCATAAACGGAGTACAGAATACATTCATGTATTACACAGCCACATGAAGGCCAAGGAATCTACATAGTGATGACTAGCCACCCATTCGCTATCCTATTTTTTTCAATATCTTAATCAATAATAATTTTGGTTGACCTCTACCACTACCATGGCCAATAATATGTATTTCATCACCTTTTTTACTGGTCTAGTTATTGGTCTTCTTTAAACATGTCCAAACTATTTTAGTTGAGTCTCTCTTAGTTTATCTCCTAGGGTGCTAAGTCTATACTTTAGTAAACATATTCATTCATGATTCTATCTTTTTCACGAGTTACTTTACATCCATCTTAATAGTACATTTTATCCATTCTTAGTTTTTGAACATGTTGTTTCTTCTTCGCTAAACACTTTATTCTACTAAGCATAGTTGGTTTTATGTACTATTAGCTTGGTTCAGAGAGCACTTGTTGGGTTAAAGATTTTGTTGCCAAAGGTAACAGCCTAAATGCAGAACTATTGACCCTACTTGTTAGGATGAGTGTTCACCCAAAGCGTTCCCGGACCGCATGTATAAAACCCTTTTTCTGTTAATAGATATACACAAACCACATTAGCAGATGCACAACAATTAATTTATCTCGAATCTCACCTGAATAACCTACCCTATTTATTGAAGTTGTTCACTCTTTTATATTTGATATGTGATCTTTACTATTATCTCATTTGGATTTCTACCTATACTAGTTCCATTCCACCCATTTAATTTAAGTTCCACTTAAATTTTTCTTGATTCACGAGCTCCTTTACGAAGAACTGTTACATTAATTTCATCAACAAATAACAAACTCAATGAAATCCTATCTTGAATGTGTCTAGTTATATCTATAACCAAGATAAAAATATATGGGCTCAAACAGTGTTTTGAGTGCCTAGGCAAGAAACGAGGCGAGGCGAGCTTATCTCGCCTGAAGGACGTGAGCGAAGCGAGAAAAAGCGAGAAAAAGTGAAGAAGCGAAAAAACGAACGCTTTATTATAAAAGGCGATTCTGCTTCACTTTTTTTTTTTTTTTTTTTTCTCTGATAACAGGTTAGTAGTCTCTTTTATTTTTTAATCACTAATGACTTTTTTTTTAGACTATTGCTGGTCTATTTTTTTTTTTTTTCTAATAAACAATGTTTCGAACAAAACACATTTTTTTTTTTTTTCTTGTGTTGCTGAATTCATTTAGAATATTTGTGGGATGTGAGAGTCAGGCGACTGCATGACAATTATGATAAAAAAAGGAAGTAGGAGTATCAGGAATAGGGATAAATAATAGATTCTTCTACAAAAAAAGTGTATCTGATATGTCTTGGTTATACTTTTCCCTTTTCTTATATATATACAAATGGTACCAAAAAGTGGTCTATGCTTATACCATGTTTAATTATTTTAGTACATGTGAAATGTGTCTCTGTTCTGCTTTTTTTTAT
>CAUOFW020000764.1:0-199513 GCA_963454935.2 Ilex paraguariensis
TTTAGAGATGCAAATGGCCTATTACAGAAATGTGATCCACCATCACTTATTATTGAATGAGCATTCAAAGATTGAAAAGATGTTCTCCTTGAGAAACTTGACTACGACTCAGTGGTCATTAGTCTGGTTGGGATAGCTTCCACCCATTTGGACACATAGTCCACTGCCAGGAGGAGTACAAATAACCAAATGACATAGGAAAGGACCCATGAAGTCGATGCCCCAACAGTCGAATATTTCTATGACAAGTATTGGTGAAAGGGGCATCATGTTTCTTTGGGTCACACTACCCAACCGTTGGCATTTGTCGCATCCCTTAAAAAATGAAACACAATCTTTGATAAGAGAGAGGGCCAGTAAAAACCTGATTGAAGAATTTTGGCGAAGTCTTTTTCGTGAGAAAAGAAATGTCCACCGCAAGCTTGTGAATGGCAAATGCAAGGACATCCCGCTGTTCATTTTCAGGTACGCATCTCCTCATGATTTGGTCGGGGCAATACTTGAACAAATACGGGTTGTCGAAGTAGAAGTACTATCACATCTGCCATAAATCGTCTTCGATCTTCTGGGCTCCATTGCGGTGGTGTCTGTCCTGTTGCAAGATAGTTTACATATATCAGCATACCAAGGACATACAGAGTGAATTGACAGCAAATGCTCATCAGGAAAAAAATCAGGGATAGGAATGTGCTCATCGGCCTCTTGCACCACAAGCCGGGATAAATGATCCGCCACCACGTTCTCAACTCCTTTCTTGTCCTTGATCGTCAAGTCGAATTCTTGTAGGAGGAGTATCCACCTAATGAGTCTCGGTTTGCATCTTGCTTAGACAACAAATACTTTAAAGCAGAGTGATCAGTAAAGACAACAATAGGCGAACCAATGATGTAAGCACAAAATTTATCTAAGGCAAACACTACTGCTAGCAATTCTTTTCGGTGGGTAGTGTAATTCATCTGAGCCTCATTAAGTGTTTTGCTAGCATAGTGTATCACATATGGTCTATTTTCTCCCTTTGACGAGCACTGCGCCGACCGCGTAATCACTTGCGTCGCACATGAGCTCAAAAGGTAGATCCAATTGGGTGGTCGCATGATCGAAGGTGTGACTAGCATGCTTTTAAGTTTTTTAAAGGATGCCTCACAATCATCCGACCACTCAAATGGGACCTCCTTAGACAGCAGGTTGGTCAAGGGTCGGGCCAATGCACTGAAATTCTTTATGAATCGACGATAAAAACCTGCATGGCCCAAAAATGACCGGATGCCTTTGATGGCTCTTGGCGTAGGGAGGTTGGAGATGGCCTCCACCTTGGATTTATCGACTTCAATACCCCTTGCCGAAACTATATGGCCAAGCACAATTCCTTCTGTCACCATAAAGTGACACTTTTCCCAATTCAAGACTAGATTCTTCTCCTCACATCTTGTTAGAACTTTCTCCAAGTTTGCCAAACATCCCTCGAATGAATCCCCAAACACCGAAAAGTCATCCATAAAGACCTCCACTATCTTTTCCACCATGTCACTGAAAATTCCCATCATACAGCGTTGGAAAGTCCCCGGAGCATTGCACAGTCCAAATGGCATGCGGCGGTAGGCAAAGGTACCATAGGGGCATGTGAAAGTGGTCTTCTCTTGATCCTCCAAAGCAATCTCAATCTGATTGTAGCCGGAGTATCCATCTAAAAATAGTAGTAGAATAGATGCCCCGCTACTCGTTCTAGAACTTGATCGAGGAATGGCAATGGGAAGTGGTCTTTCCTTGTGCAAGCGTTCAACTTTCGGTAATCAATGCACACCCTCCATCCGGTGATTACTCTTGTAGGAATAAGCTCATTCTCATCATTCTCAACCACCGTAACTCCGGATTTCTTAGGTACTACTTGCGTGGGGCTAACCCACTTACTATCGGCAATTGAAAAAATGATCCCCACATCAAGTAGTTTCAGAACCTCATCCCTTACCACCTCCTTCATGATGGGATTCAACCGCCTTTGTGGTTGTCGGGAAGGTTTGGAATCCTCAAGATATATGCGGTGGGTGCAAATGAGAGGGCTTATCCCTTGATATCCGCAATGGTCCACCCAATTGCTCCTTTATGTTTCTCAACACCTCCAAGAGTTCTTTTTCTTGTTCCATGTTAATGTAGAGCTAATGACCACCGAAAATGTTTCACCTTCCCCAAGATAGGCGTACTTCAAATGGGTGGGCAAGGGCTTCAACTCCAAGTTGGGCTTTTGTTCATCCGACGAAAAAATTTTCTTTTCTCGATGGGGTAACTCTTCGAATGTAGGGATCCACCTTTCCATCCCTTTCAAATCTTCTACCTCCTCTTGCTCATCATAATTCTCAAGATCCACAATTCCTTCTTCCTTAAATTTCAATATCCCCTCCAGCTCCAAGTGCTCCTCAACCAAAGTGTCGATTCTATTGACCTCACTTACTTCCTCATCATCACCCGGTTGCTTTGCCAAGTTGAATACATTGTGCTCCATTGTCATATTCCCAAATGCCAACTTCATTAGACCGTTCCTGCAATTTATCACGGCATTAGATGTAGCAAGGAAGGGTCTTCCAAGTATTACGGGAATTTGGGAGCTAAGGTTTGCAACAGGATGTGTATCAAGCACAATGAAATCGACAGGGAAGTAAAATTTATCAATTTGAACTAAGACATCCTCAACTACTCCCCTTGGTGTACGGATACTACGATCCGCCAATTGAAGTGTGATTGAGGTGGGCTTCAACTCCTCCAGCTGTAGCTGTTGGTACACCGAGTAGGGAAGAAGATTCACACTTGCCCCCAAATCGAGGAGTGCTTGCTCCACTCGATAATTTCCAATGGTGATGGCTATGGTTGGACAACCGGGGTCTTTGAATTTGGGAGGAGTGTTAGTCCTCAAAATTGAGCTCACTTGCTCGGTGAGGAATGCTTTCTTGTGGACATTCAATTTTCTCTTCACCGTGCATAAGTCCTTCAAAATCTTAGCACATGATGGAATTTGCTTGATGGCGTCGAGGAGTGGAATGTTAATCTTCACCTGCTTAAACATTTCCAAAATATCAGCATAATTAGCCACCTTGACAGGTGGCTTCAAACGACTTGGGAAAGGGGCAGGCAAGGGAGGAATAAACACACAATCATCAATTAATTTTCCTTTCTCAACAACCTCTCTTTTTTTCTCTTCACGCACCTCACTCTTGTCGGCGTCACCCAAGAGATCTTTTTCTTTTGGCAATGTGGTCTTGGGTGAGACCGTTGGCAAAATGGTTTTGTCAATTTCTTTGCCACTGCGGAGGGTGGTGATAGCTTTGAGTTGCTCGCAACTCTCTTTCAAGGTTCCGATGACTAAACAAGGTGTTGACCCCTAGGGTTCTCTTGTGGTTGAGCGGGGAACTTCCCCTTTTCTTGTTGAGATGCCCCTATGGAGTTTGTCAACTTTGTGAGTTGGGCTCTTACATCATTGATGGCTGTGGCATTTTGGTTATTGATGGCGGTTTGGCTTTGAATGAAGGAATGAACCATATCCTCCAAATTTCTTTTGTGAGGAGGTTGGTATGTGGATGGATTGGACGGTCCTTGAGAAAAACTTTGTGGAGGTGGATTTGGTAAAAAATTCTGTGGTGGTGGGTTTGACAAATACCCTTGTGGATTGGTCCAGGGGTATTGAGAGCTAGATGCTTGCCCTTGGCCATGGTATTGGTTTTGCTTGGGAGGCATGAGAGATGCATATGCACTTGAACCATGAGGAATGAGGTTTTTTTTTCTCCAACTAAAATTTGGGTGATTACTCCAACCCGGATTGTAAGTATTTGAATTGGGAGAAAATGATTGCCTCGTTTGGTTGAATGCATGGACTTGTTCATGGTACGCTTCTTTAAGGGTCGGAATGTTTGGGCAATCCGATAGGGAATGCTCCATACATTCGCAAATTGAACAACTCTCCTCGATTCGTGACACATTAGACACCTCGTGTCTCTTATTGACTTCAAGATTCTCAACTTTCCTTGACGATTTAGAAATTTTTGAAAACAAGTCTTCCCGGTCTCTCAAATCATAAATCCCTCCCCCTTGAGTTTGGCCAGTCTTTTGAAGAGAAGACCTTTGTACATCGGTGGGATCTGTAATGTCCCATGATTGTGCATTTTGTGCCAATGTATCAAAGTAATCTAAGGCCTCATCAGGGTCTTTGTTCAAAAACTCCCCATTACACATCATGTCAATGAACTGTCGATGGCCCGGTGTGATTCCTTCATAAAAGAAACTCACCAATTGCCATGGTTCAAAGCCATGATGTGGAAGGAATTGTAGCAATTCCTTGTACCTCTCCCAACATTGATAGAATTGCTCATTGGGCCTTTCTGAAAAGTTTTGAATTTACTTTTTTAGGGCAGTGGTTTTATGCACCGGAAAGAATTTGTTCAAAAATTCAAAAATCATTTGGCTCCACGATGTGATGGTTCGAGGCCTTAAAGAAATAAGCCACGTTTTTGCCTTGTCTTTTAGGGAAAAGGGAAACAATTTCATTTTAGCTATCTCTTCCATCCCATGATTGGGGAGGAAGGTTGCAACTATTTCCTCAAAATCCCTTATGTGTGAATAGGGGCTCTGAGTTTCAAATCCGTTGAACGTGGGAATTAGTTGCAACATCCCTGGCTTAACTATGAAAAGATGAGCTTGGACCAGAAAGAGGATGCATAATGGTGTGGTGCTTCGTGTTGGTTGTAGAAAATCCCTCATTGACCTCACCGGGGGATTCATTTGAAAATTATTCCCCTCATTCATGGGAGGGGAAAAATTCATTCTCGGATTGGGTATTTGGGGTTCTTGTGGTCCCCCACCCCTTTAGACATTTGGATTTGCTCCTATATTGTCAAAATTGTCACCCGCATCCTCGGGTTGTTCTTGGTCAATATTCATGGTAGGGGCCAAATTTTGTCTAACAAGTCGGTTTCGGTCGTTTCGCCTCCACATAAAACAAAATATATACAAACAAAGTTATACACAAACAAAATTATGTACACGGAACAACGTACCTCAGCCCATGACGAAGATCATGGGACTTACCTCCGTCGTCCAAAAATCACCTTCTTGGTTTGACACTTGCCTTCCCCGGCAACGGCGCCAAAAATACTTGACAAATTTCCTTGTTGTTTCCTAACCTATAAACATCACCTTTTAGCATGTATAGTATATGAATAAAGGGGAGTGTCACTCTCCTAGGGATGATGTCAAAAGAAAGGGCAACGGAATGGTGGATGAATGAGATTTCAAATGTGAGTATGTGTGAACAAAAGTGCTCCCCAAGCGCAAGGAGACTTTCGCGGATCATGTTTTACTTGGTGGTATTCCAAGTTCGTTTCCACAAGGAAGGAAGTAAACCGAGGGGAGGTGATTTTGGGAGAAAGAAAGTGTAAAATCTTTGATTATTTGGAAGTTGTTTTGATGCTAGTAAAATGAGAAACAAATGTTGGCAAATCCAAGAGGTCACTCCAATAGAAATACTGTCTCAACTCAAAACCCTCCTCCAATAGAGCATGAATGAACGATTGATTTGTGGAAAGCTAGGGGTAAGATTGGTGAGTATCTAAGCATAAACCGTGACTAGGCCTACGGAATATCAAAGACTCACCAAGTTATCCACCCTCAACCCAGTCAAACCGAACCATTGAACTCTGAAAGAGGGGAGGAGAATGAGTTGAAATGGTATACCCAAGTGGAGGTTCCTCTTGGTTTTGCCAACTAAGAGATTTAGCTATTCATGCTTAAAATAAAGACAACAATATGATGAGAAGACATTATGAAAAAATAAAGACTAAAGCTAAGCATAAACGAATTGCATAAATTTAACTTCCGAATAACCACCTTTTACTAAAGATTGGATGAGAAACTACTCACTCTTCATGGCTTTGTTAAAACTAGAAAAGTGAGTGATGATCATCCCTCCAAGTAGAGGAGTTACAAGGTAACACATTTTACACAAGGAGCCGATCTTCGACAAAGAATGAGTGAATCACGTTCCACCCTTCACGGCTTTGGTAAAGCTCTAGAAAAGTGGAAGAGTTTCACTCCTCTAAGGGAAGAAGGAAGCTCAAGCAATGGAAGTAAAAGAGCAATAACACAATAAAAGAAAGCAATATTTAAAGTAAAAGAAAGCAATAAATTAAAAGGAAGCAAGAATACAATAAAAGAAAGCAATACTTAAAGAAAGGTATAAGCAATAAGGAAAACAATAATACTTTTGGAGGGTTTTCCTCTACCAAAAGATGAATGCTTTACAAGTCCTAAGGGGTGGTATTTATAGGCAACAAGGGAGGGTGAAAGTCTTGTTAAGTGGCCTTGAATCTTGTTAGGTGGACTTGAAGAGTCTTGTTAGGTGGCTTTGAATCTTGTTAGGTGGACTTGAAAATCTTGTTAGGTGACTTTGAATCTTGTTAGGTGGACTTGAAAATCTTGTTAGGTGGCTTGAATTCTTTGATCCTCCTTTGTTTTGATCTTTGATAATTGGCACCCCAGTAGTTTGTAGCTTTAATGCAATTGGCTCCCCAGTAGTTTGTAGCTTTGATGCACAAAATCCTGAAAAGAACAACAATTAATACATTATCATTTATTCACACACTAATTCTAATTTGATTTATTTTGACTAGTTTAACTTTATTCAACTAACACAATTTACCTATTAAATTATGCCTTAATTAGGGTTAATCACAGATGACGAAGGTAAGTCCCATGATCTTCATCATGGGCGAAGTTACGTTTGTTCCGTGTACATAATCTTGTTTGTGTATAATTTTGTTTGTATATATTTTGTTTTCTATAGAGGCGGAATGACCGAAACCGACTTGTTAGACAAAACTTGGCCCCTACCATGAATATTGACCAAGAACAACCCGAGGATGCGGGTGACAATTTTGACAATATAGGTGCAAATCCAAATGTCTAAAGGGGTGCAAATCTAAATGTCCAAAGGGGTGAAGGACTACAAGAACCCCAAATACCTAATTCGAGAATGAATTTTCCCCTCCCGTGAATGAGGGGAATAATTTTCAAATAGATCCCCCGGTGAGGTCAATGAAGGATTTCCTACAACCAACACGAAGCACCACACCATCATGCATCCTTCTTTCGGTCCAAGCTCATCTTTTCATAGTTAAGTCAGGGATGTTGCAACTAATTCTCATGTTCAACGGACTTGAAACTCAGAGCCTCTATTCACGCATAAGGGATTTTGAGGAAATAGTTGCAACCTTCCTTCCCAATCATGGGATGGAAGAGATAGCTAGAATGAAATTGTTTCCCTTTTCCCTGAAAGACAAGGCAAAAACGTGGCTTATTTCCTTAAGGCCTCGAACCATCACATCATGGAGCCAAATAATTTCTGAGTTTTTGAACAAATTCTCTCTAGTGCATAAAACCACCGCCCTAAAAAAGCATATTCAAAACTTTTCGAAAAAGTATCAATGTTGGGAGAGGTACAAGGAATTGCTACAATCCCTTCCAAATCATGGCTTTGAACCATGGCAATCGGTGGGTTTTTTTTGTGAAGGAATCACACCGGGCCATCGACAGTTCATTGACATGATGTGTAATGGGGAGTTTTTGCACAAAAACCCTAGTGAGGCCTTAGATTATTTTGATACATTGGCACAAAATGCACAATCATGAGACATTACAGATCCCACCGATGTACCAAGGTCTTCTCCTCAAAAGAGTGACCAAACTCAAGGGAGAGGGATTTATGATTTGAGAGACCTGGAAGATTTGTTTTTAAAAATTGGTAAATTATCAAGGAAAGTTGAGAGTGTTGAAGTCAATAAGAGACACGAGGTGTCTAATGTGTCATGAACCGAGGAGGATTGTTCAATTTGCGAATGTATGGAGCATTCCCTATTGGATTGCCCAAACATTCCGACCCTTAAAGAAGCATACCATGAACAAGTCTGTGCCTTCAATCAAACGAGACAATCTTTTTCTCCCAATTCGAATACTTACAATCCCGATTGAAGTAATCACCCAAATTTTAGTTAGAAAAATAAAAACCCCATTCCTCATGGTTCAAGTGCATATGCATCTCCCATGCCTCCCAAGCAAAACCAATACCATGGCCAAGGGTAAGCATCTAGCTCTCAATACCCCCGGACCAATCTACAAGGGTATTTGTCAAACCCACCACCATAGAATTTTTCACCAAATCCACCTCCACAAAGTTTTTCTCAAGGACCGTCCAATCCATCCACATACCAATTTCCTCACAAAAGGAATTTGGAGGATATGGTTCATTCCTTCATTCAAAGCCAAACCGCCATCAATAACTAAAATGCCACAGCCATCAATGATGTAAGAGCCAAACTCACAAAGTTGACAAACTCCATAGGGGCATCTCAACAAGAAAAGGGGAAGTTCCCCGCTCAACCACAAGAGAACCCTAGGGGTCAACAACTTGTTGAGTCATCGGAACCTTCGAGAGAGAGTTGCGAGCAACTCAAAGCTGTCACCACCCTCTGCAGTGGCAAAGAAATTGACAAAACCATTTTGCCAACGGTCTCACCCAAGACCACATTGCCAAAAGAAAAAGACCTCTTGGGTGACGCCGAAAAGAGTGAGGTGAGTGAAGAGAAAGAAATAGAGGTTGTTGAGAAAGAAAAATTAATTGATGATTGTGTGTTTATTCCTCCCATGCTTGCCCCTTTCCCAAGTCATTTGAAGCCACTTGTCAAGGTGGCTAATTATGCTGATATTTTAGAAATGTTTAAGCACGTGAAGATTAACATTCCACTCTTCGACGCCAGCAAGCGAATTTCATCATGTGCTAAGATTTTGAAGGACTTATGCACGGTGAAGAGAAAATTGAATGTCCACAAGAAAGCATTCCTCACCGAGCAAGTGAGCTCAATATTGAGGACCAACAATCCTTCTAAATTCAAAGGCCCCAGTTGTCCAACCATAGCCATCACCATTGGTAATTGTCGAGTGAAGCAAGCACTCCTCGATTTGGGGGCAAGTGTGAATCTTCTCCCCTACTCGGTGTACCAACAGCTGCAGCTTTAGGAGTTGAAGCCCACCTCAATCACGCTTTAATTGGCAGATCATAGTATCCGCACCCCAAGAGGAGTAGTTGAGGATGTCTTAGTTCAAATTGATAAATTTTACTTCCCTGTCGATTTCATTTTGTTTGATACACACCCTACTGCAAACCTTAGCTCCCAAATTTCTGTAATACTTGGAAGACCCTTCCTTGCTACATCTAATGCCGTGATAAATTACAGGAACGGTGTAATGAAGTTGGCATTTGGGAATATGAAAATGGAGCACAATGTATTCAACTTGACAAAGCAACCAGGTGATGATGAGGAAGTAAGTGAGGTCAATAGAATCGACACTTTGGTTGAGGAGCACTTGGAGTTGGAGGGGGTATTGAAATTCAAGGAAGAAGAAATTGTGAATCTTGAGAATTATGATGAGCAAGAGGAGGTAAAAGATTTGAAAGGGATGGAAAGGTGGATCCCTACATTCGAAGAGTTACCCCATCGAGAAAAGAAAATTTTTTCATCGGATGAACAAAAGCCCAACTTGGAGTTGAAGCCCTTGCCCACCCATTTGAAGTACGCCTATCTTGGGGAAGGTGAAATATTTGTGGTGGTCATTAGCTCTACATTGAACATGGAACAAGAAAAATAACTCTTGGAGGTATTGAGAAAACATAAAGGAGCAATTGGGTGGACCATTGCGGATATTAAGGGGATAAGTCCTCTCATTTGCACCCACCGCATATATCTTTAGGAGGATTCCAAACCTTTTCGACAACCACAAAAGCGGTTGAATCCCATCATGAAGGAGGTGGTGAGGGATGAGGTTCTGAAACTACTTGATGTGGGGATCATTTTTCCAATTGCCGATAGTAAGTGGGTTAGCCCCACACAAGTAGTACCAAAGAAATCCGGAGTTACAATGGTTGAGAATGATGAGAATGAGCTTATACCTATAAGAGTAATCACCGGATGGAGGGTATGCATTGATTACCGAAAGCTAAACGCTTGCACAAGAAAAGACCACTTCTTATTGCCATTCCTTGATCAAGTTCTAGAACGAGTAGCGGGATATCTATCCTACTATTTTTTAGATGGATACTCCGGCTACAATCAGATTGAGATTGCTTTGGAGGATCAAGAGAAGACCACTTTCATGTGCCCCTATGGTACCTTTGCCTACCGCCGCATGCCATTTGGACTGTGCAATGCTCCGGGGACTTTTCAACGCTATATGATGAGAATTTTCAGTGACATGGTGGAAAAGATAGTGGAGGTCTTTATGGATGACTTTTCAGTGTTTGAGGATTCATTCGAGGGATGTTTGGCAAACTTGGAGAAAGTTCTAACAAGATGTGAGGAGAAGAATCTAGTCTTGAATTGGAAAAAATGTCACTTTATGGTGATGAAAAGAATTGTGCTTGACCATATAGTTTCGGCAAGGGGTATTGAAGTCGATAAATCCAAGGTGGAGGCCATCTCCAACCTCCCCACTCCAAGAGCCATCAAAGGCATCCGGTCATTTTTGGGCCATGTAGGTTTCTATCGTCGATTCATAAAGAATTTCAGTGCATTGGCCCGAACCTTGACCAACCTACTATCTAAGGAGGTCCCATTTGAGTGGTCGAATGATTGTGAGGCATCCTTTAAAAAACTTAAAGGCATGCTAGTCACACCTCTGATCATGCGACCACCCAATTGGGATCTACCTTTTAAGCTCATGTACGACGCGAGTGATTACGCGGTCAGCGCAGTGCTCGGTCAAAGAGAGAAAAATAGACCATATGTGATACACTATGCTAGAAAAACACTTAATGAGGCTCAGATGAATTGCACTACCACCAAGAAAGAATTGCTAGCAGTAGTGTTTGCCTTAAATAAATTTCGTACTTATATCATTGGTTCGCCTATTGTTGTCTTTACTGATCACTCTGCTTTAAAGTATTTGTTGTCTAAGCAGGATGCAAAACCGAGACTCATTAGGTGGATACTCTCCTACAAGAATTTGACTTGACAATCAAGGACAAGAAAGGAGTTGAGAACGTGGTGACGGATCATTTATCCTGGCTTGTGGTGCAAGAGGCCGATGAGCACATTTCTATCCTTGACTTTTTCCCTGACGAGCATTTGCTGTCAATTCATTATGTATGTCCTTGGTATGCTGATATATGTAACTATCTTGCAACAGGACAGATACCACCGCAATGGAGCCCAGAAGATCAAAGACGATTTATGACGGATGTGAAGTACTTCTACTTTGACAACCCGTATTTGTTCAAGTACTGCCCCGACCAAATCATGAGGAGATGTGTACCTGAAAATGAACAGCGGGACGTCCTTGCATTTTGCCATTCACAAGCTTGCGGTGGACATTTCTCAGTGAAAAAGACTTCGGCCAAAATTCTTCAATCAGGTTTTTACTGGTCCTCTCTTATCAAAGATTATGTTTCGTTTTGTAAGGGATGCGACAAATGCCAACGGTTGGGTAGTGTGACCCAAAGAAACATGATGTCCCTTTCACCAATACTTGTCATAGAAATATTCGACTGTTGGGGCATCGACTTCATGGGTCCTTTCCCTATGTCATTTGGTTATTTGTACATCCTTTTGGCAGTGGACTATGTGTCCAAATGGGTGGAGGCTATCCCGACCAAGACTAATGACCATCGGGTCATAGTCAAGTTTCTCAAGGAGAACATCTTTTGAGGTTTGGGATGCCTCGTTCAATAATAAGTGATGGTGGATCACATTTCTGTAATAGGCCATTTGCATATCTAATGTTCAAATATGGTGTCACTCACAAAGTATCCACTGCCTATCACCCACAAACAAATGGCCAAGCCGAGCTAGCCAATAGGGAGATCAAGAACATTCTAGAAAAAATGATTAACCCAAATAGAAGGATTGGTCCGATAGATTGACCGATGCCCTCTGGGCATACCGCACTGCCTTTAAAACTATTTTGGGCATGTCTCCCTACCGGCTTGTCTATGGAAAGGCTTGCCACCTGCCAGTCGAAATGGAACACAAGGCCTATTGGGCCATTAAGACTTTAAATTTTAATTTGAGAATGACCGGTGATCGTAGGAAGTTAGAGCTGAATGAGTTGGAAGAGATTCGACGAGATGCGTATGAGAGCTCCAAAATCTCAAAAAAAATGGTCAAAATCTTTCATGATAACTCCATCGTGAGGAAATCATTTGAGCCCGGCAAAAAGTACTCTTATACAATTCTCGCCTCTCCATTTTCCAAGGCAAACTCCGATCCCGTTGGGATGACCCATATTTTGTCAAGGTGGCCTACCCCAACGGAGCTGTGGATGTCCAAAACCCTGAAAATGGCCAGACATTCAAGGTCAATGGCCAAAGACTTAAACCATTTTTGGGGCTTTGAAGAACAAGTAGTGGAGGAGAATTTGATGGATCCGGTATACCCGGAAGTTGTGGAGGAATAATTAGTTTTTTTTTTTCTGCTTTTCAATGTATAGGCTTTTATTTACTTACTTTATTTTTATTTCATGTTAATTATGTTCTTTTGTCGTATAGTTTTGTTCTTCTCAGTTGCAGATATTGGTGTTTTGTCAAAGCTCAAGTGCGATGTGTTCTCTAACCCTACTAATCTTTTTACTGTCCGTCATTGAATATCATACTTTTTTTGTTTCATTGAGGACAATGCATGAATCAAGTTGGGGGGTGAGGTTGCACTATTTGCATCTTACACAAATGTTTGTGGGATTATTCCACGCGGATATTCGCGTCTGCCGACACTCGCGCTTGTCGATACTAAAAAAAAAAGGGAATATTCCGCTCGGATATGCGGTTGCCGACACTAAAAAAAAAAATGGGATGCCTTTATAAGGTTTTCAAATTTTTTTTTCTCCCCTCCACCGGTGATTGGTCTCCCCTTCTTCTTCCCTTATTTTTTTCTTCTTCTTTGTCGTTCTCTCTGTTCTCTATAAAAACAACCCACCCCTTGCAAATTCATGACCATATACGCCGACGACCCAGTCATTTGTTTAATAATTTGCCTTATATGTTTGTATTTGTTCATGGGTGCTCTTTTTCTGCATACACTTAGGGTGAGGGGTTTCCAGCGTAACCCAAATCTCCCTCGAGTTGGTTAATTGTTGTGTTTTGTTTGTTGGTTTTGATAGCTAAACAGATCTCTACACCCACTGCCTTTCCCTCTTTCTTCGTCTCTTCTTCTTCTTCTTTTTATTTCTGTTGTGCTATTCTCTATAACACGACTCAACTCCCAACAATCCCATGACCATATTCCCCGAAGACCCAATTGTTTGTCTTATGCTCGGTATTTGTTTACTCTATTTGTACATGACTCTTCTTCTTCTGTCTGCATTTAAAATCAAGGGTTTTTGTCCTAGCGAAAATCCAGATCTGCGTAGAGAAGATTAATTTATGTATTTTCTTTGTAGGTTTCGACAGTTGAACAGATCTCTACCCTACAACTTGATCTCCAAACTCTACACACTGGTAAATTCAAAACATTGGGGACAATGTTCAGTTTAGGTTGGGGGGTGTGATCTACGATTCCAGTTTGTTATAGTTTCGTATTTAAAAAAAAAGATTATTTTGGATTGCGTATTTTTACAGCATTTTTGCTTATATTTCATGATCACATCAAATGCAGCTTCAATCGTCTTTGTGACTGGCAAACGTTAAAGAATCAGATAGTGAGTCTTAAAGCATAGAAAGCATGGATGTTAAAATATTTTGGTTTAGCTTGAGAGTCTTGCGCACATTTCCATCTGATGTGCATGCTGTGATCATGAGAAAAGCAAGAGTAGTTAGAAAAATTGAAATCCGAGAAGCACAAGCAAAACCATTGTGTGGTAGAAGTACTTTTGCTAAACGTCGTCATGCCAAATGGTTGGATACTTGTAAACAATATGACAGATGTTTTCACATGAAAAAATACAATCAATATTCTGAACCAATTTCGGGTCATACAACTGATCGATTAAACTAGATAGTGTATGGGCAGAGTAAGGATTTTCTTGACACGCCATCTTATACCAGTCGGGACTTACACGTTATGTGTGACAAGAAGTGGGAAGGGTCACTAATAATGATATAGACACAAGCGATGACTCAGATTAAATTTTGACTAATAATGACAAAGTTGTGGAAAAATATGTTTTGGGAATGAAGGTTAATGGTCCGAATTTTTTTTGTGTGTAAATATTTGTTTTTTGTTGAAATAAAGATGTGGGTCGAGTAAGGATTGTTCTAAAATGCCAACCTGTAGCGTAAGTAGGGACTTATCCTGAGACGCCATAGTTTTTCAAGTTCAATGTGTGCATTTAATTTTTTTTTCAATTTTCATAGATAAATGTGTATGTAAATAACTTTAATTTTTATTTGAGTGAAAAAAAAAGTTGCATTTCCTTGAAAAATGGTATTTTCTCTATGCTTAATGTCAAATGTACATTGGTATTTGTTAATCTTAAGGTACAGAATGACTAGACTCAAAAATAGAATTATAATAGAACTGACATTCTTTGGAAACCTGACATAACCAGTGGAGATAACGAAGAATATCATGGTAAGTTTTGAGCCTTGTGATGCTTTCTGAGAGACAATCAACATTTACTCAAGTAAGCACTTTCACTTTCAATTGTTGAATAATCTCATTAAACTTGCTTTGATTAAATGCAACTAAAGTAATCTATTGACATATCCCACAGGGAACCTTTGCATGCGACACATACATAGGCACATAGTTGATAAAGGATTTTAGGCCATCTTTGAGTTGATTTTGAGCCTTAGCCATTGTTTCTACGAAATTATATCCCTAGTTAGCCATGTTTAAGCCTTCAATGAATGAGGATTTCTTTTTGAAAAAAACCCATATGATAACCGAGCTACAAGAAAATACATTTAACATACCTTACTATCCATTTTTTGCACCCTCTTATAAATTGGTATGATATAGAAAGGCAAGAAAAACAGAAAAATTGGTGGCTACTGTTCAATGAAGAATTGGTGGAAAAAAAAAGTGAATTGCCAAAAGAAAGTGAAAAATGAGAAAAAATGAAAGAAAGAAATACCATTTCTAGGCAAAAGATCGAAAAACAAGAAAGAGGTGTGCTACACTACATTAAAAAGGGGATAGCTTTTGAATACCATTGATGTCATTTTGTTAGCCACTGACCTCTAGCCACATTACAACCTATACAAAGTCCTAATTGATCTCAAGTCTGATGCATGTGTGTGTTTTCGACTGAAAACTGGAGTATGTTAAATAGTATTTCTTTAATTGTATTGATATTCTTCCATGAGATTATGCCAAGAACATGATTAATCTACTTTCTTAAGACCTTCACTCCTTTTCTAACTGTGCATGTGATTCTTCGATTGACCATCCTTTGATCACATGCCCTTTGAGAGACAAGTCACTATAATCGGAGTGAATTTTTTGTTGAGAGCATTCTAAGAGAGGTTTGAGACATCAAAGCTATCCATAGAAGGTGATAAAGTGGAATATTTATTATATAACAATTCTTACTACTAGAATGATCATTTCTACTACACAGGGAATTTCAAATACCAATGTAACAAGTGTTTATTTTTGTATAGAGTACGTACCAATGACAGAAAAGTGTTCGGGAAACAATTCAAAATTAAGGGATGTGTGTCTCAACGATTCTGTTGCTAACTCATTCTGATCTTACATATACACATCTTTTAATTGGAGTTTGTAGGTAGCTTCACTGAAAATCTTCACCATACAAAACTCGTCCACTAGGGATCACATAGGGGTTTAACGACTTGTTGCATATGCTAAATGCAATCGTGTTATCTACGAAAGTGATTTTATTTTGTTATGTTGTTATTTATTACTAGGGACTAGTAATGTTTAGGTTGGGGGGGTGTGATTAACCCTAATTAAGGCATAATTTAATAGGTAAATTGTGTTAGTTGAATAAAGTAAATTAGTCAAAATAAATCAAATTAGAGTTAGTGTGTAAATAAAGGATAATGCATTAATTGTTGTTCTTTTCAGAGTTGTGTACGTCAAAGCTACAAACTACTGGAGAGCCAATTGCATTAAAGCTACAAACTACTGGGGTGCCAATTATCAAAGCTCAAAACAAAGGGGGATCAAAGAATTCAAGGTGACCTAACAAGACTTTCATGCCACCTAACAAGATTCAAGGCTACCTAACAAGACTTTCATGCCACCAAATAAGACTTTTCAAGGCCGCCTAACAAGATTCAAAGCCACCTAACAAGACTTTCACCCTCCCTTGTTGCCTATAAATACCACCCCTTAGGACTTGTAAAGCATTCATCTTTTGGTAGTGAAAAACCCTCCAAAAGTATTATTGCTTTCCTTATTGCTTATTGCTTTCTTTAAGTATTGCTTTCTTTTATTGTATTATTGCTTTCTTTTAATTTATTGCTTTCTTTTACTTTAAGTATTGCTTTCTTTTATTGTGTTATTGCTTTCTTTTATTTCCATTGCTTGAACTTCCTTCTTCCCTTAGAGGAGTGAAACTCTTCCACTTTTCTAGAGCTTTATCAAAGCCGTGAAGGGTGGAACATGATTCACTCATTCTTTGTCGAAGATTGGCTCCTTGTGTAAAGTGTTTTACCTTGTAACTCCTCTACTTGGAGGGATGAACATCACTCACTTTTCTAGCTTTAACAAAACCATGAAGAGTGAGTAGTTTCTCATCCAATTTTTAGTAAGAGGTGATTATCCGGAAGTTATATTTATGCATTTCGTTTATGCTTAGCTCCAGTCTTTATTTCTTCATAATGTCTTCTCATCATATTGTTGTCTTTATTTTAAGCATGAATAGCTAAATCTCTTAGTTGGCAAAACCAAGAGGAACCTCCACTTGGGTATACCATTTCAACTCATTCTCCTCCCTCTTTCAGAGTTCAATGGTTCGGTTTGACTGGGTTGAGGGTGGATAACTTGGTGAGTCTTTGATATTCTGTAGGCCTAGTCACGGTTTATGCTTAGATACTCACCAATCTTACCTCTAGCTTCCCACGAATCAATCGTTCATTCATGCTATATTGGAGGAGGATTTTGAGTTGAGACGGTATTCTTATTGGAGTGACCTCTTGGATTTACCAACATTTGTTTCTCATTTTACTAGCATCAAAACAACTTCACCAAACAACTTTCAATAATAAAAGATTTTACACTTTCTTTCTCCCAAAATTACCTTCCCCTCGGTTTACTTCCTTCCCCGTGGAAACGACCTTGGAATATCACTAAGTAAAACACGATCCGCGAAAGTCTCCATGCGCTTGGGGAGCACTTTTGTTCACACGTTGCCCTTTCTTTTGACATCATCCCTATGAGAGTGACACTCCCCTTTATTCATATACTATACATGCTAAAAGGTGATATTTATAGGTTAAAAAGAAAAAACAAGGAATTTTGTCAAGCAGTTGTTCGAAGCCTTAAACCCAAACTTGAGGGCGTATTCCACATCTATTCCATCTGGAGAGGTTAGGATCAATCCTGCGTCGCTTCCTTGGGCATTGGCAGCTCCGTCTACCGAAAGTTTCCATACTGGAAGGTCAGGTATCAGTAATGTGGCTTCCGCGGGTGTTACTACAGTGAATTCTGTGATGAAATCTGCCAAAATTTACCCTTTGATCGCAGTCCTTGGCTTATACCTAACATCAAACTCGCTGAGCTCTATCACCCACTTAACTAGCATTCCTGAAGACTCTGGTTTATGTAACACTTGCTTCATTGGCTGATCTGTTGGAACCTCGATAGTATGAGCCGGGAAATATGGTCTAAGTCTCCTAACCGTAGTCACTAGGGCCAAAACTAGCTTCTTCATCTTTGGATATCTCTTCTCTGCCCCCCTCAGAGTTCTACTATAGTAGTATACTGGTTGTTGAACTCTGTTTCGCTCCCTAACTAGTGCTACATTGGTTGAGAAATTTGAGATAGCTAAATAAAGAGTAAACACTTTCCCTTCTAAGGGGCTTACCAGGACAGGGGGAGAGCTTAGGTACTCCTTTAGAACTTTGAACGCTTCCTCACACCGGGTATCCTACTGAAAAGCCTTCTTCAACACCTGAAAAGAAAGGTTGGCACTTGTCACTTGCTTTGGATACAAAATGACTCAAGGCGGCTATCCTTCCCGTCAGGCGTTGGATCTCCCTGATGTTGGACGGTGGTCGCATATCCAGAACTGCCTTAACCTTTTTGGGTTAGCCTCAATTCCTCTGTTGTTGACTATGAATCCCAGAAACTTTCCTGCTGATACTCTAAAGGCGCACTTTGTAGGGTTGAGTCTCATCTTGTACTCCTTGAGGATTTGGAACGATTCTGCTAGGTGCTCGATGTGCAGCTCTGCCTTCAGTGATTTTACCAACATGCCTTCGATATAGACCTCTATGGATGTCCCAATTTGCTTTTGGAATATTCTATTCACTAGGCGCTGATAGGTGGCTCTAGCATTCTTTAATCCAAAAGGCATGACTTGGTAGCAGTAAGTTCCCTGTTCAGTCACAAATGAAGTCTTCTCCTAGTTTGCTGGGTCCATCCTGATCTGATTATAACTTGAGAAAGCATCCATGAAGCTGAGGAGCTCATGCCCAGCAGTTGCATCCACGATCAAGTCAATTTGAGGTAAGAAAAAGCTGTCCTTGGGGCATACTCAATTGAGATTAGTGAAATCAATGCAGAGCTACCATTTTCCATTGGTCTTCTTGACTAGCACCACATTCGACAACCAGGTAGGGTAGTCCACCTCTCTGATAGCTTTGGCGTGGATGAGTTTACTGACCTCCTCGTTAATTGCCTTCTGGCGTTTTGAAGTAAAACTTCTTCACTTTTGTTTAACAGGTTTGCAAATGGGATTCACACTTAGCTTGTATGTAATGATTGAGGGGTCAATGCCTTCCATGTCCTCTTGCTTCCAAGCGAACACCCCCATGTTCTTCCTCAGGAACTGGATGAGTAGGTCTTTCATTTCTTTGCTCAACTTAGATCCCACGTAAATAATATGTTCAAGCTCCTCATCGAGCTAGACTGGTTCTAGCTCTTCTGACGGTATGGGCCTGGTGTCCAGCTCATCCCTCATGTCAAGCTTATCTAGCTGGATAGTTTTAACCTCTTTCTACTTCACCAAGGCCATGTAGCATTTCCTAGCTATTCGTTGGTCTCCTCGGACCATTCTAACTCCATTTTCTGTAGGAAATTTTACGACCAGGTGAAATGCTGAGGGGATAGCCTTCATTGCGTTGAGGGATGATTTCCCAAGTAGTATATTGTATGCAGAAGGGGCGTCAATTATCAGGAATTTCACAGTGGTGGTGGCTTGACAAGGAGGTTCCCCCATAGTGAGCACAAGTTGGATGGATCCCAGGGGTAGCACCCTCTCCCCTGAGAACCCTTTCAAGTAAGCATTCACTGGCTCAAACTTCTCTCTTCCTATGCCCATTTTGTCAAAGACAGAGGCGAAAATAATGTCGGCCGAGTTCCCATTGTCAATTAGAACTAGATGAACAATTTGGTTTGCCACAATGGCCCTTACGACCAACGGATCATCATGGGGATACTAACATCCTTCCAAGTCTGACTCTAAGAAAGTGATGGTTGTGCTCAGCCAAGGTATTTTGGACACGATGTGTACTTCCAGCGCTTCTCCAGCTCTGATTCTACGCAGGTGTGCTTTCTTGGCTGCACTAGATTCTCCACCGTCAGCAAATCCTCCTGATATCACTCTAATCTCCCCTAAGGGTTGCTGGTGCTGTGCAGGGGCTTGTTGATGGGGTGTCGGTGGTGGCGAAACCCTGTCCTGGTTGTCATGGGTGATAAATCGTCGTAACTGTCCCCTCTGGATCAAGAACTCGATCTCCTTTTTTAGCTGGATGCAATCGTTGGTATGATGGTCATGATCCCTATGATACTCGCAATATTTTGTAGGGTCTCTTTTAGACGGATCTACCTTCGTTCATGGAGGCCACCTTAGGAACTACTCGTTCTGCACCTCGTATAGGATTTGAGATACTGTTGCAATGAGAGGGGTATATTGCTGAGGTGCATACCTCAGCTGTAGTTTAGGCTGCGGGGGGCCTAAGCGGTCCCTAACATTCCCCTTTTTTTTTTGGGGATCGCTCTTTGTCTCTTCTGGGAGATCTATCTCTCTTTGGAGATCTGTTTCTTTCCCTCTTTCTCCTGGGACTTTGGTTCCTCTTTTTCTCTTCCTTTTCCTTATCTCTATGGGCGGAAAAGCTCCCTACCTTAGAAAGAAGAGCTTTTTCGCCGTTTATGTATTTCTCTGCTTTAGCAACAACCTCGGCCATGCTTGCTTGGGATTTTTTTGATATGGAGAACATCAAATCTTTAGACTACACCCCTAGACCAGCTATAAAGGTAGTGATGACAAACTTTTCATTTGGGACATCCACCTTTAACAACTCTGAATTAAATCTTTGGACATACGACCTGAGGTTTTCTTGCGGTCCTTGTTTCACATTCAAAAGGTGATAGCTTGGCTTTCTATAGGTTCGAGCCCTTATGAAGTGGAATACGAAGAAAATGGAAAGCTCTTTGAAGGAAGAGATTGAGGCTAGGGGAGCCTGTTAAACCACGCCAAGGCTGAACCCTTCAAAGTGATGGTAAAAGCTCGACAGCGTACGAGATCCTGATACCCGTTTAATTCCATCTAGTTCTTATAAGTATTGAGGTGGTCCATAAGGTCCCTGGTTCCATCAAAGGACTCTATCTGAGGCATCCTGAACTTTGGTGGGAGGGAAAAATGCAACACCCCAGGCGTGAATGGAGATTCAGTCTACCGCATCAAAGCGTCCATTGTAACTGGAGCTTTACTCCTGACCACTTCCTTCATGTGGCCGAGCTCCTACTAGATGCCCTTGAAGCCCTGCTCCCAATATTGCTCCCTTCTCTCCTACTAATAAGGGAAGACATCATTCTTTTCACCTTCAAGGTTTTGACTTTGTACTTCTTCATTGTGGCCGTTCCTAGGGGGTAGTTGGGGAACCTGCCCCAAGGTTTGGCTGTTCTCCCCCCCTTTGTTGTCTTCTCTGAGTGGATCAAGGTGTTGTTGGTCCCTATAGTGGGGATTGTTTTGATCTTCTTGGGCTGGACGTACTTCTTATGGGCGCTGCAAGAGCTCCACGTTTTGCTTTATCAAGCGTTGATTGATGAGGCGAAGGGTCTCTATCTCATTATTTGTGGGGGGATTCCCAATGGGAGGATCAGTCTCAAGGATGTTCTTGAGCTGTCTGCCATTGGTGGCTTCTTGTTGGTCCTACATCCGAGATGGGTTTGTTTGGCTTTTGCTCATGTTTCGTGTTGACACCATCAGTCACTGAAAGATCAGCTTATTTGTAACAGGAACAGTCGTTCCCATAGACGACGCCAAACTGATGGCGTAAATCAACATGAATGAGCAAAAGGTGCAAGTAATGTGAGATGAGCGTGGATCAGAGCTACAAGGCTCATGTATGATGCTACAATAAAAATATTAAGGGGATTAAAGAGGTGTACACAGTAAAAATATAGTGGTTCACCGGCTCAGGAGATCGGCTAGTCCACTCTTCAATGGAGGTTCTTTCTCCTTTTATTCTCTATTAATCAGTTGAATGTAATACACGACAGTGCTATATTGATTAGGGTTTTTCTCCTTTTTTCTCTTCCCTGCCTTACGATGAGGCATTGCGTAGTATTTATAAAGCTACCCCCTATTCCGTGGGATTTCGATCGAGATCTTTGACCATTATTCATGGGATCCTCCTTGATTTTAGGAGAGAATATTGGTTGGTTAAGAGTTTCATGCATGAGACACAATTTCTGCAGTCATCCAACTATTTCCTAGTCGGTTCAGCTACGATCTCCCCAAGGGGAACTCCACCCTTGGTTCTCTGAGTTCCTCGTGTCTTTTCTGACCTCCTAACCCGACCTCCTGACCTGATCTCACAGCTAGGGCTTGTTTGATGTATCATCAATGCCTAACCTTAGGTCTAAGTTTGATAGAATGACTGCATCTTGGCTAACTACCTTGCTTCCACCAGGATTTTTTGTTTGCCCAGACAAGAGGTTGTTAAATTATGCTTGGGTGGAAATCATAGACGACCTTTGCTAAGGTTGTTGGTATTTTTCCATAGAAGGTCTGGAACTAGGCAATCAATCCATGGAGGAACAGGATGATTGGGGTCTCCAGGTGGTGGTAAGAAGCTGCACATCCACCTCCTCCTCTTCCTCTGCTACCATCAACACTAGTACCACTAGCTCTGTAGATGATTATTTTTGCCTAGCTTTCAACCACAAGAAGAAAATCAGTTTCTACGCTTTCCAGATCTAATTGAACAAGAAGTGGGAGTATTAAGGAGTTACATGATCAATATAAACCCTTCTTTCCCAAAATGCCACCTCTTTCTCCACAAATCATATATAAGAAGAAGAAAACTAGTTCTTCTCTTGAGCTTATTTTGTTTGATTGATCTTGCCACTTATAACTAGTAAGTAGGTCTATCTTTCTCTAGATCTCACTGAGCTGAAGGACATGAGACATACATAAAAAATCGTTTAGATCCAGACCTGGCTCTTGAAAGCCATGTGACCAAAGGTGGGAAGATATGAGCTGGAAAAGCATGTTAATAATCACCGTAGGCCCTTATGCCCAGAGTGCTTAGCTTTGCCCCAGAAATGGAACTAACTGGAGGGTTGGTATGTGAAGAGAGGTTCTCTTTGTAACAGGAGTGAAGAATGACTTGACCCAACCACAAGAAGACAAGCATACCCATATCACCTCTTTTTGTTCTTTTTGTGTGTGTGTTTGTAATACCCCACATGCGTTAAAAAAAATAAAAAAAATAAAAGACATAGGTGTTCAGTAATTATTTCATTTGAAATGTTAAAATAGTATAACTCAAGGAAAGAGTAATTAAAAGATTAGTTTCGGTATGAAAATGTACAAAATAAATCATAAAAGAACTTGAACTAATTAGGTCGATGTAGAAAAGTATGTAGGATAAGTTAGGATTAAAGTTGGAAGGATTGGAAGTGAAAAGGGGCGCCCAAATGGGCGCTGGGGCGCTGCATTGCCTACTCCGGACCAGTTGTCGTAGAATCGTCATAACTCTTGCTACAATGGTCCGATTGAGCTGAAATTTTGACACAATGCAGAAGACATCTAGATCTACAACTTTCATGTTTTGCACTTTTTCAGATTCAAAGTTTATCATGATCAAAAATAAGGAAAACAGTAAGTCTGGAAAACCCCCAAAACAGACGATGAACAGTAAAAGTCGGGATTTTTGGGTTTTAAAACATCCATTCCAAGCCCTATTTCTCCCATTCTTCATTTCCCTCCCACTCTAAATACCTTAGAGCCCTAAGAGAAGAGAAAAGGGAGAGAAAAACACCAAGGTCAAGAGAGATTCCCACCTCATAAAGATCAAAACCGAATTTCTCAAGTTTTCTCTTCTCCACCCATTTCTTTTGCTTCTATTCCTCAACCACTCACACCCAAATCTCTAGAAATCCTAGGAGGACGAAATTAAGAGGAAAAAGGAAGGAGAATAGGAAGATTTTGAATCTTGGGTCTTAGATTGAAGCTACAACCAAGAGGTAGGGGATTTCTTCCTAATTTCTTACATTGAGGCTAGGGTTTATGTATATACATATGTTTTCCACTCCCATCCATATTTATTTGATATGATTTGTATGATTCTTAATTCTCCTTGTAATAAATGCTATGTTTGAATAATGGGATGGTTTGGTAACCACTAAATTTCTCTTTTTCATCTTCCAAACTTGGTTTTAAGAAAAATTGAGTTTTCTCCATATATTGCCTTGGTTCTCACTTTATAAATTTAGTGTTCGATATTGTTCAACGAAAATGATCTTTATATTGATCTTTTGCTCATTTTAATTCCATCTTGCTATGACGCTTTACTTGTGAAATTTGGGTATTTTGCGATTAATTGGTAAAATGTGAATTGATTGAGAATATGTTGGTTTACTCATTGTATGGTGGTTGTGAGGGACTTGGATTACCTACGAGATATGCCGTAGAGTGTAAATGTCAGTTGAACCCAGTGGGGGGGGGAGATGGTTTCTTGCACTTGTAGTGAGTTGTCATTTGGTAATGCGACCACTATCGTACGCCTGGAGTTCGAACTAGGGTTGGTATACCATTCCTGGGGAGGGACTCGTCACTGCCATTGGGATGGTAGACGCCCCTTCCCTAAGTACTTGTGATTGTGATTATAAAAGGGTGGACTAGGTATAATCGTTGGGTAGATTCATGAGAAACAATCAACATACATGGTACGGGGATGAACCAACATAAATGTGATGATTGGCTGGAATGGCTTGGCCGGTGCATTGGTATGGGACGATGCATCGGAGGGAGCCCCTCCTAATTGACTTAATGTTGGAAATGGTTTGCTATGGTTAAACTTAATTTATTTCTCTCCTTAACTACTGTATGGCTTAAACTTGAGATCTATTTAAAATGTCCTGTTTTACTTCAAATTCATATATGTTATTTATGAAATGTGACCGACCAGTTTTGTATTTTATAAACCTTGTTGGAGTTGGGAAGATTTTGCTACAGAGCCTAGTGTTCATCCCCTACTGTTAACATTTTTTCAGACTATATCCTTGAGGAGGAGCCAGGAGTCGAGGAGCCCGTTCTTTGGGAGACTCCGATCGACGGGAGCGTAGATCCCGAGGTGGACGCCTAGAGCGGCCCTTCTATTTTGTTCTAGACTAGGCTATTTTTTTGGAAAGATTGTAAAGTCTAGTTATCTTTTGAAATTCCGCTGCTTATCATAGTTTAATTCTTTGGGAATGTACATGCCATTGTGGGCATATTTTTTTTGGGTAACATGTAAATCTGATGGATTGATTATATAGTAGTTAATTGGACCCGGTGTGGTCATTATAGTAGAATTGCACAGGTTGGATTTTGTGGTAGAGCTCCCCGTACAAAGGAGACTCTGCCCGAATTTTGTTAAAATATCAATGGTTGATGGATAAAAACTTCTTATTTATGGATTTATTTAGTGCTCTCATGATTGTGAAAGGTTTTAGAATGTAATGCCGTCCGAGGGGGTATTTGGGGCGTTACAAAGTTTGGTATCAGAGCCTAGGCTTTAGGTCTTACATGGGAGCTGTAGGTTATGGACTACCACTAGAGATGTAGGTTTAGGGTGCAGGAAATGGTTGAGTTAAATTTTGTATATGCCTTGTGCTTAAATCAAGACATCCTACATATCATTTTAGTATGTCTTGTACATCAATGAAACTAAATTGTGAATTGATGTGCAGGATGGACGGTGAACGTGTACGTGGACGTGGACGTGGGCGTGGCCGTGGCCGTGGAGGTCAAACATATCCACCACCACCACCACCTCCCGATGCCATGGATGGCATATACCAATGCTTGAGGGAGCTCACCACTTTGGTACAAAACCAAAATGGTAACAACAACCATAATGGTGGAGCACATCCTTTAGCCCAAGTACCGGGCAACGGAGAGGAGACTAGGAGAATGGTAGCTCTCCGAGAGTTTCTGAGGCAACACCCACCTACTTTCCAAGGGAGCTCCAATCCCTTGGATGCGGATAAATGGATCCGCCGTGTGAAGAAGATGTTGGACGGAATGGGAGTGGCCGAGGACTTGCGGGTTGGCTTGGCTATCTATTTGTTGGAAGGGGAAGCCGACCATTGGTGGGACTCGGTGAAAAGGAAAATGAACACGGATGCTCTCACTTGGGCGGAGTTTGATCAAGTCTTCCAAGACAAGTACTTCCCGGAATCGGTCCGAGATCGAATGAAGACCGATTTTCTTACTCTACGACAGGGCAGCCTGACTTTAGCTGAATACGAGAGGAAGTTTGATGAGCTATCCCGCTATGCTACGGAGTTCATATCTACGGAGGCCAACAGGGCCAAACGCTTTGAGCAGGGATTGAGGCCTGCCATTAGGGAGAAGCTGGTGGCTCTCAGGATCCGGGACTACGGGGATTTGGTGGACAGAGCTGCACTTGTAGAGAAGGACATGGAGGATACTCAGCGACGACAGGGCCTTATGAGGGGAGGTCCGATCCGGACGGGTGCTAGTAGCAGTGGAGCACAGAGGGCGGCACCCTACCGTCGCTCGGATCAGGCAGGGGGACAGAGACCCCAGATGGGTCGAGGAGCAGGAGGCGTATCGGGGAGGACAGCCACCGACCCCCGTCAGTGCTTCGCATGTGGAGGAGTGGGGCACTTCAGACACAATTGCCCATCTCTCCCACCGAGAGACAACCAGGTGACAAGACAAGTGGCTGCAAATAAGCCACTACAGCAGCAGAGGCCTGTAGGAGCTCCAGCCCCAGGTGGCGCCACTCAGGGGAGAGTCTTTGCCTTGACCCAACCGGAGGAGGATGCCTCCAACGCAGTTGTTGATGGTATAATTCTCCTCTATAATTCTTGGGCCCGAATCTTATTCGATCCCGGTGCTACTCATTCTTTTATACGTACTGCATATGCTATGAATTTGGGATTGGGTTTCGAGAAGTTAGAGCATGCCTTGACGGTTGACTTGCCTACGGGAGAACAGTTGGGTACTAGCCGAGTTTGCAAGGGTTGTGTGCTTCGTATTGGGGAGCACGAATTAATTGTGGACTTGATTGCTTTAGAAATGAAGGGGTATGATGTGATTTTCGGAATGGACTTGTTGTCCGCTTTCCGGGCGGTAATGGATTGTTTCCGCAAACGGATTACATTTCAGTTACCGGGAGGAGTCGTTTTCAGTTTTATTAATAACCGAGATTCTTCTCATCCATTCCCTACGACGGGTAGTAGATTCTTAAAAGCGAAAGCGGGAAGTCATTTGAGTTTCTTAGCTAGCTTGATGGGAGAAAACCGGGATAAAATTCATACGGATGTAGTGCAAATTGTATCGGAGTTTTCGGATGTTTTTCCCGAGGAATTACCCGGATTACCGCCACATAGGGAAATTGAGTTCGAGATCGAACTCTATCCTGGAACCGAACCTATGTCCATTGCTCCCTACCGGATGGCACCTTTGGAGTTGAAGGAGCTAAGGAAGCAATTGGATCACTTGTTAGCGATTGGGTTTATCCGTCTAAGCACTTCACCTTGGGGAGCCCCAGTCCTCTTTGTGAAGAAAACGGATGAGACCCTACGGTTGTGCACGGATTATCGGAGGTTGAATCGGGTTACCGTGAAGAATAAGTATCCGTTGCCGAGAATTGATGACTTATTTGATCAGTTGAAGGGTTCGAAGTATTACTCCAAGATTGATCTTCGCACGGGATATCATCAGCTGCGAATTAAGGAGGAGGATATTCCTAAGACTGCTTTCCGTACCCGTTATGGTCATTTCGAATATACGGTGATGCCGTTCGGATTGACTAACGCCCCCGCAGCATTCATGGATTTGATGCACAGAATCTTCCGGCCTTACCTCGATCAATTTGTCATTGTGTTCATTGATGACATATTGATCTACTCACAGACTCAGGAGGAACATGCTCGTCATCTCTCTATTGTGCTACAAACATTGAGAGAACATAAGCTATACGCGAAGATGAGCAAGTGTGAGTTTTGGATGAAGGAAGTGAAATTCCTTGGCCATGTTGTGTCCGAGCGCGGAGTAGCGGTTGATCCCGCCAAGATTGAGGCTGTGATGAAATGGGAACCACCGAAGAATGTAATGGAAGTACGGAGTTTCTTGGGGTTAGCCGGTTATTATCGAAGGTTTGTGGAAGGGTTCTCCAAGCTAGCGATGCCGATGACTCGCCTTACAAAGAAGGGGGAGAAATTCTTGTGGACTCCAGCGTGTGAACTAGCTTTTCGCACCTTGAAGGAGAAATTGACGACAGCACCTATCCTCATTATTCCGAGCAGTGGGGAGGGCTACGAGGTATACACTGATGCTTCACTACGAGGCTTGGGATGTGTTCTAATGCAAGGAGGGAAGGTAGTTGCCTATGGCTCGAGGCAACTCAAGATTCATGAGCAGAACTATCCCACTCACGACTTGGAGCTTGCCGCGGTGGTCTTTGCTCTTAAGTTGTGGAGGTGTTACTTGTATGGCGAGAAATTTCAAGTGTTCTCGGACCATAAAAGCCTCAAGTACATATTCACCCAAAAAGACTTGAACATACGGCAAAGAAGGTGGATTGAGTATTTAGAAGATTATGATTTCACACTTAACTACCATCCGGGGAAGGCCAATGTAGTTGCAGACGCTCTTAGCAGGAAGTCTCGGGGTGAAATCAATTCTCTCGCGATAAATAGGTGGAAAATGATTGATACTTTGGAGGAGTACGATCTATGGGTGGATGGACCGGAGTACCAACCATATTTATTCAACCTTGTAGCTCAACCGACGCTTCGACGACGGGTGGTAGAGTTGCAATGCCTAGATTCGGAACTCGATTTGATTAGAGTCCGATTGGGGAATGGAGAAGCTATTAAAGGATGGTCTTGGAAGAATGGAGAGTTGAGATATGGGGAGAAGCTATGTGTTCCCGATGATTCGTCCTTAAAGGAGGAGATACTTGGAGAGTGCCATCGCTCCAAGTTTGCTATCCACCCCGGTAGCACAAAGATGTATAGGGACATGAAGCGTCAATACTGGTGGAGGGGAATGAAGCGAGATGTGGCCAAATATGTGGCAAAATGTGCGGTGTGTCAGCAGGTGAAGATTGAGCATCAAAGGCCAGGAGGAGTCCTACAGTCCTTGCCTATTCCCAAGTGGAAATGGGATCACATTACTATGGACTTCGTGTCGGGTTTACCACGGACGTCGCGCGGGCATAATGCAGTGTGGGTCATTGTGGATAGACTCACCAAGTCTGCTCACTTTTTGAGTATGAAGACCACGGATACATTCGAGACCTTGAGCCAGTTATATATCCGTGAGATAGTGCGGTTACATGGAGTTCCGCTTTCTATTGTGTCGGATCGTGACTCTCGGTTTGTGGCGCGATTTTGGCAAAGTCTACAACAAGCCATGGGGACAGAGTTACATTTCAGTACCGCGTTCCATCCCCAAACAGATGGCCAATCTGAGAGGGTGATACAGATTGTGGAAGATATGCTACGTGCATGTGCGTTGGACTTCAAGGGGAGTTGGAGTGACCATTTGCCGTTGGTGGAGTTCGCGTATAACAACAGCTATCAGGCAAGCATTGGGATGGCACCGTATGAAGCATTGTATGGAAGACCGTGTAGATCCCCGACGTGTTGGTTAGAAGCGGGCGAGAGTAGCTTGTTTGGGCCAGAGATTGTTCGGGAGACTACAGAGAAAATTCAGCTCATCCGGGAAAGACTACGCACGGCACAGAGTAGACAGAAAAGCTATGCGGATCGAAGACGAAGACCATTAGAATTCCAAGAGGGGGACTATGTATTCCTTAAGGTGTCCCCCAAGAAGGGAGTATTTCGATTTGGCAAGAAAGGGAAATTAGCACCAAGATATACCGGACCCTTTGAAGTGATCAAAGTTGTGGGCAAAGCGGCATATCAGTTGCGGTTACCAATTCAGTTGTCTGGAGTACACGACGTATTTCACGTGTCCATGTTGAGAAAGTGTCAATCGGATGCAACGCCGGTCGTAGACTTGGAAGACATTGAGATTCAAGACGGAGCAACCTATGAAGAACAACCGGTGAAGATTCTTGACGCCAAGGCGAAAGTGCTTCGCAACAAAGTAATCAAATTGGTGAAAGTCTTGTGGCAACATCATGGAGTGGAAGAAGCTACTTGGGAACCGGAGCTGGAAATGCGGGAGAAGTATCCATTTCTGTTCGTTACTGGAGGTAAGTTTCGAGGACGAAACTTTCTTTAAGGGGGGTGGATTGTAATACCCCACATGCGTTAAAAAAAAATAAAATAAAATAAAAGACATAGGTGTTCAGTAATTATTTCATTTGAAATGTAAAATAGTATAACTCAAGGAAAGAGTAGTTAAAAGATTAGTTTCGGTATGAAAATGTACAAAATAAATCATAAAAGAACTTGAACTAATTAGGTCGATGTAGAAAAGTATGTAGGATAAGTTAGGATTAAAGTTGGAAGGATTGGAAGTGAAAAGGGGCGCCCAAATGGGCGCTGGGGCGCTGCATTGCCTACTCCGGACCAGTTGTCGTAGAATCGTCATAACTCTTGCTACAATGGTCCGATTGAGCTGAAATTTTGACACAATGCAGAAGACATCTAGATCTACAACTTTCATGTTTTGCACTTTTTCAGATTCAAAGTTTATCATGATCAAAAATAAGGAAAACAGTAAGTCTGGAAAACCCCCAAAACAGACGATGAACAGTAAAAGTCGGGATTTTTGGGTTTTAAAACATCCATTCCAAGCCCTATTTCTCCCATTCTTCATTTCCCTCCCACTCTAAATACCTTAGAGCCCTAAGAGAAGAGAAAAGGGAGAGAAAAACACCAAGGTCAAGAGAGATTCCCACCTCATAAAGATCAAAACCGAATTTCTCAAGTTTTCTCTTCTCCACCCATTTCTTTTGCTTCTATTCCTCAACCACTCACACCCAAATCTCTAGAAATCCTAGGAGGACGAAATTAAGAGGAAAAAGGAAGGAGAATAGGAAGATTTTGAATCTTGGGTCTTAGATTGAAGCTACAACCAAGAGGTAGGGGATTTCTTCCTAATTTCTTACATTGAGGCTAGGGTTTATGTATATACATATGTTTTCCACTCCCATCCATATTTATTTGATATGATTTGTATGATTCTTAATTCTCCTTGTAATAAATGCTATGTTTGAATAATGGGATGGTTTGGTAACCATTAAATTTCTCTTTTTCATCTTCCAAACTTGGTTTTAAGAAAAATTGAGTTTTCTCCATATATTGCCTTGGTTCTCACTTTATAAATTTAGTGTTCGATATTGTTCAACGAAAATGATCTTTATATTGATCTTTTGCTCATTTTAATTCCATCTTGCTATGACGCTTTACTTGTGAAATTTGGGTATTTTGCGATTAATTGGTAAAATGTGAATTGATTGAGAATATGTTGGTTTACTCATTGTATGGTGGTTGTGAGGGACTTGGATTACCTACGAGATATGCCGTAGAGTGTAAATGTCAGTTGAACCCAGTGGGGGGGGAGATGGTTTCTTGCACTTGTAGTGAGTTGTCATTTGGTAATGCGACCACTATCGTACGCCTGGAGTTCGAACTAGGGTTGGTATACCATTCCTGGGGAGGGACTCGTCACTGCCATTGGGATGGTAGACGCCCCTTCCCTAAGTACTTGTGATTGTGATTATAAAAGGGTGGACTAGGTATAATCGTTGGGTAGATTCATGAGAAACAATCAACATACATGGTACGGGGATGAACCAACATAAATGTGATGATTGGCTGGAATGGCTTGGCCGGTGCATTGGTATGAGACGATGCATCGGAGGGAGCCCCTCCTAATTGACTTAATGTTGGAAATGGTTTGCTATGGTTAAACTTAATTTATTTCTCTCCTTAACTACTGTATGGCTTAAACTTGAGATCTATTTAAAATGTCCTGTTTTACTTCAAATTCATATATGTTATTTATGAAATGTGACCGACCAGTTTTGTATTTTATAAACCTTGTTGGAGTTGGGAAGATTTTGCTACAGAGCCTAGTGTTCATCCCCTACTGTTAACATTTTTTCAGACTATATCCTTGAGGAGGAGCCAGGAGTCGAGGAGCCCGTTCTTTGGGAGACTCCGATCGACGGGAGCGTAGATCCCGAGGTGGACGCCTAGAGCGGCCCTTCTATTTTGTTCTAGACTAGGCTATTTTTTTTGGAAAGATTGTAAAGTCTAGTTATCTTTTGAAATTCCGCTGCTTATCATAGTTTAATTCTTTGGGAATGTACATGCCATTGTGGGCATATTTTTTTTGGGTAACATGTAAATCTGATGGATTGATTATATAGTAGTTAATTGGACTCGGTGTGGTCATTATAGTAGAATTGCACAGGTTGGATTTTGTGGTAGAGCTCCCCGTACAAAGGAGACTCTGCCCGAATTTTGTTAAAATATCAATGGTTGATGGATAAAAACTTCTTATTTATGGATTTATTTAGTGCTCTCATGATTGTGAAAGGTTTTAGAATGTAATGCCGTCCGAGGGGGTATTTGGGGCGTTACAGTGTTTGTTATTAAGTTTTTTGTGGTATTGTGTATCAGTTTCGAAATTCAAACTTGTAAATCTAGCAAGTTGGAATATACTGGTCATTTATCTCAAACGTTGATTTGGTAGGTACACAAATTAGATCACAAATTCTACGTATTCATTGATTGGTTTAGGTTTATTTTCGCTATGGCTTATGTAATTTTTGAATTGTGTTTGGTTTATGCAATTTTTGAATTGTGTTTGGCGTTTTAGTGTAGCTATCTGATGATTTGTGTTTTTAGTGTTCCTGTCTGACGATCTGTATTTTTACTATACATGTCTGATGATTTGCATTTTTAATGTACATGTTTGACGATCTGTGTTTTTAGTGTACATGTCTGCCGATCTGTGGTTTTACTGTACATGTCTGAAGATTTTTGTTTTAGTGTACCTGTAGAAGCTTTTAGAATAAACATTTTAATTAGGTGATGACATTGTCGTTATTTTTGCAATTTTTAAAGAGCGTTAGTTTTGTCTATTGTTTTGACTTTTCAACAGGGACATAATCCCAAAAAAAATAAATTGACGAGTGAATTTTTTTTGGAATTCTATTGGGCCTAGGGACGGGCCTCCAAATCCCTCTAAAATTTTTTGTTTGGTCCAATGTTTAAATTAATAAATTAGTTAAAAAAATTTTAAATTGTGGAGTGGATCCCAATATTTGTCCATTTTGCAAATTATAAAAATAGATTCATGGATTTAAAATTTTGAATTTGCGAATTTGTGTCGCATCCACTCTGAATTTGCAGATTGCGATCTGAGTGCAGGGTTATATTTGATCTTTCATCTTCAACCCATCTGCAAAGGGTAGAATGAAGACATTAGTGTGAAATACCAACACAAAGATGCTAAGAGATTTTCAGTAAGAGAGGGACATACTCAAAGAGATGCTTAAACCTCCTTGAAAATTGGCACAACAACAGGTAGACGCTAAATGGTAATCTCAAATCGCAAATCATCAGGTATTTATCTGTGCTTTCCCGTAAAATATTGGGTTTGTCAGAGCATCTCCAAGTGAAGAGGTAAAGTACACAAAAACTTCAAAATTTAGCTATTTCACCCTAAAGAACATCTCCAAAATATCTAAAATAATATTTTGCTACAGTGACACTCTATATTTAGAGAAACACTATAGCCAAAGTTATAAATACTTAATAATATTTTCTCTCTCCTCTTTTCCTTTCTTACACACTCTCTCCCCCTCTCATTACTTCCAAAGAAAAATAATACAAAAAGAATGAGAAATAATATTTAAAAGAGTAGTTAAAAATATAGAAAATATGTTATAGTGTGTATTAAAAAAGTGAGTAGCTAAAATAAAAAATATTACTTTTTGAGCAGGTAAACTAACTTTTGTTATTGGAGATGCTCTTATAGTTAATATGCTTTGAAATTTGTATTTTTTTAGGGGTACAATTTACTAGTTTTAGTTTCTATTTTTTAAGTTTACAACAAAAGGGTTGGACCTTGTAGATTTGGTTTTTTGTTTGTTTTGTCTTAGTTTTACAGAAATTTATTTTTTATCTTGCATGGATATTCCTACACAAGTAGGGGTGTCAACCTTAACCTGTTGATACGAACCCGACACAAACGACTATAAAATTGACATGATTATTAAATATGTATAATAAATAGTCTAAACTAATGTTTAATATTCAGAACACACTAAATATATTTTTTTCCATGGGTCTTGACACGAACACGCCATGAATAACAGTGAAACGACACGAATAACACGACATGTGGGTCATACGAACACGACACGATTGACACTCCTATATATAAGGGTGGTTCGAGAACATATGACGCCTAAAGCATAAGTCTCAATGAGACTTTTTTTAATTGATAGGATGACTTTTGATCACAAATATTTTGATAGGATTATAATTTACTTCCTCATTAATATTTTTATGCTCTTCTTGCTTGTTTTGTACATTCTTCATCGAAATTGTGGTATTACATGATTTACTACCATTGCAAATACATTAATTACTGTCTTTTTGTTGAGTTATTCTACTATTTTCAAAATTTTTAAGATCATTTACTTATTTATATTTTCAACTTCTACCTAAATTTTTGTTATATTTTATTTTCTACAAGTGACAAATTTATCAAAAAGATATTTTTGAGATTAAATTAGGGCTAAAGGCAATTTGCCCATGAAAGATACACAACTTTTTAATTTGCACCCTCAAAGACTTAGATTTTCAATTTGCATCCGCAATGTGTCAAAAACGATGCAATGTGCACTACTCCCAAAAGTTCATTCGCTTTGTCGTTTGAAAGCACAACACAAGACTTAAACTTAAGTTTTGCAGGGATTGAATTGTAAAAACACCCTCCACCCTCCTTTGGCACCAAATCGATGTTGGTTTACCTACTTCTTTGTATAAGAGGAGGTTGACTGGTCTAAAAAGGTCTGCTGTGGAGGGGAAGGCAAAAAAGGAAAATTGGAAGGAAAAAGAGGAAGAAAAAGATAGCAAAGAAAGCCAAAAATGGAAGGGGTCTGCTACTGTGGTCGAAGGGTAACAATGAACGCCTCATGGACAAACCTAAACCCTAGGAGGAAGTTTAGGGCTTGCGATAATTATGCGGGATAACTTCACATCTCATTAGAAATTTAGCAATATTCTTGCAATTGGTGAAAGAAGATGTGGTCTGAATGACAGTTTCGCACACCCATTCTTCATACATTATGGATTATGCTTATTCTCTTTTAGTCGATTTTTTTAAATGTATTGTTTTGAATTTTTATTCCATTTTTTCCTAAAGTTTCTTTACATTTTCACAAAAATCTTATAATTTAAACAAAGATTTGTATTGTGCACATGTAGGAAGGTGATCCATGTGGTTATTTTGCTTAGGTTGATCCACTTATGTGTATCCAAGCACGATAGATAATACCCGGTTTATTGCGCCGTATAAGAAACTTGGAGACACAACTGGAGAGACGCAGTTTAAGGGTAAGAATGCCATGGGTTTGTTTGGTTGGTTCTTGGTTGCTCATGATTCTGATTTATTGTAATAAGAGTGACCTCTATAGATGGTGTTCATGGCCTCTAAAATATAGATGATTTAGCTGATGATGGAGATGGTTTGGTAGAAGATGTTGTTTTTAGTGGCCTCCACCTTGTGTTTGGTCCTACTATTGTAGTTGAAGATGGTGGCCTCCACATTATGTGTGTCTAGTTGGTGCAGTTGGCCTCTATATTGTGTGTGGTCCAAGTGGTGCAGATGTATTTTTGTTCCTCATAACCTAGTAGAATGTAGCAATGTCAGTTAGGTATGGAATAAGTTGCGCAAACATGAAAATAAGCTAAATTTCAGATACAATTACACATAGGCAACTTCATTCTTGGTGTTTTGACTGAAGATGGAGATGATAAAATTAGTGGAGTTGCAAATGCTGTTGGTAATGTCATAGAACTTGATACTGTAGATTATCCTGGTGGTATGGTAGCAGAGTGTGTTGGTGGTATGGAAGCCGAGTGTACAGGTGGTGTTGTTGCAGCTAGTGTTTGTAGCTGCTGGCTTCTTGCACTTCCTCTTGTTATGTCCAATTTGACCACACCTTGAACACACAATCGATTTATATTTTCTCCTCAATTTGTTACCATTAGGTGGTTCAATTTGAACACATAATTGACTTGGGTTGTGTCGTTGGCAGTGGGTTGAGCCATGGCAAAGAAGAGCAAGATGTGAGAGGTAAAAGAGAGTTGTAGGGTAGAAAGAGAGAGAGGGTGGTCACGGCTATGTTATCGGCTGAGTTGGGGTCTTTTGAGAGAGAGAGAGAGAAAGTCTGATTGGGGTCGGGTAACATGTAGGAGTTAGGTAACTTATTAGTGGGTTTAATTTTTGGGCGAGATTTGACATTTGTATGTGATGCATTTTGAGCCTTTGGATTAGGTTGGAATAATTATGATGAAATTTGGGCCTTTAAATTAAAAGTGGATTTAATCTGTCCTTGTACTTTTTCAAATGAATTCAATACGAATTAAATTTTGAAGTGAACGTAGATTCAAAATTGGTTCTATCTTATTATTACAGGTATATCTGAGTGTGTGTGAGAGAGAGAGAAAGAGAGAGAGAGAGAGATAAAATAGTCCAAATCCGTATTAGATATGATAAGGAAATAATTTTAATGCTAACAAAACTCCTAAAATTGAGGAGTTGTTAGTTTTCAAATTTGTTTTAGTTAAATATAATCTCTTAGGGTATTTTGGACCATGGAGATTAAAATGG
Organism: Ilex paraguariensis; assembly: GCA_963454935.2. Taxonomy (NCBI): domain Eukaryota; kingdom Viridiplantae; phylum Streptophyta; class Magnoliopsida; order Aquifoliales; family Aquifoliaceae; genus Ilex; species Ilex paraguariensis. The sequence goes on from CAUOFW020000764.1 coordinate 36,451, forward strand.
ACTTATTCCCAAACAAATTTTTTTGAGTGGACTTAAGTCCACAAAAGGTGACCAACCTCCAAATTTTTTAATGAATTTTTTGGGTATAGCTATATTTTTTTAGACTTATTTGAGAGGAAGTGTATAGATAAGTATTTAACTCTATTAAGTTTAATTTTAATAAAACTTCTTGTGATTAGGTACAAAATTCAAATGACATTGAATTTTTTTACCTACTTATCTTTCCTTAAATTATGCATAGTTTTTATTCTCTCCATCTTTCTCTTGCCCCCTCTCTCCGTTACTCTCTCATTATCTCTCCCATATTTTCTCTCAATCTCTCTCTTCATTATTCTCCTTATCTCTTCCCCTATTTTTTCTCACCGTTACTCTCTCTCTCCTTGTTTTTTCTCTTTCTTTATGCCAACGTTATAACAACACAATTATAGAAATCAGTTACAATTGTCATATAATATACCAAACAATTATTCATGTGTTCTAATAAACGAAACAGTTACATCAAACAATTACAAAGAATTATGATACGAACCCAATTTGTCATTTAGTTGTTTACATAAGCCAAAGAATTACACCATTTACTATCATGATATGGTTACACCAATTATATATATCAAATTTTCTATAATGATAAATCAAATTTGGTGTATATAATTGGTGTAACTATATCCTGATACTAAATGATATAACTTATTGGTTTATGTAAAAAACTGAATAACAAATTGAGTTGATGTTGTAATTTCGTGTAATTGTTTAGTGTAACTATTTAGTTTATTAAAACACATGAGTAACTATGTGATGTATTATCGGGTAATTATAACTAATTGGTGTAACTAATTAGTATAATTATGTTGTTTGTACGTTGATATAAGAAGAGAGAGAGTGAGAGAGAGAGAGAAAGAATAAGGAGAGAAAGAATAATGGTGAGAGAAAAATAGGGGGAAAGAGACTGCGAGAGAGAAAAATAGGGGAGAGAGATTTGAAAAAATTAAATCAAATCTTTAAATATTTAAAAAAAATTAAATTATCAATATGAGAGAGAGGTACATATAGAAAAAATAGGGGAGAGAGTGAGAGAGTAATGGAGTAATAACTAGTCTTTTAGTATTTTTTCAAAAAAATGCACTTAGGGTCAAAGAAGTTTTCTTAATGTAGTTTAGCTCAATTAAGTCCAATTTTTTATACCGGCTTCCAAATTTCCTTTTTTTAATTATTTTTGTTGGCTTACTCTTTAAGAAGCATTTTTGTTGGACTAAATTGTAATGGGTTTTAATCTGTGACTTGCATTGCATTACTGAGCTCTCAAATTTAGGGCCTTATTTGTGAATGGGGCCTAATGCCCATAATTGTTTTCTCAACGGTTGAGCCAGCAATGTTCCTACCATTTTGTGAGCTCCACGTTAAAAAGCCTCAATTTATGTTTTGTTCAATATACAAATGCATATTGGGATGCTTTTTTTATTCAAAACTTTTCCTCATGTTCTTATGTTATTGTTCATTTTGGATGCATAGTGGGAGGCTTGCTCTGAGATTGGGATCAAAAGTGATGAGGATATTGAAGTTGATCTTGATTTTTCAGACTTGGATGACAAGTGCATATGGTATGAGTGATGATGACTTGTATGAAAAAATGTGCTCAAAGGTGTTGAGTGGGAAGGTATGCAATCTAAAACTGTGGACAGTTACATGAACATATGGATACAAATACAACAACATATAGAAATCATCATATGCTTTCTTATGAAGAGATTTTTTTTTTTTTTGGTTCAATGATTAGAAGTGTCTGGATTAACTTACTCGCACCTCGACTAATCCTCTCCTCGGTCCGGCTAAAAGCAAACCATCCACGCAAAAAATAGGGTATTCACGAGGGATTTATTCCCCATGACCTGGCCCCAATGAGAGAATGGATTAGAAAGCGGAAAGTGAACATATATAAGTCAATTAATACTTTCATTATTTAACTACAACTTGGCAAAATTAAATTTGTTTGTATGCAGGTAAAGAAGAGCAAAGGTCATGGAGAATCATTATCTGAATCTTCCCCCAAGGACCCCCTTTAGTTCCACAAAAGCCAGCTGCAAAACCTTTTGTCTTGGCAAAGGCACCATCCACAGGTTGAAATACCACCGTCCCACGCCAGCACCATTCCTTTATAGAGGACAACTTTGTGCCATATTGTCCTTTTTAAGAGCTGCAAGTTCAAAGCAGGCACACTCTGATGGTAGCAACCTTAAAGAAGGAGGGCTGCTGTTCTATTTATTTTTTTTTTTTGGTTATGTACCAATGCATCAGACTTGTGCTTTTGAAGTTGGTTGTGTTGATGGTGCTTCTGATGCAGCACACTTATGTCTCGTATTGATGCAACATACTTATTTTTGGTCTTATAAACCATATGGTTGCTTTTGGACAAGACAGATTTAATTCGATTGCATTGAGGAGAATTGATCTATTATTGGGCAATTTTGAATGTGAATTGTTCTGTGATTATATCATAAAATTGTGAATTGCGATGAAGTTTGGATTTTATGATTAAATCATTGAATTGTGGAAATTATGGATTCGAATTTATAGAGAAAGTCATGGATTGCACTGTATGACATAGCCTGTAGCAATGAGTGAGCACCATGAATTAAAGAGGCAAGCCAATTCCAATCATAAAAATTAGATGATGATACTATGAATGTAAGAAAATTTTAGCTAAGCATTTAATCAAACAACTAAAATACAATTTAGATCTGCACCGACAATGATAAAATTTGCCTTCTTCTGCATTTCTCAACTGTTCTGTACTTCTTAGTTTTTCTTGTTCTCCAATTGTCTTTCGGTATTTCTCTCCGCGTATATCGACGATGTGCTCTGTAGCACATGGGTAGATCCAAGCTGAAAATATTTTGGTTGGACATTAAGTACCCCTCTGCCATGTCACGTTGCTATCACAACATTGCACTCAAATCACTATTTTAAGGGCAAAAATTGTTCAGGTTTAAACTTCAGGGGGCAAATAGAATTTGGATTCAAACTTTAAAGGGTGTGTTTTGCAAATTACCCGTATACTAAAGGGTTAATTACATATGCCTCCAACTTTTTCCCTTGTTGCAATGAACTCCCTGTAGTTTTAATTTCAACAATTTGCCCCTCCAAGTTTTAGATGGACCAAATTGAGTGACAGTACTAACGGAATTATGAACTTACCATTATACCATCAATATACCATCAATCTTTTATGTTTATTTTCTCACATTTTTCCAAGTACCCATTCGAGTTTTTAAACAAATAGAAAAAATAAATAAATTTGATGTCCTAAAAATACTAAATACAAAAACTTCTACCTCCAGTCTAATATCAACAAACCACACCACCAAAAAACAAAAAACAAAAAACCACGCCCCCTCCTTTGCAACAACGCAACCCAACACCACCAAATAGCAATTCGGCACCAACAAATCACCAACACATACCAACATCAACAAAAAAGCACACAAACGCACATACGCCCAAACCCTAAAGCTCCCCCCTCTTATTCTTCTTCGACTTCGGGAGTGATTTTTCAATAACCTCAATTTTCTTTCCACTTCAAATCTGCAACAACCGGCGCCACCTAAAAATATCAATCCCAATTCTGCAACCCAATAACATATATATATATATATACACACACACACACAAGCCAAAGTCCACACCCAAATCCATAGAACAAAAAATTCGAGTGAGAAATTAATAATTGATTTTGCTGCTATATCATTATCCTTTAAGAATGAACTTTTGTCTTTGTACAAGTCAAACAATTTTTTCATAAGTTCAAGGTATATCCTATTAATAGCACCATGAGTTTTTCACCAATCATAAAACCAATTAGGAAATTCCGTATAGGTTTCAATAAATTGGAAGAACCATGAATGGATTTTTTTTAAAAAGGATTACCTATGATTAGTTTATTAATCTGCCTTTTGGTTAAACACTTAGACGTAACATATCTAACTTTTTCAACATATCTAACTTTCCCATACTTAAAGTACTTGATAGACCTTTTGTCTTTTTCTTTGAATGATTTAGTAGATTTAGTGGATTTACTTTTATTAACTTTGTCTTCATCCCCATTCCTTTTAGGGAAGAGCTTATCCAAATATTCTTCTTGAGATTCATTATTTTTAATAGTAAGTTTTCTCTAGAAGATGTTCATCGATTATTTTATTGATTTGTTGATTTTTAGTTTTAGTTTGCTCTACTGGTTCTGTCTGGGATATTAATGACAGATTTTTTAATTTAGTTTTGAGTTCATTTATAAACTCTATTTCTTCTTCATCATAAAAGGGTAATTTTTTAAGTTCATTTACTTGATCCAAAATGGCCCATTCTTACGCTGGTTCTGGGCCCATGGGAGATGACGGTCTGCATGGCCTTCCTCCTTACTGACACCATGTGGACCTTAGCCACAGGGCAGCAGGCAGTCTCAGCTGACAAATAACTTATGAGCTGCTTGAGAATATACATTAGATTTTGGTTTAGAAAATATAATTTTATTTATTTCTTCAGACTGCATATGATGTAAAGAATCCTCAAATTGGTGAATTCCAGAGATTTTTTAATTATAATTCAGATCATAAAGATCCTCAATATAGTAAACACTCATATTAAGAGTGATACCTGCAAAAGACTGGGGTCTTAACCTTATTATCCCCAGAATACTAAGAAATCCTCCATATACGAAGTATAACTATTTTGATTATATTGAAGCTTGGAATAATACTTTCTTATATGAAGCTATAAATTTAAAGCATTAATGGTTCCTCTAATTTACTGAAACTTGTACGGAATTTCCTAATTGGTTTTATGATTGGTGGGAAACCCATGGTGCTATCGACAAGATATACCCTAAACCTATGAAAAAATTATTTGACTTATATAAAGACAAAAGTTCATCCTTAAAGGATAATGATATAGCTGCAAAGCCAATTATTAATTTCTCATTCGAATTCTTTGTTCCATAGATTTGGGTGTGAACTTTGGTTTATGATTTTAATCATAACAGACATCCCAGATTAATCAGAGAATACCATGTCTGTTTATGGAATAATTATCCGCTTAATCTAAATGCCAAGTCATAACGGAATGTTTTAAAGACATAGATAAAGAAGAATATAAAACTTCATCTTCTATAGCCATTGTTCCCACTATCAGCATAAATACTAGAACTAATTTCAATTATGTTGAAGTTCTTAAAAAACAAATTTAAAAAGAAAAACTCCAATTAAATAATGAGTAGCTTACAACAGGAGTTATGGAGGAGTGGCGTCTTCAAGTGATGTCCACCTTTGGAATGGGCAAAACCGAGAAGATGGATCTTGCTAACACTCCAACAGTTGCCATAAAAGGCAAATGGAAAGATAAAGTTGAGGAGGACGATAAAAAAACCCTACTCCTATTAACTCTGATGATGACTTTATGAATTCTCAGGGATATACCCCTATTAAATGTGACATTTCTATTAATGAAGATTTACTAAATGATGATATGGAGATAAATGTTCATAATTACAGCGGTAATATGTTATATAATTTGTTTTACAGAAAATTATCAGATAAAGCTGAATCCTGAAGAAGTGACACACACCATGATGTCACTATAAAATTATTAAAGCTGTGAATAGTAAAAGGTGTACAGTACTTGTACAGTATTGCTAACGTATGTAATGATATCAATGTGAATTATTAAAGTTGTGAACAATATAAAGTTGTGAATAGTATAGATTAGTTTGAAATCCGGATTTCATGTCTGGCTATTATAAAAGGAGATGCAAACCCGACTTGTGGTGCACCACATCTCATACCCACTACTCTCCCTACTCCCACTTTCTTCCCCCTTCTCTTGCACCCTCTCTGAACCCTTCTCTCTTATATAAACCTCCAACTTCTACCTTCCACCACTACTACTGTTGGTGTTCTTTGTATATAAGTTTGCGTTAAATAAAAGCTTTCGCTTTCGCTGATATTTTGTGCATAAATAGATCCTTCCCCCCTTCTGGTATCAGAGCCATTGACCCATGTTGAAGCATTAATTTCAACAATTTTAAACCATGCTGGATTCACTAATGAGAGACATGGTAAATATTTAGCTTTAAGGTTAATCTTTTTAACTGCTTATGTATGAAAATATGTTCAAGGAGATGGATTCTTTTTAAGTCTAGAGTATAAAATAGCAGTATCTTGTGCAAGATATTTGATAAAAGTCTGTTAAATAATTTAAGTTTCCCAAAAATCTTTGTAATTGCTTTTTATTTTTAATTTCATCTGAAAATTTGGATGCAAATTCAATACTTCTTTCAAGTGGGATTATATTCCCATGTTCAATATAATGACCTAAAAATCAAGTTTTTAATTGAAATATTTTCATTTTAATAGCAGAAAGAACAAGACCATTGTTCTTTACTATTTGAATGAATTTATTTAGATGTTTAAAGTGTTGATCAATAGAATTAGAGAAAATGAGAATATCATCAATATAAACAATGCAAAAGGCATAATAAGGATTACAGATATCATTTATTATGTTCTGAAATTCAGAAGGAGAAGATCTTAGGGTTATATAATTGAGATAATAAATCCTTTTTATTATGAATAGGATTTCTAATCCTTTGCAAAACTTTATTTAAAGGTTTGTAGTTTATAACAAGTGTAAGAACTTCTCACTCCTTTTCAGTAGCGTTATTAACATAAAAAGCCGCACAACTTCAGGGTGAATAACTTTTTCGAATTAAAGATTTATCCAATAAAGAGCCAATTTTTTTGTAACACAACTCCAAATAGTCTTTATTCATTTGAGTTGGCCTAGCCTTAGTAGGAGTATTCTTTATATTAAATTCCTTTATATATGAAAGGGTTACTACGTGTTTTTTCCTATTCCAAAAAGCTGTTGGAATAGTATCACATACCTTTCTTATTATTTTATTTTCTATTTCATTTAATTTAACTTTAAATTCATTAGTTTGAAGTTTTTCTAAAATACTTAAAACTTTAACATCTTCTTTTAAAAAATTTAATTGATTTTCTTTATAAATCAAACTCTCTTTGATCTAATTTATCATTTTTATTTGTGGTGGAGATATAAACTCAAACATAATATGGTGGCCATTTATAGTGGTTAATATTCCTTTTGAATCAATTCTTTTCATGGGTTCAATCATAGATAAGAATGGTGTTCCTAAAATTACAAATTGATTTAAATTTGTTATCAACATAAAAGTAGAAGGAATACAAATTCCTTGATTGTAAATGTAAACATTTGAAAGTTTAAATTTTATATTTAATCTTGAACCATTAGCCGTACATACTGACTGAGTTGTTGTCTCAAAATATTTTATAGGAATTAATCCTTATTTAATGCAGTTCATATCTGTTCCACTGTCAATTAAGACAATTGTTTCGACAATATATTCTTTATTGATTACAAGTATAATTTTAACATACCATTTTTGATAAATTATTTTTTCTAATACATTTAGATATTTGGTATTAGAGGAATTAGATATTTTCATGTTATTCTTTTTAATTTTCATTTTCTCTAAAGCTAAAAGCCTTTGCTTTATTAATTTGATGTCAACTTTAAGTTGACTAATTTCTACTTTAAGATCTTGCAAAGATGATTCTTTTTCTTCAATTATCATAGATTCTGATCTATTGAAAACTTCTTTTAGGGAATATGGTTGGATTAAATAAGGCTTCTTTTCTTCACAAGTGATTTCTAAATATTGCTCAATAACCTTTCTTTTAGCTACTAGATCTTGTATGATATCTATAAGATCAAGAATTAATGTTTGAGACTTAGTTAAAGTATTTATACTTAATCCATTCATATCCAGAATTGCTGGATAATAATTATTCTGTGTTTGATATTGAAATGAACAAGTTTTATCTTGTTCTAAGTTAGTGTTTTTAGATAAAGAATTACTTATTTCTTTATTTTTTACTTTAGAATATAAGTTTTCTAATAATTTATGATTTTCTTTTTCTGAAGTGACAAAATTTAGCATTTTTTTCTTTAAAAGCATTACCTATGATTAGTTTATTAATCTGCCTTTTGGTTAAACACTTAGACGTAACATATCTAAATTTCCCAACATATCTAACTTTCCCATACTTAAAGTACTTGATAGACCTTTTACAACCCATCAAAACAACTTAAAGTTGTTAAAACATCCTTGTTAGATAAAGTTGACAATAAAGACATTTTGTTTAGAGATAAATCTCTCTTTATAATTCCTAAAGCCTTACCATTATCTCCCTATATAGAGAATAATTCTTTTAATATTATTCAAAGGAATATCCTTATGAAAAAATTATTTGACTTGTATAAAGACAAAAGTCCGTCCTTAAAGGATAGTAACATAGCAGCAAAGCCAATTATTAATTTCTCACTCAAATTCTTTGTTCCATGAATTTAGGTGTGAACTTTGGCTTGTGATTTTAATCATAACGGACATTCAAGATTAATCAAGGAATATCATGTTTATTTTTGGAATAATTATCCGCTTGAATCTAAATGCCAAGTCATAGCGGAATGTCTTAAAGACATGGTAAAAGAGGAAAAAAAAAGCTTCAACTTCTATAGCTATAATTCCCACTACCAGTATAAATACTAGAACTAATTTAATCCTATTGAAGTTCTTAAAGAATAAATTAAAAAAAATCATATTTAAATAATGAGCAGCTTAAAGCAATAGTTATGGAGGAGTGACGTTGATTAAGTTCCAATATTTACATTTATTACTGGGAAAGATTAATTATTTAGTTATGAAAGTGTGATAAATATGGTAGATTATTTAAGGACTGGAGCTATGCTAATAAAAGATGAGTTGTGTGTATTGTGTAGGAGGATAGCATAAAATTGGAAGAAATGAAGGAAAAGTGAAGCATAGTCAAGAAGGAAACATACTGGAATGCACGTCTAAACGGGGGAAGTATATGTGTCCGGACGCAAGTGACAGAATGGCAAGAAGCTGAGGAAGGAGTATACTAGAAGACACGTTCGGACGGTTGAAGAACGCTCGTCTGGACGAGTGTGTTGGTCTGTCAACGCCATATTAACAGTTTCAATGCAATTTAATCTTTTCCTAGAAGAAAGTTATAAATAAGAGTTGAAGACCTTTTAAACCTATCATCCTTTTCGCTTAAGATTTTTTTAATTTTAGCTTTAGTTTTTGTTAATAATGTCTGGCTAGAAGGTTAAGCTAGGGCTACAGGAGAACCTCTCAATGAAGTACGGTACTGTTATTGACTTTGTGCTTAATGATTTATGATGTTTTGTTAATTGAACTTCTGATTTCTTAACAAAGTTTTTGCTCTATACAAATTTTTGAGTCGTTGTGTCATGTACATCGATTGCTTGAATTTCCCTGCGAGTAAATAACTGGTTATTTCACTCTTGAGGTAATTATCATTATTTCATAAAATAATATAATTGGTTGATTATTCAGGTTCTTGAATAATCTTTTGATTATAACTTTAGAATTTCTTACTTGAATTAACCGATATCTGATTCTTGTCTCAAGTTAAGATTTGAGTCTTTAATCATTATTGTACGGAATTGAGAGGGGATACCTGATGCTCTAGTATTTTTATTATTTTTTTAATTATTTAAATCAACTTTCTTTGCTCAACTATTCCCTAAACAAATCGATTATTTTTAAGTTTATTTTAGTATTTGTGTGATTGTTTTTTTGTTACAATTCCTTGAGGGTTCAACCGCGGTCTTCCAAGAAATATATTACTCTGCTCAACTTATGCTTGACTTTACAATATTAAAATTGAAGCAAGTTTTTGGTGCCGTAGTCGGGAAATTGAAAGATAAGGAGCCATCACATCTTTTGAAGTTTTCGATATTTGCAATTCGTCGGAGATCTGATAATTTCGTTCTATTTATTATTTATTTTATTCTTTTTATTACAACTTATTTTTTTTGTTATTTAATTTAGAGTTCTGTTTTATTTAGTTTCTTTAGTTGTTTTATGAGTTCTTGGTATTGTGACTCAAGTGGTCGTTTGATAAGAGAAGATTTAGATACTCTGTTTAAAAAATTATTTGATTCATCTGATTCTAGTCATAACTCTTATATAATGGCTGCTGATCCTAATAATAGGCAAAATAATTTTTCTGAACATGAGGATCATGTTGATAGGGTAAGTAATCATGATGAGAATGATGTTGATAATTTGAATGCTAATCATGATCGGACTCTGCGTGATTAGCTACAACCTGCATGTCACACTACACCCACATGCATCATTTTTCCATTAAATGCCACAAATTTTGTTTTTAAACCTGGCATGATTGCATTACTTCAAAAATTTCATGGTATGGAATCAGAAAACTCATACTTGCACATTAGAGACTTTGAGGAGGTATGTGCTACATTTCATGATCAGACTGTGTCTGTAAATACAATGAGGTTAAAACTCTTTCCTTTTTCACTAAAGGAAAAAGCTAAGACTTGGTCGCATTCACTTAGATCTAGGTCCATAGGGACATGACCAGAGATGCAAAAAGAGTTTCTGAAATTTTTTTTTCTCACACATTGCACAAACTCTTTAAAAAGGTAAATAATGATTTTTTTCTCAAAAAGAGTCTGAAAATTTTTATCAAAGTTGGGATAGATTTAAAGACCTTCTTGCATCTTGTCCACATCACGGTTATGAGAGCTAGCATGTGATAAGTTTTTTTTATGAGGGTTTGAGCCCACAAATGCATCATTTTGTAGAAATGATGTGTAATGGTGATTTTATGAATAAAGAACCAGACGAGGCCTTAGACTTTCTAGATCAATTACCTCAGAATGCATAATCTTGGGATACCACTTCCTAAGAACCTCCTAAAAGCAAGACCACACAATCATCAACAAGTGGGGGGTAAATACCAATTGAGGGAAGAAGATGACCTAGGGGCTAGAATTTCACCTTAGCTAGAAGGGTAGAAGCCATGTCATACAAAAGGGTTAATGAGGTTGAAATAGTACCTGTTGAGGAGGTTTGTAGTCTGTGTGAGATCCCTTGTCTCCCTATAAAAGAATGTCCAACATTGCCTGTTTTAAAAGAAGTTTTGCATGATCAAGCAAATGCTACAAACACTTTCTCAAAATCTTACAATAATCCTTACTCAAATACATACAATCCGAGGTGGAAAAATCATCCAAATTTTAGTTGGAGGAATGAGAACCATGCATCACAACCACCTCAACAAAATTCCTCTAATTTTTTATCCTATGTTCCACCCCCTAAGAGGAATATTGAGGAAGTATTGACACAGTTCATGCAGAGTTAGACAAACTTTAACAATAGACAGGAAAATTACAACAGAAAAACTACTCAGGCCATTGAAGATATTAGGAGTGCAATCACTAAATTGACTATTGACCCTTGCCATCAGGAAAAAGGTAAGTTCCCAGTACAACCACAACCTAATCCATAGGGTCAATTTATTGTGAATGAAACTAGCGCTTCAGATACTAATCATGATCATGTAAAGTCTATCACCACACTTCGTAGTGAGAAAGAAATTGATAAAAATATTCCTACAAAAATTCAAGAATTTGAGAAGATTTCAAAACCTACGGAGCGTGGTGATAAACTTAATCACTCTGAAATCAATAAGCCTGAGAAGTATGTTATACTTGCACCATTCCCACAGAGATTACTTACTTCTAGCAAGCCAAATATGCATAATGATATGTTAGAGATCTTTAAGTAGGTAAAAATCAACATTCCCTTATTGTAAGCCATTAAACAAATACCTTTTATGAAATTTTTTTGAAAGAATTAGGTACTGTTAAAAAGAAATTAAATGTGCAAAAGAAGACATTTTTGACTGTACATGTATCTTCCATCGTACAACATAGGACTCCACCAAAATATAAAGACCCAGGTTGCCCCACTATTTCTTGTATTATAGGCAACCACAGAATTGAACGAGCCTTATTGGATTTAGGAGCTAGTGTGAACTTACTCCCCTATTCAGTATATGAACAATTAGGGTTAGGGGAGTTAAAACCTACCTCAGTCACATTTCAATTAGTTGAACGATCAGTAAAAATACTGAGGGGTATGGTGGAAGATGTTTTAGTACATGTTGATAAATTTTACTTCCCTATGAATTTTATAATTTTAAATACTCAACTTGTATTAAATGCTAACGCTCAAATTCCTGTTATCTTAGGCGGACTATTCCTAGCAACTTCAAATGCTTTAATTAATTGCAGGAATGGTGTAATGAAGTTAACTTTTAGGAATATGACATTAGAGCTCAATATTTTTAATATGTGCAAACAACCAAGGAATGTTGATGAGTATGTGCATGAGGTTAACATGATTGAGTCTTTTGTTCTAAGCAAGGAATATGATTCTTCTTTATTTGCTTCACTTGAGGCATGCTTGTTGGAACAATCTTCTTTGTTAGAGATAGATGACAATAATTTTGAAATTTTTGTTTTGACTGAGTTTTTAAATTCTTCACAGGTACTTGAAATGAGAAAGTTGAGACAGAAATTTGAGGGGCTTCCACCAAGAACCAATCCACCAATTCCATCTAGTGATAAAGCTCCTAAGCTTGATTTGAAGCAATTACTGGTAGAGTTAAAGTATGCATTTTTGGAAGACAATGAGACCAATCCGGTAATAATTTTTTCTCAATTAAATTCAGCATAGGAAGGTATGTTACTACAACTTCTTAGAGAGCATAAAAATGCTATTGGTTGGACTTGATATAAACGGAATTAGTCCATTGGTTTGTACTCATAAGATTTATTTGGAGGATAATGCTAAAATATCTAGAGAGATGCAACGAAGACTAAATCCACGTATGAAAGAAGTTGTAAGGAATGAGGCACTGAAACTGTTAGATGTAGAAATAATTTATCCCATTGCAAACAGTAAGTGGGTAAGTCCTACACAAGTAGTTCCCAAGAAATCTGGAGTCACTGTAGTTGCTAATGAAAATAATGACCTTGTACTAATTAGGACAGTAACTGGTTGGAGGATGTGCATTGACTACAGAAAATTAAATTCTATTACTAGAAAAGATCACTTCCCTTTGCCTTTCATGGATCAAATTTTAGAGAGGGTAGCATCGCATATGTACTATTATTTTTTAGATGGTTATTCGAGATATAACCAAATTAAAATTGCCCTAAAAGACCAAGAGAATACTACATTCACTTGTCATTTTGGTACCTTTGCTTATCGAAGGATAACCTTTGGACTCTGCGATGCACCGAAGACCTTCCAAAGGTGCATGCTAATTATTTTTAGTGATATGGTTGAACGTTTTCTTGAAGTTTTTATGGATGATTTTACTATTTTGGTGATTCCTATGATGTCTGTCTGTCAAATCTTGAGAAAGTGCTTATACATTGTGAAGAAAAGAACCTTGTGCTTAATTGAGCAAAATGTCACTTTATGATTCGCAAGGGAATTGTTCTTGGTCACATTGTCTCTTCAGAGGGAATTCAGGTAGATAGAGCTAAGATTGAATTAATCGCTAATTTACCTACCCCTAAAACTCTTAAGGATGTTAGATCTTTCTTTGGTCATGCTGGTTTCTATAGGAGGTTTATAAAAGATTTTAGTTCTATATTTAGATCACTTTGCTATCTCCTAGGGAAAGACACACCTTTTGAGTGGGATGAGTCATGCCAAGAGGCTTTTGATAAGCTGAAAGGCATGCTCATCACTGCTCCAATTATGCAACCCCCAGATTGGAGTCTTCCCTTTGAAATCATGTGTGATGCCAGTGACTATGTTGTAGGGGCAGTTTAGGGCAAACAAATAAGAAAAAACCACATGTTATCTATTATGCTAGTAGAACTTTAAACAATGCACAGATGAACTATTCTACTACTGAAAAAGAATTACTAGCGGTAGTATTTGCTCTAGACAAGTTTAGGTCATACTTAGTAGGATCCCCTATTGTTATTGTCATAGATCATGCAACTCTTAAATATTTGTTGACTAAGAAAGATGTAAAACCAAGACTGCTAAGGTGGATTCTCCATCTCCAAGAATTTGACATAACAATCAAAGATAAAAAAGGAGTGGAGAATGTAGTAGCTGATCACTTGTCTAGACTTGTAAGCGACGTGGTATTGAAATAGTGCCGATCGGGGATACATTTCCTGATGAACAACTGTTGGCAATTTCTTCAACACCTTGGTTTGCTGATATCGTGAATTTTCTTGTTACATGTAATATGCCATCGGCTTGGACTACTTTGGATAAGAAGAAATTTCTAGTTGAAGTGAAGAGTTTTTTCTGGGATGACCCATATCTTTTCAAATACTACCTAGATCAGATTATCTAGAGATGTGTGCCCGATGACGAGGTAAGTAGCATTCTAACATTTTGTCATTCGGGAGCTTGTGGAGGCCACTTTTCTATGAAAACGATAGCTGCAAAGGTTTTGCAATGTGGATTTTATTGGCCAACAATTTTTAAACGCCTATAATTTTTTAAGGTGTGTGAGCGATGTCAAAGACTAGAGGGATTAACCCATAGAAATATGATGCTTTTGAACCCAATTTTGATAATAGAAATTTTTGACTATTAGAGCATAGATTTCATAGGACCTTTTCCCCCATCTTTTGGATATATGTACATTTTAGTGAGAGTAGATTATGTCTCTAAGTGGGTCGAAGATATACCATGTCGGATAAATGATCATAAAGTTGTTTTGAAATTTCTAAAAGAAAATATTTTATCCAAATTTGGTATATCTTGAGCCATTATCAATGATGGGGGATTGCACTTCTGTAATAAACCTTTTGAAACTTTAATGAAAAAATATGGAGTAACACATAAGGTTGCAACCCCCTATCACCCACATACAAGTGGTCAAGCAGAGCTAGCCAATCGTGAGATTTCTTACATTTTGGAAAAGACGGTTAATCTTGATCGTAAAGATTGGTCGGTACAATTAATCGATGCATTATGGGCATACCGCACTGCGTATAAAACCCTAATTGACATGTCTCCGTATAGATTGATGTATGAAAAAGCTTGTCATCTACCTGTGGAACTAGAACATATGGCAGTAGCCATTAAGATGTTCAATTTTAGTTTTGACAAAGCTAGCACCTTAAGAAAATTACAATTAAATGAGCTTGAGGAGATCCGAAATGAGGCCTATGAGAATTCTAAAATTAGCAAAGAACGAATGAAGGTGCTCCATGGTAAGAATATTTTGCGTAAAACTTTTACACCTGCACAGAAAGTTCTTCTATATAATTCTAGGTTACATATCTTCAAAGGAAAGCTTCGAATTAGACGGAGTGGTCTGTACATTTTTAAGGAGGTATTTCTTTATGGAACAGTAGAGATTGAAAATCCTAATAATGGAAACACCTTTAAAGTTAATGGATAGTGACTGAAACCATTCTTGGAGGAAGGTATTGTTGAAGTGGAATCCATCAAACTGGTGGATTCACACTATGAATGATTCGTCTCTAACAATTTTATGTATTTCATTGTATATTATTGTATGTTGTTTCATTTTTTATTGTAGATACATGTGCACATTATACGCGTATCCGGTATGTTTCTCGTTACTCTTATAAGTGCATAACTCCTTACATTGCATATTATTACATTGGGGACAATGTAAATTTTTGAGTTGGGGAGGGGGGGGGGGGTAGAGCATACTTGATTGATTGATATACTGTGCACATGCATCTAATTTTTTTTTTTTTAAAAAATTTAGTTTTGTAGTGTCTTTTTGAGTCTTTAGGGATTTTTAGGAGTAAAGTGTATCAATTTGAGAAGAAGAAAGGTAGAAATTGAAAAATTTTCTAAGTAGGGAGCATCAAACACACTAGATCACGCTTCCAGACACCAAAATGTAGGACAAAACTTACTAGTAAGCGCGTCCGGACGAGGACCAAGAGGCTAAACTCTCTGGAATTTGCGTCCGGACATGATTTGATCATGCATCCGGACGCGAAGCTCAACCGTTTCAAATTCCAGAGGCGCGTTCGGACAGGACTTGATCATGCGTCCGGACGCGTGTTCTTTAAGGCTAATAAAGGCGGCAGTTGAGGTGCATCCAGATGCGGTATCCTCATACCTCCAGATGCATGAGAATTAACTATAAATACTTGGCCTACACGATTTTTTTTCTTGCTCTACATTCTCCTTAACAGAAATACAAAACTTCTCATGCCCTTTCTAAATAGTATCTTCACTACTCGTCTACCCCATGGCACCACCAAGGGCTTCAACTTCCAAACGACCTCAGACCAGTACTTAGGAATCTCAAGAACTTGAGGATAATACCTTTGGTCCAGTCCGCTTCCAAACCTTAGAGGCCCGGGTAAGGTTCTTCCAATACTATGCCACGAAGCCTTATGTGCAAGAGCGTAAGATAGAAGACGGGGACTTTGCTCATTTGGGAGTTCGAGACATCATCCTTTCGAGGAGGTGGGATGGTCTCATGGGTAGGGAGTGGCCATGCATTCCCGTCTTGGCTAGGGAATTTTATAGTAATGCTGAAGACTACGGGAATTGTACTATTCGTACCTATGTTCGGGAAAAAAATATCAGAGTAGATGCAACTACTATTGCTAGATTGATAGGAATGTTTCAGGCCCGAGTGGCCAATCCTGATTTTTCGCAGAATTATCCAGGGGATGAGGTTGGTCGAGAGTTTCTTGGGGGCCATGACTTTGTATGGACTAAAAATTTGAGATTTCTTCAGCAAGGGGATTTGACCAACAAATATAAAATTCTCAATTTAATCTTAGTATCCAACATTTTCCCCTTGCTGAGGAATAATCACATTTATCTCGATCGGGCCAGACTCCTCTATGCCATGGGTATTGGCAAGACCATTGACCTCCCCTCATTAATCTTTGCTGAGATGCGGAAGGCTATTGTTGACCCAAAAAAAGGGTCCATCCCGTTTGCAGGCCTAGCTACTGCACTGTGTGAGCGTGCTGGTGTGGTGATCGACACCACCATGGAGAGGGTCAAGAAAGTTGTTGTGCTAAACTTCGGCTCTCTTCTGAAGAGTCAGAGTGTGACGAGGCCAGTAGGGGAAAGGGGCTCGGCACCTATGCAGTAGGGGGAAGCTGCACCTGAGGGAATGATACCAGGAGAGGAGCAATGGGATTAGTTCCTTAATTTCGATGAGGATTTTGACTTGCCAGTGGATGAGAAAACTGACCCCAGGACTAACAGGCAGATACTCTTTGAGTTACTGAGAGGTCAGAGGGAGATGAGAGAGTTGAGGGCTCAGATGAGAGGGTTAGGGCAGAGTTCGCAGAGTCAGGCAGGCCTCTCATCTTAGCATGTTTCTTCTAGGTCCCAGAATTGATGATGTTTTCTTTATTTTCTTTTAGTCATCTATAGAAATCAAAGCCTATTTTGGGTGGACTTTTGTTTAGGCTTGATTTTTGTTATCTTTTGGGTTATGCATTGTACGAAAACTCCAAATATTATATGAAATGCATATTTTGTTCAGTTGTGCTATCAAATATCTAAATAACATTTTTATGCATAATTTGACACCACAATATAGAAATAATTTGTGTAACTTTAAATTTGCAGTTGTTTAAGCATCACATATAATTTTATTCTATACTTTTGTATCTCATATCATGTTCTTATAAAAACTCACAATTTGTACACTTTAAACTTTACCAAGTTGAAAATTTATTAGGTATTTTACCTGGAGAACTTGAAACATATAGTGGAGATGCATAAAAACCCTGGTGAGTTTTGATCCAATCTTTTTTGGAGGGTTATTTACATTTACTTAATAAAGAATATTTTTATTTAGCTAATCTCCTTCAATAGTCTCATTATTTTTATTTTAGTTAACACCAATATTGTGAATGATTGCTTGACTTTAAATTAATTGCATGAGAAGTATGTTATCAAAAGCTCTTGAGATATGATTTTAGGGCATCTTTGCTATTATTTGAGCTTAAGCCTTATTCTTTGAATATTATTATCCCTAGAAGCTGTGATTGAAGTTTTAAAGCAAAATTTTATTTCTTATACCAAACATATAATAACCAAGCCAATAATGAAAAAAATAATATCATTTACCCTTGGTTATCCCGAGATTGAGTTTTTTATTGTTTATGTAATTTGGGAGATGTTGGGTGAGAAAAGATGATAAAAAAAAGGTTTTGCATATTTGTGAATACTTGCATTAGATGTCTTGCTAAAAAAAAGAAGAGAAAGATAAAAAAAAAAAAAAGAGAGAATGACAATATGTCTAGCTGTGAAAAGGAAAATTAAAAAAAAAAAAAGGAAGAAGAGAAAAAAATAGCAAACATGCGTTTGAAAAGGAAAAAAATATGAACAACTATTGTAAATTGTGCTTCTAATGGGTGGAGAGTGAAAGATTATGAAAAGAAGTTTGGTTGTCTAATGTACATGTTCTCTCAGAATAGTCTTTTGAATTCCTGAATGTCCTTCATTTCAAAACCTTAATCCCAAGGCCCCATTACAACCTTAAATAAAGACCTATTTGATCTCAAGAGTGTATTGATAGATGTATGGCTTATGTGACTAAGGAAAAGAATGATGATTGTTTATATATTGTGTGTTAGTTTCCTTTCATGAGACTATGTCAAATCCTTTTCTTTTGGATTACGTTTTTTTTATGGAACATGTGACATTATTTGTTTTTGACTTAAATATCTTCTTCTCACATGTGATATTTGAGGGAATAGTCACTATAATATGAGAGAATCTTTTATGAGTGAATTATCTAGTGAGATTTGACATTGAGACGAATAGTTGATGGTTGTAGAGGTAATTACTGGACAAATTGCTAACTTGGTATAGTTAATTCACACTACACACGATTTTATATGAGAACATGATAAGTGCATACATTTATATAGTGTAGAGTTCTATATTTTGCTTTGCATATGTTTATAAAAAGGCTTGTAGCTTAGAATTTTTATATTGTGGTAGCAATCTGTGTTATAAAATTATTATTCAGATATTTGATCATAGGTTGATGTTTGTGCATATCATCTCTGGAAACCCTTACGAGACTATACTCATCCACTAGGGGAAACCTAGAAGTTTAAAGACTTGTTGCATATGCTAAATGCAACCGTGAAGCCTACAAAAGTGGTTTTGTTTTGTTTTGGTTAGTGTTTTTATTTTGTTGTTTGCCTTACTAGGGACTAGCCAGGTCTGAGTTGGGGGGGGGGTGTGATTAAGGTCCAATATTTACATTTATTACTGGGAAAGATTAATTATTTAGTTATGAAAGTGTGATAAATATGGTAGATTATTTAAGAACTGGAGGTATGCTAATAAAAGATGAGTTGTGTGTATTATGCAGGAGGATAGCATAACATTGGAAGAAACGAAGGAAAAGTGAAGCATAGTCGAGGAGGAAACATACTGGAATGCGCGTCCGAATGGGAGAAGTATGTGTTCGGACACAAGTGGCAGAAATGCAAGAAGCTGAGGAAGGAGTATACTGGAAGACACGTCCGGATGGTTGAAGAACGCGCGTCTGGACGCGTGTGTTGGTCTATCAATGCCAGATTAAGAGTTTCAATGCAATTTAATTTTTTCCTAGAAGAAAGTTATAAATAGGAGTTGAAGACCTTGTAAACCTATCGACCTTTTCTCTTAAGATTTCTTTAATTTTAGTTTTAGTTTTTGTTAATCATGTTTGTCTAGAAGGTTAAGCTAGGGTTAGGGGAGAACCTCTCAATGAAGTAAGATACTGTTATTGACTTTGTGTTTAATGATTTATGATGTTTTATTAATTGAACTTCTGATTTCTTAGCAAAGTTTTGCTCTGTACAAATCCTTGAGTCGTTGTGCCATGTATATCGATTGCTTGAATTTCCCTGCGAGTAAAAAACTGGTTATTTCACGCTTGAGGTAATTATCATTATTTTATAAAATAATATAATTGGTTGATTATTCAGGTTCCTGAATAATTTTTGGATTATAACTTTAGGATTTCTTACTTGATTTATTACATTAATTAATCGACATCTAATTCTTGTCTCAAGTTAAGATTTGAGTCTTTAATCATTATTGTACAGAATTGAAAGGGAGTACCTAATGCTCTAGTATTTTTATTATTGTTTTAATTATTTAAATCAACTTTCTTTGCTCAACAATTCCCTAAACAAATCAGTTGTTTTTAAGTTTGTTTTAGTATTTGTGTGATTGCTTTCTTGTTACAATTTCTTGAGGGTTCGACCTCGGTCTTCCAAGAAATATATTACTTCGCTCAACCTGCGCTTGGAATTACAATATTAAAGTTGAAGCAGGCGTCTTCAAGTGATGTCCACCTTTGGAATGGGCAAAACCAAAAAGATGGATCTCCCTAACACTCCAACACTTGTCATAAAAGGCAAAGCGAAAGATAAAGTTGAGGAGGATGATAGAAAAACCCCTACTCCTATTGACTCTGATGACGACTTTATGAATTTTCAGGAATATACCTTTCTTAAAGGTGACATTTCTATTAATGAAGGTTTACTAAATGATGATATGGAGATAAACCTTCATAATGACAACGGTAATATGCTGTATAATTTGCTTTATAGAAATATGTTGTATAATTTGTTTTACAGAAAATGATCAGAAAAAGCTGAATTTTTGGATAAAGCCGACCCTAAAAAAGTGACGCACACCATGACGTCACTATAAAATTATTAGAGCTGTGAATAGTAAAAGGTGTACAATACTTGTACAGTATTGCTGACGTATGTAATGACGTCAACGTAAATTATTAAAGTTGTGAACAATATAAAGTTGTGAATAGTAAAGGATAGTTTGAAATCCGGATTTCATGTCCGACTATTATAAAAGGAGATACAGGCCCGACCTGTGGAGCACCACATCTCATACCCACTACTCTCCCTATCCCACTTTCTTCCCCCTTCTCTGAACCCTCTCTAAACCCTTCTCTCTTGTATAAACCTCTATCTTCTACCTTCCACCACTACTACTGTAACTGTGCTTTGTATATAAGTTTGTGTTAAAAAGATTATCACATAAATGTGATATATGTTAAAAATATGGAAGAAATAGAATTCTCTGATATTGAATCTAAATTACAATGGTGGACATCACTTGAAGACACCACTCCTCTATAACTGCTGCTTTAAGCTGCTCATTATTTAAATGAGTTTTTTTTTTTTAATTTGTTCTTTAAGAACTTCAACACGATTAAAATTAGTTCTAGTATTTATACTGGTAGTGGGAACAATGGTTGTAGAAGTTGAAGTTTTATCTTCTTCTTTATTTATGTCTTTAAGACAATCCGCTATGACTTGACATTTAGATTCAAGCGGATAATTTTTTCAAAAACGAACATGATATTCCCTGATTAATCTGGGATGTATGTTATGATTAAAATCACAAGCCAAAGTCCATAGCCAAATCCATGGAACAAAGAATTCGAGTGAGAAATTAATAATTGATTTGCTGTTATATCATAATCATTTAAGGATGGATATTTGCCTTTATACAAGTCAAATAATTTTTTTTCATAGGTTCAGAGTATATCTTGTCGATAGCACCATGAGTTTTCCACCAATCATAAAACCAGTTAGGAAGTTTCGTATAGGTTTCAGTAAATTAGAAAAACCATGAATGTTTTAAATTTATAGCTTCATATAAGAAAGCATTATTCCAAGCTTCAATATAATCAAAATAGTTATACTCCGTATATAGAGGATTTCTTAGTGTTCTGGGGATAATAAGGTTAAGATCCCAGTCTTTAGCAGATATTACCCTTAATATGAGGGCTTTGCTATATTCAGGATCTTTATGATTTGAATTATAATTAAAAAATCTCTGAAATTTAACAGAGTCAGTCTCAATAAGAATATTTTCATAATATTCTCTGTCTTTATTTCTAGAAAATAAGAAGGCTTGATCCATCGTCATAAATCGATTAGCAATATAATATAGATCAGTCATCCAATTAACATATTCATAATCAAGAGTTATTATGCTGCTATAAGCAAGCAGAGTATTTAACTCTGTATAGTTTAATTTAGGTAGCTTCAAGTGAGGGAGAGTTAGACCTGTCAGAGTGAGCTGTAAGGGAGAGAACATGCGCAATCTTCGACAAAGGTGTGCATATTCTGTGTATGGGTTAAGGGATGCAAAGGCAATGGTTTAGTGTGGTTGGTGGAGCATTGTGTGTGCATGTGTATATACGTGTGCTTGTGTGTGTATGAGAGAGATGAGATCGGGTGGGAACCACTGGGGGTTATTGAATGGGAAGGAGGTTTGTCAAAGAATAGAGAGGGCCGAAGTTCTGTCGGAGGCAAAAAGGGTTTTGCTAGAGGAGTTAAGGGAAATAGGATTTATTAGAAGGAAGCGAGGATTGGGCTTCTGCTAGGTGAAAAAAAAGGGTTTTCACTAAAGGGGAAAAGAAATAGGGTTTTGACACAATTGAAAGGCGAGAAGGAAGGAGAAGGTAGGTTGGGAGGGCGAGGGGTACTTTGTACAAATTGAGAAAAAAATTTGACAATGGTAATTTTGACTTTTCAATAAATTTGAGATTGCATGGTTTTTAAATGAAAAAATTATGTTACTTTTGACGGATGAAAATTGATAGAGAGAGTTGATTGCAAAATTTTCAAAATTAAAAGGGGTAAATTTTTGAAATTGAAACGACAATGAATTGATTGCAACAAGAGACAAGTTGAAGGGGGCAACATGTAATTAACCCTATACTAAATGTATGATAGGAGTTAAATGCCATTGCTTAGCAACTCTCCTTGCTTAGCTACGAAGAGAAATGGATTCTTTCTTTGTTCTTTCCTTTTTTCTTATTTTCCTTGTTTCATTGTCTTCATTTTCTGTCATTTGTCGTGTAATAATCATTTCACATTTATTTTGTTATCTTTTCAAAACTTTGACAAAGGCAAGCTTTATAAGAAAGATAGCAATGATAATGATAAGATATGTTCTACTTTAATACTATAAACATTAGACTTAGGTATGTCAAAAAAATAATTTACTATAGTTTGTTGCTTATTGACGGTTTGCATTGTAAATCTCATTCACTGCATTGACTTCTATCCAACTTCATTTACCTTACCTTACAAAATTTCATTATCTCACAACATAAAAGTTATAACTAGCATCCCTTGCCCGATTCCTCATCAGTTGACAAGACATCTAACATTGCTTGATGAGCCAAGAAGTAAAAGTATTAAATGCTTTGGGATTTGAGCATTCAATGCCTCAACATTGAAGAAAAAGCATTGAATGCTCACATAGTTCGAGCAATTAAGATGGAGACATTCCCCATGAAAAGTATGGGGCACGCTGTCCCATCTCTAAAGGCTACCTATTGCCTAGGCAACCGACAATGATGAGTTCTGAAAGGTATAAATAGTCTTTAAGAACACATTGCAAAGCTGCGCAAAATCATCTCTCAAAAACCCTCAAAAGAGTGTTTTCTTCTTCTCCTCTCTCAAAGAACTAACTTGATCGTCGGAGGGGACACGCCAAAAAACACTCCGACGCCCTTCTAACCCTTCTTTTGTGTTCCAGAAGTCTTTCGCGAACCACCAGGATCGGTTCTGCAGCACCAGAAGCAATTCATCACCAGTCCTTAGACCCCCTTTGGCCTTCTCAACATATTCCTTGTTGCCGGACCCGCCATTCCAATGAGTCGAATCTTACCGTGGGAGAGATCTTTTCTCATTTCAACTATTGTGCAGAAATTATCCCGCACACAATCCGATACGCCTACCTTTCGTATACTACTCACAATTTCCAATAGCTTTTTAAAGGTTTCCGATGCTGTATAAATTTTGGGTCTTGTATGTAAATCGAAGAACTCGATCATGTTTTTCATACTCCAATTTATACTTAGCAATGACTTGATGCCGAATGCACAAAATAGTGTCATTTGATAGAGAGTTGAATTGGAATAAAGAACCCCGTTGAAAATGTTCTTTTTTTCTTAAAAATATTGATTAGGATAAACTCATTTCTATGTTAAACAATCATTTATTCTAAAATTTATTTGAGAGGAAGTAACATAAATATTTATATTTAAATATTTATATTTTAACATGTCCCCTTATGTACAGACTAGATTTTGGGATTAGTATGTGAATTTTTTTTTAATAATTAAAGTGGCGGCAACGAACATAGAACTACAGCTTTGATACCACGTTAGATTTTGGGCTTAGTTCATTGTCTTGAGTTTGCGGGTGGTGCCTGATCAAAGCCATGGATTCCACAGATCTATACAGCTATTCAAATATATTTGCTTGGCCTAGTGTTGCTGCACCACCTGCTTTTGCATCCATTGCTTTTTACGTTCTTAATTTGTGTGTCTGTTATTTTGTTTGTTTGTAAGTGGGTTCTTTTTGCAAGTATAAAGGAGGAAATGATTTCAGTATTTTTGAAAGGTTGCGGGGTCAAAGCTTCGGATTGGATAAAGAAGGAATGGGCAACTGATTTTTGTATTGGACAGTCTCTAGGCGTGATGCTTGGGCAGTGTGTAGGCATGGAGAAAGTTGGACAGCGAACTAGGATTTTATGTATAGGAAAGTGAACTAAGGGACTAGAAAGTGAAGATTGTGAAATCTAATACAAGAGCTTAAGAGGCATACTCTATTTTAGTTTGGAATAATTTTCTCGGCTTTTCAGTATAGGGGCATTGAACTAAGAGGTATTTGGACTTCAAAATGTTTATTTTACTGTTCAATTTCACTGAAATTTAATATTTATTTTGCTGTCGTGTAATTAATTTCACTATAACAAAAATAAGACAGTAAATTAAGAGATATTTAATTCACCGGTCGGTTTCACTAAATTTGATATTTATTTTAGGGTTCTTACACTTTGTATTCTAAAAAATATCTCAATTCTCACTTTACACTCTGGAAGATTATTTTGCTCACATTACATTCTGAATGTCATAAATTAGTTCTAATGTGGCTTTCAAACTAACATTCGTTTCAAATTTTGTTAAAAATTGATGTATTTGCCACCCACGTGTGTTGCTATTGGGCAAAAAATGTAAACTCACAATTCTTATTCTTTGGTGGCATGTGCATCAATTTTTAATGAAATTTGAAACGGATGTTAATTTGAGGATCACATTAGAACTAATTTATGCATTTAAGGTGCAATGTAGGAAAAATAATCTTTCGGGATGCAAAATGAGAATCAATATATTTTTTGGGGTACAAAGTGCAAAAAAATCCCTTATTTTATTGTCTTCTTGCCAAAGTTGTTGGGGTAAATCTTGAGATTGTGAAAAAGAAATTCTTGAGATATTGTGGGAAAATCAGTCATATTTGGTTAGATTTTGAGTTTTATGATAGAAGGAAGATATAACAGAAACACCTTTGGATGTTGATAAGGACAGTGAAGTAGGAGTTTCATTTTATTAAAGTTCACTGTTTGTAAATTTTTTTGAATTAAGAGTTTTATTTTATTAAAGTTCATTATTTTTGGAGTTCATTATTTAAGTTTTTTTCAATGTTTTTTGGCGGCAATGGTGGCAATGGATGACAATGGTGGGTGGTGATGGCGACAGTGATGGTGGGCGACAACGATGGTGGTGATGGACAATAGTGGTGAGTTTTGGGTGGTGGTGATTGATAGCAATAATGGCGGGGGGAGGCGATGTTGGCTGGTGGTGGCGGCGGTGATGGTGGGTGGCGATGCTGGCAGTGGGTAATGGTGGCAGCGCGTGTTGATGGTTTTTGGCAGCGGTGGTAATAGTGTGGTGGCTTTAAGCAACAGTGGTGGGCGATGACGATGGTTGTGGTGGGCATGGGGTGGATGGTAGAGGCGACGGTGGTGGTGGCTTTGGGTGATGATGGTTGGTGGCGATAATGGTGGCAGGTAATGGTGGTAGGGACAGGTGGTGTACAAGGGTGGGTGGCAATGGTGGAGGTGGTGATGATGATGATGGTAGTGGCTATGGATATAAGAATGAGATAATGATATATATTTTTAAATAACCTCCTCCATTATGGGTATTTTTGTCAAGAATAGATTTTATAGACTTTTGATCTTAAAAGTATAAGCAATGCTACATAGGCTTAAAAAACAAACTTGATGATGTGGCTATTATATGTGTCATTAATTTAACTGTGAGTGTCTGTATTTATTAGGACTTACTACATATTCAATGGTAGTGATTCATCAAATCAAAATTTTAAGTTAGTTTTTTTAAATCTATTTAGCATTTTCCTAAAAGTATTTAGGTTGGACCTAAAGTCAAAAAAGTCCCTAAATGTGGACTTCTCGCCAAATCTCCTAAGAAGAACTTAAATAGGAGTATAAGAGAGGAACAAGAGAAAGAAGAGAGGATACTTAAGAGATAGGATACAAAAATTAATGAAAAGGAGATGATGAGAAAGACAGTGAAGAAGGAAAGAGACATGTTAGAGAAAACATTCTCTACTCTTCATGCTTCTAATGTGCTTCTGCGGTAGCAATATAGAGAGTGAAGGTTCACTAAATACTCTGATATGATATCATGTCTTCTTGTGGTTGAATAAAATAACGAGTTTTTGATGAAGAATCATGAATCTCGCTCGACCAGTTCTATAACATTCCATAAAGTGAATGCCACCTCATACCATGGTAGTGGTAATAAACATGGGCGTGGTTGAAATGAGACACCGTGGTCATAACATCTCACCTCACCACTAGAGTTGGGCAAACAAAGATGCAAAGCAATATGAAGGGTATGATTTGCTGAATAAACCGTCCAAAAACTATGAATAAGTTTGCCATATGTGTGGTATAAAAGGACATTGGTCACATACCTGTCGTATGTCCAAAAATATTTGGTGGACCTTTACCAGAAATTCATAAAGGAAAAATGAAAGAAGATAGAAACAAATTTCATTGATCACCGTGAATTAATGGATCTTACTTGCCTTGATGTTCCCTATCCAATTGACATAACTCTCCTTGATGTTTCTGATTTCTTTGTCAATCCTAATGGAAAAATTGGTCATTTGATTAGTGATGGGAATATCCACATCGATTAGTGTTATTTTCCTTATCGTATTATCTTTTTTAAAAATCTCTTTAGTTTTAGATGTTTTATTTCAGTTGAAGATTATTGTGACTTTGTTTTTATGAATGAAAATGCATGTACCTCATTTATCAACTGTTCAATTCTAAAATGAATGGTGAAGATGCATGTCTAGTAGATAGTGGCACAACCCATAAGATCCTTCGACATAAAAGATTTTTCTCCAACTTAACATTAGCCGAAGTTAATGTAAATACAATCTCAAGTTCTACAAACCTGATTGAAGGCTCCAAAAGAGCTATTATCATGTTACCAAATAGAACAAAAATTCATATCAATGGCACTTTATATTTAGTCAGATCTTGAAGAAATCAAATAAGTTTCAAAGAATGATATACGTCGTAATAAATTTCATATTGAGGCTGTGAATGATAATAATGGAGTATATCTTTATATTACTTAAATTTTTTCCGGTATGAAGCTTATATTAGAGAAACTTCCTACTTTCTCATCTGAATTGTATTGTACAACCATAAGAACAATTAAATCAAACAATGTGATAAGCCAGAAGCTCTCTAATCCAAAAATTTTTGTACTTTGGCATATCGACTTGGTCACCCTGGGTTGAATCATTGTGAACTCACATGAGACTATAAAAAAAATCTAAAAGATTCTTTTGGCAATTGATAACATATTTTTATTTTTGATGTTATTTACAAGTTCAAGGTTGATATATCCTGATTATTAATGTTGAATATGAATATGTGATTTTGAATATAAAGATGTTGATATATATTTGTATCTTGACTAAGCCAAGTTAATTGACTTGTTTATTACTATCAGTTATTTCATGTGAGTTTTGTGAATTCTATAAATATCTTAGTCTATTTAGTCAAGTTGAACTTCATTTCAAGTCATTATAATGTTATATTTCATGTGTACTTTTAATTTAATATTTCTAATCTTCAATACTTAAATAGAGTATTTGCAATACATTTTTTGGAGGGGGAGGGGGACTTGATCTCAAGAAGGCAAAGGCTTTATAAGACAAGGAGTACAATTGGAGCAAAGACACATTGATATTTTTTTTCAATACATTGGATCTTATTAAACGGTCGAGATTATTATTCTTTTATAGCATATGAATATATGAGATAAATATTTTTTAGTAGTTCGCTTATAAAATTTTATGGAATGAATTTATCTCGACTACACTAGAATCGTAAAAGATTTGTCATAGCAATAGACAAGATTAACCAGAAGAGGAAGAAATAAAAAATATTGTGAAAGTTAATTCTTTCAAAGAAAGTTGGAACTCTCGAAGAGACCAAAAAAAAAAATATATACAATGAAAGTTGCATAAAAAAGTTGGCACCCCTGAAGAGGCCATGCCCATGAAGTAGGTAACAGAAATATTGATTAATTCAAAATTAGTAAACGAAAATTTCCTGAAGAGACATCTCTTGCAGAGGCAAAGGTACCCAACAATAATGAGATCTCAAAAAGTTATGTACGTACAAAAGAAAAATGAGACACTCTTCCTGCCATTAGGGGGAGAAAATCTGTCACCTTAAGAATGGCATGAACTTTCTTACTTGCCTGAAGTGTGGTCTATACATAGTTTCAAAAGATTCAGCTCTTGAAGAACAACTACATACAACTTAAGAAAAAATTGAAATAACCCCTGAAGAGGAAAGTCCCTGAAGAGACATAAAATCTTGAAGAAATATATATATTTACAAATGAATAAATATTTATTAAGTATGCATACATAGATGAGCTATTTAATCGCACAAAAATGATCACAATGATATAGTAACTACTGAAATTTAAAATGGTGATGATCTTGAATCATGCACAATATATGATTGTCGAAATATATGATTGTTCAAAGTGGAAGAAAACAATTCACATTAGCCTATTAACAAAATACAAAATATTGGACCTGTAGTCCAATATACCTAAAGATGTAAATATAGACATGTAGTTCTAAAACATCAAAAGTTGTTAAATTGGACCCGTAGTTCAACACTTTAAGATATAAAGCCTATTTGATATAAGTAAGTATTTATATAAAAGTAAAAAAAAATGTGACATAAAGTACATTTAGTAGCTCAAGGGTTCCTGCAGAGACCCTGTAACGCCCCAAAAACCCCATTGGGTGACATTACATTCTAAAAACCATTCACCGCATGAGAGCATTAAGTAAATCCATCACGACGAAAGTTTCATTCATCCACCATTCATATTTTAACAAAATTTGGGCAGAGTCTCCTCTGTTCGGGGAGCTCTACCCAAAACACAACCTGTGCAATTCTACTGTAATGACCACACCGGGTCCATTTAACTACCATAAAATCAATCCATCCAATTTACATGTTATCCCAAAAGAATAGGCCAAGTTATGGCCTTTACATTCCCACAAAGTACTATAATACACAGCGGAATTTATAAAATAAAAACTAGGCTATACAATTCTCCCAAAAGATTATCCAAGTCTATAACAAAAGAAAGGGGGGTCGCTCTAAGCATCCACCTCGGGATCCACGCTCCCTTCTATCGGAGTCTCCAAATATGTCGGCCCCTCGACTCCCAGCTCCTCGTCAAAGGCAAAATCTGAAAGGTGGGGAAGTAGGGGGGTGAGCACAAGGCTCTGTAGGAGGATCCTTCCAAACCCATTCAAGGTTTTGAAATCAAGTAAAACAGGTAGGTCACGTTTCGCACATACATATAAATGAATTTTAAAGTAAAGTAAGGACATTTTAAAAGAGATCTCAAGTTTGTACAATAATAAGGACTTGAACGAGAATAAAATCACGTTTAATTGACAAACAATTTCCAACATAATCCACTCCACCATACACCATTTCCACAAGGTATCGCGGCATCTCAAACTACCCGAAACTCTTGGAAAAATAATATTTGGTACAATGAACAAAAATTTCTATTTGGTACCACTCAAGTAGGTTGTTGCTTCTCATGAATTTACCCGACGATTCTACCTCGTTCACCCATTTCCACTAACAATCACAGACCAATTTAGGAAGGGCGTGTACCGTCTCATACGGCCTTGACGAGATCCTCCCAAGGTGTCTAGTATACTAACCCTTTTCCCGATATCCGTGAACAATAGTGGTCACTGTCACCACAGTGATCCACTACGAGCATTAGGCAGTCATCTCACCCATTCATTGGGATAGACTAACCTCTAACGCTCTACGGCAGTTTTCGAAGGTAATCCAAGTCCCTCACAACACCATACACAAGAGTGACATACCAACAATATACTCAACCTCATATACAAGCAAATTCCATGATGTTTCCCCAAATTTTCACAAGCAAGATACATAATAGAACAATTTAAGAAAATATACCCATTTCGCAAATCATATAACAAGAGAAAAGTTTAAAGGAAATAAGCATGAGATCATCAATACAATCATTTTACTACCCAACACAAAGTTCTAGAATTTTCGAAATCAAGATGATGTGAAGATATAGAGAAAAATCCATATTTCCCCCAAAAACTAGAGTTTGATGGATTTTCAACCATCATTTTGTTCAAATCATGGGAATGTTTGTAAACATACCAAGGAACAAGAAACCCATAACAAATGCATACTATTAAGAGCCAAATTCTACATGTATAATAACCCTAACATCAATGGACAAGGATGGAAGAAAACCCTACCTCAATGTTCTTAAAAACCTAGGTTTAGTGTGAAGAAGATGAAGATTTGATTTTCTTTGAAGTATAGATCTCCTCTTGATCTTGTGTTTTATCCTTCTCTCTTCCTCTAGAGTCCTAAGAAAAGTGGGTTGAGAGTGGAATGAGAGAAATGAGAGTAAAGGCTGAAATCTGTGTTTTTAAACACAGAAATCCCGAATTTTTTTTTTTACTGTTCATGAGCTGCTTCGATATTACTTCGTTATCGGGGCATAACTCTCTCATCCGAGATCCGATTGAGATGATTCAAGATGCTATGGAAAGCTAAGAAAGAACTCTACAACTTTCATGTTTTGAGTTTTAAGAGATATTGATTACATCAAGGTCTAAATTGGGCTTGAAGTTGCAGCCAGTGCACAGTTCACATGCACTGTTCACTATTTCATCCCTTTTTCCATTTCCAATCTACCAAATTCAAACACACATCGCTACACCTATCCCCATTTTTACAAAAATTATTTAATATATATCTATATGCATATATATAAAATAAAATGCGGAGTGTTACAGACCCAGGATTGATTACGAAAAAATATACTCACTAGTAATTGATGCAATTATATTTTGGTATTTTATTAGTCTAGCAGTCTGAGGAAGACTCGACATGTGTCTTATGAACGTTGTTATTGTATATTTATATGGAAAATTAGATATTAATATTTATATTACAGTTTCTGAAGGATTGCAATTGCCTAAAACAAACACATCAAAAGCCACACAACATGTACCCAATTAAGCTGAGACGACCCTTATATGAATTGAAACAATCTAGAAGAATGTAGTATAACCGTCTCAGTGGGTAACTGGTTAAGGAATAGTATGTTAACAATCCTATATACCCATGTATATTTATTAAGAAATCAAAATTTTGATTTGACATCATTGTAGTATATGTTGTTGATATGAATCTTATTAGAACTCTTGAAAAGTTGATAAAAGCTGCTGAATATTTGAAAAAATAATTTGAGATGAAAGATTTTGGAAAAACAAAGTACTGTCTCGGCCGGCAAATCGAGCATATGTTAAATAGAATTTTTATTCATCAAACAACCTATATCGAAAAGGTTCCAAAGCGGTTTAGCATGGGTAAAGCATATCCGGTAAGTACTACAACGCTCGTTCGATCTCTTGATGTCAATAAGGACCCTTTTCATCCTAAGGATGAAAATGAAATATTTCTTCGTCTTGAAGTACCATACGTAAGTGCAATTGGTGCTTTGTTATACTTAGTACAATGTACTAGGTTTGATATAACATTTGCAGTCAACTTGTTGGTAAGATTTAGTTCTGCACCAACTCGACGACATTAGAATGATGTAAAACATGTCATATGCTATCTTCATGGAACTATAGAGTTGGGTTTGTTATACTCAAAGCAATCAGTCAATGGTCCATAGTTAGTTGGGTATGCAGATTCTAGATACCTATTAGATCCCCACAAGGCTCGTTTACAAACTGGGTATGTTTTCACATGTGGTGACATAGCGATCTCCTGGCGATCTACTAAGCAAACTTTGATTGCCACATCTTCCAATCATTCTGAGATACTTGCATTCCATGAAGCGAGTCGTGAATGTGTGTGACTAAGTTCGTAGTCTATCACATCCAAGATACTTGTAGGCTTCCTT
Source organism: Ilex paraguariensis (assembly GCA_963454935.2). Taxonomy (NCBI): domain Eukaryota; kingdom Viridiplantae; phylum Streptophyta; class Magnoliopsida; order Aquifoliales; family Aquifoliaceae; genus Ilex; species Ilex paraguariensis. Next base: position 68,811 of record CAUOFW020000764.1, read on the forward strand.
TGATTACAAATTCATCAACAACCTTATATGAAGATAACGCTACTTGCATTTTACAAATTAAAGGAGGATTTATCAAAGGTGATAAAACCAAACATATTTTACCAAAGTTCTTTTACACTCATGAACTCCAACAAAGTCACAAAATTGAAGTAAAACAAATACGATCTAATGATAATCTTGCAGATCTATTCACTAAAGCTTTACCATCATCAACGTTCAAGAAATTGGTATATAGCATTGTAATGCATCAAGTTTGTGACCAATCTAATTGATTTCTTATTAGAAGGGGATTTCATCAGGGGGAGTATTCACATCAAGATATAGGACATATGCACGTTATACTCTTTTTTCTTCGTCTAGGTTTTGTCCCATCGGGTTTTCCTAATAAGGTATTAATGAGGCAACATTAGTACGTCCAACGTTATTCTAAAATTCATCTAAATATATACTCTTTTCGTTCACTGGGTTTTTTGCCATAGGGTTTTCCTAACAAAGTTTTATCAATGCATATTATCTTAGAATAGTAGTCATCCAATGGGGAATGTTGTAAATATATTTTAAGACTCATCTGAATATGTACTTGTTTTCATTCGCTAGGTTTTCCTAGCAAGGTTTTAACGAGACATATTATCTTAGCATAATAGTCATCCAATGGAGTGTTATATTAAATATAGATATGGATAAACTCTAGTCTACCAATTTAATAGGTATTAGTATTTGTCTCTATAACATCTACCCAGAATTAATATTGTATTTGATGACCATTTTAATTTGAGGCCTATAAAAGGATGTCTTTACCACATTGAGAATACACAAGTAGAAAAGTTCTTCTCTAGCATATATATATTCTCTTTGTAGTCTATATAATTCTCTTACTTTCACAACAATCTCATATATATATGTGTGTGTGTGTGTGTGTGTGTGTGTGAGAGAGAGAGAGAGAGAGAGAGGAGGGAGAGAAAAAAAAATTGTCCTAGTCTATATATAGATATTGATACATATGATAGAGAAACAATTTTAATGCTAGTAAAACTCCTAAAACTTAGGAGTTGTTAGTTTTCAAATTTTCTTTAATTAAATATAACCACTTAGGGTATTTTGGACAATGGAGATCAAAATGAACTTATTCTCAAATAAGTTTTTTGAGTGGACTTAAGTCCAAATATGTCCACAAAAGGGAACTGGTCCCCAAAATTTTCAATTATTTTTATTGTCTTAATCTTTAAGGAGTATTTTTTGTTGGACTAAATTTTATTGGGTTTTAATCTTGAACTTAGTATTACATTATTGATCTCTTAAATTTGGGGCTTTATTTATAAGTGGGCCTAAAGCCCATACTTTTTTTTCTCTGCAATTGAGCCGACACTGTTCCTACCATTTTGTGAGTTCCACGTTAAAAATCCTCAATTTATGTTTTGCTCAATATACAAATGCATATTGGGATGTTTTTTTTATTCAAACCTTTTACCCATGTTCTTATTTTATTATTCATTTTGAATACATTGTGGGAGGCATGTTTTGAGTGTTGGTGTATATTCAACCATAGGGTGGTAGTGAGGTAGACACTAAGATTGAGATCAAAAGTGATGAGGATATTGAAGTTGATCCTAATTTTTCAGACTTGGATGACAAGTGCATATGGTATGAGTGATGATGACTTGTATGAAAAAAATGTGGTCAAAGGTGTTCAGTGGGAAGGTATTCAATCAAAAATTGTGGACAGTTACATGAACATATAGATAAAAATCAACAACATATGAGAAACTATCAGATGCTTGCTATTTCAACAAAGGAGAAAATGGATTATGATTATGGTTAAATAATGTGAATATTTGTTGGAAAAGCTTATCTATTTGGTTGGGAAAAGTTGGTAAATAGGATAAGTTATTAAATAATTGATGTTATGTTAATAAAAGATGAATTGTGTTTATTTTGCTGTAAACTGGTTGAAAATTGGATTAAGTAAAGCTGAAGGGGAGCATACTGAAAGACGCGTCCTGACAGTGTAATGCATCGCGTCTGGACATGAGTGACAGAAGGTGAAGGCTGAAATGAAAGGAACACACTGGAAAGTGCGTCCGGACGGAAGGAAACACTCGTCTGAACGCGTGTCACTATCCTACCAACACTTGTAGCATAATTTCAATGCAACTGAATCTTTTTCTAAATAGTCTTATATGTATAGGAGATGATGGTTGTGTAGAGGGGACCTTTTGAGTTGTAGTCTCTTATTTTCTTTATTATTATTCCTTGGTTCATTGTTATCATGTCTAACTAAGAGATTTAACTAGGGCTAGGGGAGAACCTCTCAATGAAGTATGATAAAGTTATTGATTTATGAGTTTAATGGTATGTGATATTTTGCTAATTCAACTTTTGATTTATAGTAAAATTTTTGCTCTGTATAAATTCTTGAGTTATTGTGTCTTATACATTGATTGCTTGAATTTCTCTGTGAGCCAAATAACTAGTTATTTTGTGCTTAAGTTAATTACAATTATTTCACATAATAATATAATTGAAAGATTACTCGGGTAAGATATGAATTTGATTGTTTGGAGAGTTTGATTTATTATAGACTCCAGCACAGTAAATGCTTATGATCTGCAATTAATTCATTGATTATCATGGATAAACTTTTAGTTATAAACAAAGGTTTTTTCCCATTCTTATTGCTAAATTAGGTAACTTGAGTCAATGGACATTTGATTCTTGTCTAGGATTGAAAGCTAAGTCTTTAATCATTATTATATGGATTTAAGAGGGAGTACATGATGCTCTAGTATTTTATTTATATTGATCTAATCACTTTAATTAGTTTTACCAATTCAAATAGTCTTTTAAAACAAAATATCTTCACAAGCTTTCTACGTAATATTCGTGTGGTTTCTAGTGTTTTCACATTTTCCTGAGCGTTCGACTTCGGTTTTTCGAGTCTATATTATTTTGCGCAACTTGCGCTTGTGTTTACATATTTGAAGTTGTAGTAGATTAGGAAGTGGAAAGTGAACTTATCTGCCTCAAGGAACCCCTTTGGTTCCGGAGAAGCAAATTGCAACACCTTTTGTCTTAGCAAAGGCACCATCCACAAGTGGAAATACCCTTCCCACTTGAACAACATTCCTTTTTAGGGAACAACTTTGTACCACATTGTCATTTTTAAGAGCTACAAATTCAAAGCAGGCTCACTCTAATTGTAGCAACCTTACCAATGCATCAAATTTGTACTTTTGAAGTTTGTTGTTTTGATGGTGCTTCCGATGCAGCACACTTATGTCTCGTATTGATGCAACAGACTTATTTTTGGTATTATAAACCATAGGGTTGCTTTTGGACAAGATAGATTTAATTCGATTGCATTGTGGTGAATTGATCTATTGTTGGGTGATTTGGAATGTGAATTGTTCTGTGATTGTATTAGAAATTGTGAATTGTGATGAAGTTTGGATTATGATTAAATCATTGAATTGTGGAAATCATGGATTTAAATTTATAATAGAAACTTGCACTGTATGACATAGCCTATAACAATGAGTGAGCACCCGTACTTAAAACAAATCACAACCATGAACCAATGGAATATCTGATATAGCACAAAAGTAGGTCAAAAAAATAAAAGATATGGCACAAAAAAGATCCAGTTACTGAAACAATACATTTTCTCTCAAAACAAATCCGTAGACTTGGTGAACATTACATTTTTTGGCAGAATACAACAAAATAAATAACATTGTCTACATTCTTCACCATTTGCTATTGTCCTTGCTTTATTTCATCATCTTCATTTGAATTTACAAGAGAAATGGTGATCATTATCACGCATTTTGAAATCTGATTGATACCATAAAATTGGCTAAGGTTGAGCTCGGGTTATTCAGCTTGGACATTTGAGATCTAATCACATGGCACATGATAAGCAGCAAGGGATGCGCAAGTCGGACACCTCCAGCAACAAGATCCCTGTGGGCACGATGACAGTGACAATTAGAACCTATCAAAAGGCCGCGTATAAATGGCAACAACCCAACATCCTGGTAAGGAAGCCGCAACCGCCCCAGCATTATCCACACTGATTACGCAAAGAAAGTGTCGATTACAAAGAAATGGCAAGGATCACACAAGGAAATCAGGCAAGGCATCTGAAGGCTATAAATAAGGGTCAAATCCCTCACAATGTAAGTCAAACAATTTGTTTACATTATTAGCATGCGTAATCTTCTACCTTGATTAATAAAACTCCTCAGGAGCAAGAGACTCTATTAGAGTGAATTAGCATAGCTCCCAAGCTAGTGAACCACTATAAACCCTCTGACTATTGTTCCTCATATTATATCTATTAAACTCTAAGAGTCTAGAAACTCTGACTAGACATTCTAGTGATTCCCTAGTCTCCAGATAAGCTGTCTTAGCTCAACTGTGTAGAACATCACCATCAAAACCAAACACCCAAGCAAAACTATCCCCCTTATTTGGTGCCTCCTCTCGATAACCCATGTATCATTTGTCATTTGCAAATAGAGTGGGGGGGATCATACCACAAGAAAGCCTGCAATCACCTTATCCCTGCCAGGAAATTTTCATTTCACAATGAATTAAAGAGGCAAGCCAATTCCAATCATAAAAATTGGATGATGATACCATGCATATAAGAAATTTTAGCTAAGCATTTAATCAAACAACTACAATAAAATTTAGATCTGCCCTCGACAATGGTAAAATTTGTCTTCTTCTGCATTTCTTTCACTGTTCTGCACTTTTTCTTAGTTTTTTGTGTTCTCCAATTGTCTTTCGATATTTCTCTCCACGTATATCAATGATGTGCTCTGTAGCACATGGGTTGATCAAGGCGAAAAATATTTTGGTTGGACATTAAGTATCTCTCTGCCATGTCACGCTACTATCACAACATTGCATTCAAATCACAATTTTAAGGGCTTAATTGTTTAGGTTTAAACTTCAAGGAGCAAATAAGAACTGTATTTAAAAAATAAAGTGTGTGTTTTGCAAATAACCCTTATACTAAATGTATAATATGATTTAATTGCCATTGCTTAGCTATGAAGAGAAATGGACTCATTCTTTGTTCTTTCCTATCTTCTTTTTTTCCTTGTTTCATTGTCTACATTTTTATGTCATCTATTAGTGTAATAATCATTTCACATTTATTTTATTATCTTTTCACAATTTTGACAAAGGCAAGCTTTGCAAGAAAGATAGAGTTGATAAATGATGAGATATGTTCTACTTTAGTACTTTAAACATTAGACTTAGTATGTTACAGTAATAATTTGATATTGCTTATTGGTGGTTATTAACAGTTTGCATTGTAAATGTCATTCTTACAAAATTTCATTATCTCACAATATACAAGTTATAATTAAGTGAAAATTGGAGGTGATTTCCCTTAGATGTACTTATTTGGAGATAAGTCCGACAAAGAAACTTATAAGAGACTAAGTCCATGTTTAAAATTATATGTAATGACTTAAGTCCACTTTTTTTTTTTGATCTCAAAAACACCCTTAATGGTGTTAATTTTGGTCAAATATGGAAAGTCATATATTACATGTTTGAGATATATATATATATATATATATATATATATATATATATATATATATAGTAACATAATGATCAATTTTTTATGGAAATCGAATATATCATATTATGATGCTTAAATTACGATAAAATTATTGGTCTTTTAATTCAAATTTAGATCAAAATATTTCATTAACAATTCAAATTCAAATTCAAAATCTGAATCACAGATAATTTGTTGTCTATTATACAAGTGGCTGAATCACAAAAAATTTGAACATTTTTGAATTTTTCCAGGAAATAGGCAGTGTTCTTATTCTTCATAACCTACCGCTACTTCATTTGTGTTTGACAAGAGTTTCAAAAGCAACAACTAGAGTTCAAATTTTTCTATGATTCTAGTTCAACCTACTGGTTCTTGATTTTTTGAGGTATTTTCATTTTAATTTAGATTTTTTACATATTATGATTAACAATGTTGTTTTGAAAATTTAACATAAATCGAAAGTTACTTGCCAAAAATTCGATGTTACTTACCAGAATTTGCATTTCAATGTTATTTACCGGAGTTATTTTTTATTTTGAAATTAGGTTCTAAGTTTTGTTTTTCATGTTACTGTTAGTGCTTTATTAGAATTAGAATTGATTATTTTCATTTTTCCTTTGTTCTTGCCAAAATTCAATGTTACGTACCGGTGTTTGTATCGCGACATTCTTCAACAGAGTTTTTTTTTTTTTTTTTGAAATTAGGTTCTAAGTTTATTTTTCATGTTATTGTTTGTGTTTTATTGAAATTATAATTAATTATGTTTGTTTGTCTATTTTCATTTTCCCTTGATATTGATTTTCTTAGTTATAACAGATGGAGGATAACATATTGGTTTGTTGGATTTATTGGTCTGAGACTGTTGCGCTAAGAATTACAATGAATTTCACAATGAATGATGTGATATATGGGGTGTGTGACAATTAGAATGGGTTGAGTTCCAATTTTGTTGCCCTGTCGTATGCTATTCCTGGACATCCGAATTGCACTTTGCAAAATGATCATGATGTGAGAAACATGTTTTTAATTGCACGATTTTTTTAGTTGAATTTTGTTGATGTTACAGTTGTTGTTAAAGGAAATGTGGTTCTTGATTTTGAGGGTGGGGAAGTTGTGGAAAGTTTTGAATTAACTACTGACCCTGTTGGTCGCGAGGATAATCTTCTCCCTGGTTTTTGCTCTCACAATGAGAAGCTTTTGTTGATTGATGGACGATCAAATGGAATAGTAGAGGTTGGTCAGAAGTTTGAGGAAAGAGTAGCTGATTTTTGGAATGCTTTATGCAAATATGCAATCGAGGTTTGTTTTCAATTTAATTATGTGAAGAATGAAAAAACAAGGGTGAACGCTGAATGTGTCATGAAATATTTTGTTGGGTGTGAGTAGTTTGCTGTTGCTACACTCCAATGAATAAATGAATAATTTTACATTAAGAAGTTAAACAATGAGCACACATGTTGTAAACCCCCACACTCTTATCTTTATATAGCAAGTAATTATTTTTGAAATGCTAATATAGGTGATGAGGTATGCATGAACCCTATAGATTTCAATAGTATGAATAAATACTAGGGAGATAAATTAATTGTGCAATTTAATTTTTGGAGGTGTTTAAGGTTGATAAGGGTAACTAAGTAAAAATATAAATTTTTTTAGCTCAAAAGAATATTATCATTGAACTTGGGAGATCCGAAAAAAACTTGGAATAGCCTTTAGCATATATAGTGGTTCGAAAGAATAAAATAGTAATTTTTGTATTTCGAGTGTAAATTTATTTTAATTTTGAGATAACTCATAAAAATAAATATTTTTAGGTTAAAATAACATTAAAAATAAATCCGAAACGTCGAAAAACCTTAGGGTAGTCATATGGATCAAATTGGAGATCCTTAGTGACAAAATCGTAATTTTTGAGAAAACCAAATCAGTCTCTGAACAATAAAAATCGGGGCTGCTGTGTTTAACAATCTATTTTCATCTCATTTACTCCCATTCTTTTCATTCCACTCTCACCCCACACCTCTTGGAACCTTAGAGGAAGATTAAGGAAGGAAGAAAAGGGAAGAAGAAGGTCACTAGAGCATGTGTTCTTACTAGGAAATTTGATTCAAGTCGGGGTTTTCTTCCATTCTCTTACATTGAGACTAGGGTTATACATATATGTTTTCTTTGACTCTATATCATATTAATATGCTATGAAATCATGGATTCTTGATGTTTTTACAAATGTTAGCATGTTTTAAACAATAGGATGGTTGGGTAACCATAAAAGTTCTTTTCTCATATTAAAAACCCTAGATTTCAAGAGAAGTGGGTTTTTCTCATGATTTCTCCTTTATTCTTGATTTCAAAACTTTAGTATTTCGTATTGAACAACACAATGGTATTTATGATGATCTCTTGTTAATTTTTCTTAAATTTTTCTATTGTGAAATAAATGTGGATTTGAATGTGAAAAATTGGGGATTTATGGAATTGAGTGTGTTTGAGAAATTGTTGGTGATTGTATCTCATTGAGGTGTTTGGATTACCATGGGTGACCATTGACCGGGTATCGTAGAGTGGGTAGATATGTGTGGTTCTTACTTCGTGTGGGTTTGAACTTTTCCTACCACTCGTAGTGGGGTTGGTGCCTTGCGCAGACCAAACCACTATTAGCTCACGGGTGCCATGTCAGAAAATTAGTATGCTATGCATGGGTCGGATTCGTTATTGTCGATGCATTGGTATAGGACAATGCATCGGTAGGCGCCCTTCCCGAAGTTGATATCCTTGCGATGAATTGTGTGTGTGTGGGCCAGGATATTCTCTATGTGTTTATTCATGCGATTATCTTACATCAGACTTGAGATACATTATGGTTATTGTTTATTGTGTTATCTTTTGGATATGATTATCTTGAAAATTACTGTGGGAATAATTACTCTTTGGAATAGTTGTTTATGGTGGGATTGGTTTTACTCTTGCACTTAATTATTGTTAATGTATAAACTTGAGATCTTTAAAAATGTCATGTTTTCTTTCAAAATTTACGTATGCTATTTGTGAAATGAGACTGACCATTTTCTACGTTTTTCAAACCTTGTTAGAGTTTGAGAGGATTTTCCTACAGTGCTTAGTGCTCACCCCCTACCAATAATATGTTTTTTTTAGATTTCATGCTAGAGGAAGATCTCAGCGTTGACGAGCCGGGAAATTTGGAGGTTCCACCAAAGGGGAACCTAGATCCCGAGGTGGACATCTAGAGCTATAGTTTATTTTTGTGCTAGACTAAGAAATTTATTTAAAATCATGTATAGTCTAGTATTTTGTTTATTCCGCTGCTAAGTTTGAGTGTAATTCTTTTGGAATATAAGTGTCATAGCTTGGCCTACTCTTTTGGGGTGATATGGTGGATATTACATGTGGTCAATGAAATTTTATTATTTGATGGATAAATGGACCCGGTGTGATCAATATTTATTCATATATGGACCCGGTACGGTCAATGTAGTATAATTGCACAGGTTGTATTTTGGGTAGAGCTCCCCGTACAAATGAGACTCTGCCCGAATTTTGTTAAATTAAGGACCCCCGATTTTTGGGGTGTTATAGATTTGATATCAAAGCTTAGGAATTAGGTCTTACATGAGAACTGTAGGTTATGGATTACCACTAGAAAAATAGGACTAGGTTGAAGAAAATTGTTGATCTAATTTTATACGAACCTTATGCTTTAGATCAAAGTGATAACTAGGATGTCTTGTACATCAATGAAACTAAATTGTGAATTGATTTGCAGGATGGACGATGGACGTGGACGTGGTCAGGGAGGACAAGCAATTCCACCACCACCACCTCCCGATGCCATAAACGGCATATATCAATGTTTGAGGGAGCTCACCACTTCGGTACAAAACTTGAATGGAAACAACAACCATAATGGTGGAGCTCACCCCCTAGCACAAGTGTTGGGCAATGGGGACAACAACTGGAGGATGGTAACTCTTCGAAAATTTATGAGACAACACCCACCTACCTTCCAAGGGAGCTCCAATCCTTTGGATGCGGATAGATGGATCCGCCGGGTGAAGAAGATTTGTGACGGCATGGGAGTTACTGAAGACTTGAGGGTTGGTTTAGCTACCTATTTGTTCGAGGGGGAGGCCGATCATTGGTGAGATTCGGTAAAGAGACGGAGGAACACAAATACACTTACTTGGGAGGAGTTCAATCAAGTCTTCCAAGATAAATATTTTCCTAAGTTGGTTAGAGACAAGATGAGTGTCGATTTCCTCGCTCTTCCACAGGGTAGTTTGACAGTGGGGGAGTATGAGAGAAAGTTTGAGGAGTTGTTCAGATATACCACAGAATTCATATCCATAGAGGCCAAGAGGGCCAAACGTTTGAGCAAGGCTTGAGGCCGGCCATTAAGGAGAAGCTTGTGGCTCTTAGGATCCATGACTATGGGGATCTTATGGATAGGGCTATGTTGGTCGAGAGAGATATGGAAGATAATCAGCAATGACAAAACCTTATGAGGGGAGGTCCGATCAGGACGGGTGCTAGTAGTAGTGGAGTATAGAAAGCGACACCCTACCGTCGCCCAGATTAGGTAATTGGACAAAGACCACAGACAGCTCGAGGGGCGGGAGGAGTACCAGAGAGAGTAGACACTGACCCACGTCGATGCTTTGCATGTGGAGGTGTTGGGACTTCAAAGATAACTGCCCATTGCTTTCAACCAAAACCAACCAAGCAACCGGGCGGGTGAATGCAAACAAGCCACCACTACAAAGGCCACTACAACAGCAGAGACCATTTGAAGCTCTAGCCCCAAGTGGTGCCAACCAAGGAAGGGTATTTGCTTTGACCTAACTGGAGGAAGATGCCTCCAATGCAGTGGTAAAAGGTATTGTTCTCCTCTACAATTCTTGGGCCCGAATTTTATTTGATCCGAGTGCGACTCATTCATTTATACGTACTGCATATGCTATTAAATTGGGATTGGTCTTTGAGAAGCTAGAACATGCGTTGTGTATTAATATGTCTATAGGAGAACAGTTGGATACTAGTCGGGTGTGTAGGGGTTGCGTGCTTCGAATTGGGGAGCACAAATTGATTGTAGATTTGGTTTCCTTAGACATGAAGGGGTATGACGTGATCTTTGGGATGAATTTGTTATCCACATTCCGGGCGGTAATGGATTGTTTCCGTAAACGGATTTCTTTTCAACTACCAAGAGGGGTAGTATTCAGTTTCGTGAATGACCGAAATTCCTCCCATCCATTTTCTACTACGGGTAGTAGGTTCTTTAAAGCGAAGGCGGGGAGCCATTTGAGTTTCTTAGCTAGCTTGATGGGAGATGATCGGGATAAATTCCATACATATGTGGTGTTGATAGTATCGGATTTTTCAGATGTCTTCCCAGATGAACTACTCGGGCTACCCTCACATAGGGAGATTGAGTTTAAGATTGATCTCTATCCAGGAATCGAATCCATATCCATCGCTCCCTATCGGATGGCACCTTTGGAGTTAAAGGAGCTAAGAAAGCAGTTGGATCATCTATTGATCATTGGGTTTATCTGTTTGAGCACTTCACCTTGGGGAGCCCCGATACTCTTCATGAAGAAGCATGATGAGACACTTCAATTGTGCACGGATTACCAAAGATTGAATTGAGTAACAATGAAGAACAAATACCCTTTGCCACAAATTGACGACCTATTTGATTAGTTGAGAGGTTCTAAGTATTACTCTAAGATTAATCTTCGCACAGGTTATCATTAATTGCGGATCAAGGAGGAAGATATTCCTAAGACTATTTTTCGTACTTGGTATGGTCATTTCGAGTATACGGTGATGCCGTTCGGATTGACTAATGCTCCAACAGCCTTTATGGATTTAATGCATAGGGTATTTCGGCCGTATCTAGGTCAATTTGTCATCGTGTTTATTAATGACATACTAATCTATTCTCGGACTCACGAGGAACATGGACGCCATCTTTCTATTGTACTACAGATATTAAGAGAACATAAGTTATATGCGAAGATGAGTAAGTGTGAGTTTTGGATGAAGGAAGTGAAATTCCTTAGCCATGATGTGTCGGACCAAGGGGTAGTTGTTGACCCCGCAAAGATTGAGGCAGTGACGAAGTGGGAACCACCGAAGAATGTGACCAAAGTACGTAGTTTCCTAGGCTTAGTAGGCTACTACCGGAGGTTTTTGGAAAGGTTTTCAAAGCTAGCAATGCCGATGACACGTCTTACAAAGAAGGGAGAAAAATTCTTGTGGACTCAAGAGTGTGAACTAGCTTTTCGCACCTTGAAGGAGAAGTTGACAACCGCTCCTGTCCTCATTATTCCGAGTAGTGGGGAAGGATACGATATGTATACCGATGCTTCGCTACGAGGCTTGGGGTGTGTGTTAATGCAAGGAGGGAAGGTGGTTGCCTATGGCTCGAGGCAACTCAAGGTTCATGAACAGAATTATCTCACCCATGATTTAGAGCTTGACGCTGTGGTTTTTGCTCTTAAGTTGTGGAGGTGTTACTTGTACGGAGAGAAATTTCAAGTGTTTTCTGATCATAAGAGCCTCAAGTACATATTCACCCAGAAGGACTTGAATCTTCTGCAAAAAAGGTGGATTGAGTATTTAGAAGACTATGATTTCACACTCAATTACCATCTAGGGAAGGCGAATGTAGTAGCAGATGCACTGAGTAGAAAATCTCTGGGTGAAATCAATTCCCTTGTGGTGAATAGATGGAAGATGATGGATGCTTTGGAGGAATTTAATCTATGGGTGGATAGACAGGAGGATCAACCATGCCTATTCAATCTTGTAGCTCAACCGATGCTTCGACAAAGGATTGTGGCGTTGTAATGATTAGACAGTGAGTTGGAGGCTATCCGGAGTAAGTTGGAGAGGAGTGAGATTGTTAAGGATTGGGCGATAAGTGATGATGAGTTATGGTTTCGAGGAAGGCTATGTGTACCCGATCATGGCCAAGTACGGGAAGAAGTGTTGGGCAAGTGCCATTGTTCCAAGTTCTCCATACATCCAGGTAGTACCAAAATGTATAGAGACATGAAACGGCAGTATTGGTGGAAGGGAATGAAGAAGGATGTGGCTAGATACATTTCAAAATGTGTGGTGTGTCAGCAAGTGAAGATTGAGCATCAAAAACCCAGAGGATTATTATAGTCCTTGCCTATTCCCGAGTGGAAGTAAGATCAAATCACCATGGACTTCGTATTTAGCTTTCCACGGACTTCACGAGGGCATAATGTCGTATGGGTCATTGTTGATAGACTCACCAAGTCCGCTCACTTCTTGAGTATGAAGACCACCGACACGTTAGAGACCCTGAGCAAACTCTATATTTGCGAGATAGTGAGATTGCATGGAGTTCCGCTATCCATCGTGATTCTCGTTTCGTAGCACAATTTTGGCAAAGTCTTCAAAGAGCTATGAGGACAGAGTTGCATTTCAGTACAGCCTTTCATCCCTAAACGGATGGCAAATCCGAGAGGGTGATCCAGATTCTAGAAGACATGTTACGTGCTTGTGTGTTGGACTTCAAGGGAGGTTGGAGCGATCATTTGTCGTTTGTGGAATTTGCATACAACAACAGCTATCAGGCAAGTATTGGGATGACACCGTATGAGGCGTTATATGGAAGACCATGCAGGTCCCCAACTTATTGGTTGGAAGTGGCGAGAGTAGCTTGTTTGGGCCGAAAATTGTTCGAGAAACTACAGAGAAAATTCAATTCATCCGGGAGAGATTACGCACGGCACAAAGTCGACAAAAAAGCTATGCGGATCAAAGACGAAGACCCTTGGAATTCAAGGTGGGAGATTACGTGTTTCTTAAAATATCACCCAAGAAGATAGTGCTGCGATTTGGCAAGAAGGGAAAGTTAGCTCCAAGGTACATAGGACCATTTGAAGTGATCAAAGCGGTGGGCAAAGAGAGGCGTACCAACTTCAATTATCAGCTCAGTTATCCGAAGTACAAGACGTGTTTCATGTGTCGATGTTGAGGAAGTGTCAGTCGGAGACCACGCATGTTATAGATTTGGAGGATATTGAAGTTCAAGACGAAGCCACCTATGAAGAACAACCGATGAAGATTCTTGATACTAAAGAAAAGGTGCTCCGCAACAAAGTCATCAGACTAGTGAAGGTTTTGTGGCAACACCATGGCGTGGAGGAAGCTACTTAGGAACCAGAGTTAGATATGCAAGAGAAGTACCCTCATTTGTTCTCTACTTAAGGTAAGTTTCGAGGACGAAACTTTCTTTAAGGGGGGGGATTGTAAACCCCCACACTCTTATCTTTATTTTTGAAATGCTAATATAGGTGATGAGGTATGCATGAACCCTATAGATTTCAATAGTATGAATAAATACTAGGGAGACAAATTAATTGTGAAATTTAATTTTTGGTGGTGTTTAAGGTTGATAAGGGTAACTAAGTAAAAATATAAATTTTTTTAGCTCAAAATAATATTATCATTGAACCTGCGATATCCGAAAAAAACTTGGAATAGCCTTTTAGCATATATAGCGGTTCGAATGAATAAAATAGTAATTTTCGTATTTCGAGTGTAAATTTATTTTAGTTTTGAGATAACTCATAAAAATAAATATTTTTAGGTTAAAATAACATTAAAAATGAATCCGGAACGTCAAAAAACCTTAGGGTAGTCATATGGATCAAATTGAAGATTTTTAGTGGTAAAATCGTAATTTTAGAGAAAACCAAATCAGCCTGCGAACAGTAAAAATCGGGGTTGCTGTGTTTAAAAACTCATTTTCATTCCATTTACTTCCATTCTTTTCATTTCACTCTCACCCCACACCTCTTGGAACCTTAGAGGAAGATTAAGGAAAAAAAAAGAAAGAAGAAGGTCACTAGAGCTTGGGTTCTTACTTGAAAATTTGATTCAAGTAGGGGTTTTCTTCCATTCTCTTACATTGAGACTAGGGTTATACATATATATTTTCTTTGACTCTACATCATATTAATATGCTATGAAATCATGGATTCTTGATGTTTTTACAAATGTTAGCATGTTTTAAACAATAGGATGGTTGGATAACCATAAAAGTTCTTTTCTCATATTCAAAATCCTAGATTTCAAGAGAGGTGGGTTTTTCTCTTGATTTTTCCTTTATTCTTGATTTCAAAACTTTAGTATTTCGTATTGAACAACACAATGGTATTTATGATGATCTCTTGTTAATTTTTCTTAAATTGTTCCATTGTGAAATAAATGTGGATTTGGATGTGAAAAATTGGGGATTTATAGAACTGAGTGTGTTTGAGAAATTATTGGTGATTGTATCTCATGGAGGTGTTTGGATGATCATGGGTGGCCATTGACCGGGTATCATAGAATGGGTAGATGTGTGTGGTTCTTACTCCATGTGGGTTTCAAATTTTTCTACCACTCGTAGTGGGGTTGGTGCCTTGCGAGAACCAAACCACTATTAGCTCATGGGTGCCGTGTCAGAGAATTAGTATACTATGTCTGGGTCAGATTCGTTATTGCCGGTGCATTGGTATGGGACAATGCATTGGTAGGCGCCCTTCCTGAAGTTGATATCCTTGCGAGAAATTGTGTATGTGTGTGGGCTAGGATATTTTCTTTGTGTTTATTCATGCGATTATCTTACATCAGACATGAGATACATTATGGTTATTGTTTATTGCGTTATCTTTTGAATATGATTATCTTGGAAATTGTTGTGAGAATAATTACTCTTTGGAATGGTTATTTATGGTGGGATTGATTTTACTCTTGTACTTAATTATTGTTAATGTATAAACTTGAGATCTTTGAAAATGTCATGTTTTCTTTCAAAATTTACGTATGCTATTTGTGAAATAAGACCGACCATTTTCTACGTTTTCTAAACCTTGTTAAAGTTTGAGAGGATTTTTCTACAGTGCTTAGTGTTCACCCCTACCAATAATATTATTTTTTTTAGATTTCGTGTTAGAGGAAGATCTCGACGTTGACGAGCCGAAAAATTGGGAGGTTCCACCAGAGGGGAACCTAGATCCCAAGGTGGACATCCAGAGCTATAGTTTATTTTTGTGCTAGACTAAGGAATTTATTTACAATCATGTATATTCTAGTATTTTGTTTATTCCGCTGCTAAGTTTGAGTGTAATTCTTTTGGAATGTAAGTGTTATAGTTTGGCCTACTCTTTTGGGATGATATGGTGGATATTACATGTGGTCAATGAAATTTTATTATTTGATGGATAAATAGACCCAGTGTGATCAATATTTATTCATATATGGATCCGATGTGGTCAATGTAGTATAATTGCACAGGTTGTGTTTTGGGTAGAGCTTCCCATACAAGGGAGACTCTGCCCGAATTTTGTTAAATTAAGGACCCCTGATTTTTGGGGTGTTACACATGTGGTGTGGTTACACGTACGACAAATAACAAAAGATTGACTTCTAATTTGGTTGGAGGTCTTATTGTTGACGACGTCCGACAAAAACCTGACACACGACCAGTTGATGTGAAAAGTATGTTTTATACAAACTATGGTTTGACCATATCGTATGACCAAGTTTGGATGAGTGTCGAAAAGGCAAGGGGTATGTTGTTTGGGGATCATTCGTTGTCAAATCAACAATTACGGTGGTATGTACAGGTTGTTGATGAAAGTAATCAAGGTAATCATTTTGTGTTGGAAGGTGATTCGGAGATGCAGCATTTTAGTAGATTGTTCGTGTCATTTAAGGCATGTATACTTGGATTTAACTATTGCCGACCCATATTGTTCGCTGATGGTATATTTTTAAAGGGAAGTTATAAAGGCATTATTTTCTCTGCAACTGCAAAAGATGGCAACCAAGGTGATTTTTTTTTTTTTTTTTTAATTTGGTGCTACTGATTTTATTTTATTGTTACATTTTTAATAGTTGCTTGTATGTTACCGTATTTTGATGTTACTATTTATGTTGTTGTATGTATTACAAGTCTATTCCCCTTGGCCTTTGTTGTTGTTGATTCGGAGAATGAGTGTAATTGGCATTGGTTTTTAGAACAATTTGCTGAGATTGTTGATAATACTAAGGACCTTACCATTATATCTGATCGCAATGTTGGTTAGATGGAAGCAATGCCAAAGGTGTTCCCAACGGTGCACCATTCATTCTGCCTACAACACCTAAAGCAAATCTGAGAGATAAGTACAGTAGAGGTCGCTTTACCCATGTGTTTCTAGAGCAAATGGTATTTTTGTTTACATTGTGTGCTTATGCTCCAACAGAGGCATTTTTCAATGAGAAGCTTGATGAGTTTCGACGTGAAGGAGGAGTTGCAGTTGATAAGTTCTTGAAAAACCTTTAATGACAGTTGACATTGAGAGATGCACATACTCATGCCACCAATGGTAGATCAACGGTTTACCGTATACCCATGTTGTGGCCGCAATTCAAAAGAGTGGAAGGAACATCAATGAGTTTGTTGATTACTTTTATCAGGTTACTATTTACAGACTGTGTTATTCTGAGCCTATACACCCTATTCCAACACTCGGTCATTCTGACTTTTCAGTGGTTGACGTTGATATGCTACCACCATTGTCAAAAAAATAACCAGGTCGTCCAACGAAGCGTAGATTTAGGTCTAGAGGTGAGCTTACTAGAAAAATTCATTGTGACCATTTAGGAAGTCATAATAAGAAGACTTGTAACGAGCCATTGTAAAATTTTGTATGTTTTTGGAATAAGATGTTATTTTTGATTTTTTAGCTCTTGTGTTTGTCATGTTACACATTGGGAATACCATGGGTTATCTATTGTCATCAGTTAACAATGTAGTATTATTCTCGCATGGTCAGTATATGTTTCATGTTACTGTTAACATGTCCATATAAGTTGCTAAGAATGTTATTCCCAATGTTACTATTTAATGCTCATGTTAGAGAGTAACTTAATGAATTCGTATTTCAAAGAGAAATTTGTAATATTTATTTATTTACAAATTCATTTGAAAATGAAAATTTAAAATGGATTTTAAGTGATTGCCTAAATTGGAAGGAATTTAAAACACGTTACTACACATGTTACTTATTTTTCATGAAAGAGTTTTCAACTATTTTATAAATAAACTATACAAACAATACCCAGCCATGTCGATAAAAAATTTAACTTACACAATCAACTTCATTTCAGCATTCTAAAATCGAATGGGGTATGTAACTTGAAACATTTTTTGAGCATGTTACTATTTGAGTTACTAATTGAATTACAATTTGGACAATTTCCTTTGTTCCACAAACATTCCATTACAATCAAATATCAACTAGCCAACAATTACAACCAAATTTCAATCCATCTATTTATCAACTAGCCAACAATTACAACCAATTTATAACCATTCATTTATCAGTTAGCCTAAAAAAATAGCTATTAAAAATATTAGTAAGCCCTATTTTTTTTGGTATCTCTTTCTCAATCTTGATCTTGTCTTGTAGTCTTCAATAGTTCATTCATTCCTATGGTTTATGAATGTAGACACCATATCTATCCGTAGAGCGTTAAGTTAAGGCAGTTTCAATTTCTCTTCTATTTACTGTCCACAAGCAAGCTGTTGTATTAAGTAACACACGTATAATCCGCAGTCAACCCTGAATTCATGTATTTTTTGTTAATGATATTTAATGTAATGTACTTAAAGATATACTATTTTTATTATTTACGTATGTGTCAACTCTTTGTTGAAGATATTCCTCATATGAATACATTGGACATTTGATGTTTTATGTGCTAACAACAATTTCATCTTTTGTTTTCAATGACTTCCTTTGTCCTTCTTTGGATGCCGTCTCCACATATTCTTTCTGTCATAATAAAATGTTGTTATTTTTTACCAAGAAAAATATATCAAACAATGTGGGTTGTTAACATTTTATTAACTTTCAAAAAATTTTGCATCCTCAAACCACTTGTCCATCATTCAACTGTGAAGTTTCAAAGAGTTGTAGTAGATCCATTCCCATGCTTCTATATCCAGTACAAGCAAGGTACAGTGGAATGATATGGGTTGGCTGCGCTGCGCATCTGAATTCATTGGGAACACAAGTAATGACCAAACCTGTCCCATGTTCAGATTGTTGTCTATCTCAATATGCCGTGAGTGTTCTTGCTTCGCAACCGTAACATATGTCTACATGTTAATCAATAGTAATGCATAAATTTTAGAGAATGAACAATGCCAATATAGAACAGTAACACGACTGTTATTAGGCAGTAACAAAAAAAAAAGGTTTCAATTATGTATGTGTTTCTATAGTAAAATTTATGTTACTATAGTAACATAAATACAACAGTGTTGCTATAGTTCCATCCATAGTAACACAAATGTTACTGTGTTTATGTTCCTATATTAACACGTATGTTATTGTACTTGTGTTCCTATAGTAACACGAATGTGACTATATTAATGTTACTAATTCAATACTCTAGCAAACAAGATTACAATGTAGGTTACAAAAACTCACCTAGCATAGATTGTTGAAAAAGAAACATTTGTAATTTGTCTCCTCCATGAGTATTTCTCCCCAACATTCAATTACCTGAGTAATAACACAATTTTGTTAAATAACAAATATTCAAGGATTCCATAATTTATTTAAATTTTCAAGTCGCATGGTACATTATATTGTTATGCAGCTCTTCCCCATCCAAATTTCAACACATCTTCAATATCAATGATATTTTTATACTTTTTTCAACTCCATAAAGTTGTCCTTTTAATTAAAAATAGTACATGTTAATAAAATAGAGTATAAACAGTAATATATATAAGGTGTTTCATAATTGTCATTAAGTTACTTACTTTTTTCCTTCAGCCTTATGCATTTGAACCAATTTGTAGTACACATCCGGTCTTAATTTCTTGCAGGTTTTCCATCTTCGTGCTTCAATTCTATTACTTTCTGGCTTCTCACTTGACATTATAATTTTCAAATCATCAACATCAATGCAGCTATCTGGTATCTTCTCTTTCCCTTTAATTTTGTCTACTTGTTCCTGACTTTCATCTTTTTTCAAAATTTTCTTTTCTCCCTTTTTTTCCTACTATACTCATAATCTTCATCTCTCTTTCTTTTTCTTTATTTCCCTTTGATCTTTCTCATCATCAATGTTGGTTCTTTACCTTTGGTGGGCTGAGGTTTTGGCAGAGTCCGTGAGTACCTCTGAATAACTGCATGCACTACCATATCAGCTACAACATCATGCAGGGAATTGTTCTCTTATTCTAATTCAGACACTCTTGATGTGAGTGTTTTAATTTGATCTTCTTGAGTCTCTTTGTTTTTCTCCAAAAGATTAACTAAAACTTTCAATTCTGAAATCCGATTATCCTTGTCAACAAGTTTCATCACATACTCTTCAATCTCTTTCAAATCTTCCTCCCTTTGGTTACCTCCAATATTCTTGATGACCGTTCGAAGTGCTTCGTTCTTCCTAGTTGGCATTTGGATAGTAAATTTTTGCACCTCATTTTTAACAATCAATTCGGACTCACCTTCATTGTCATGTGAAGGTTATTGTGACTTTTCTTCGTGTGTTACCACTTCATCTGGTTCAATAATGGTAGACTCTCAAATGACCACATCAACAAATGCATCAAAATGTTGGACGTCTTGATCTCTTTTGGGACAGGATGATCGTTTGTATGAACATGTAATGCATCATCACTTTTATGGACATCTTCATTAACCACAATATTATCATTAGCATCTACATTAGGTTCATCACATTCATATTTCAATTCTTAATTTAAAGCACTTTTGCTGGCCACAGTGCTTTGTTGCGAAACATCCATATTATCCGGCACATTCTTGGTATTTTTCCGATTTACTTTCGTTAAGCACTTCTCACCAAGTGTTTTCTTAAGTCTTTTTCGGGAAACTTGAAAACATCATTAGTAACGCAAAAAATATACCCAACAAATGTTTACCTCAATTGAATCAAATGACCATCAATTATATAGTAACATCAATTTCACAGTAACATTCATAATAACATCAATTTGTTCTACTAGTAACATCCACTGTAATAACAATTTTAATAGTAGATTAATCACACAATTAACATTATCATGCAATCAACCAATTGTCAAAATTAATAGTAATATGATAAATTAATTTTTTTATAATACCTGATTAGCTGCGATGTCAGACAATGTGTTTTGCATGAAAGACATCCAAAATTTTCTTAAATCCCATTTGATCCAACAAGGGAAAGCATCTGTCTTGTCGGCCACAATAAGTGATGTGTGTTCACATATCCAGTATTACAAATTAGATTTAGTTACATTAGTTAGAATAGATAATGTTTAATAATTTCAAAAAATAATTCATAAAAATTAGTAATTAAAAAACTTACAAGTAACAGTAGTACACAACCGATTATTGCACTGGGTATGTCAATCTTCAACCTTATAAAATTCATCATTGCATCAATTGTTGCTTGGGACCAATCATATTTTTTCATTTCATCCAAATTTTCTATGTACGACTCATACCCCATCCAATCGTTTGTCTCATATTTGTAGTCAGTAGTGTCACTAAGACATATAAAGAGAACAACCTAGCAAAATCTTCACTATCATCCTTACCAAAACCCATTGCTGCATCTTCCAGCCTACTTTTTGTTATTGGTGCATTCAACCTCTTAGTGTTATTGAATCTCCTCACAAATGGTAAAAAAAAATTTACACTTTGGGAGAAACAATAGGATCCACACCATCTTCTATACCAAAAATGAGGGTTACATCACTCTTTAGTATTTTTAAACTTTTTCCACCAATAAGAAATCTTGATGTTTCAACATCAAACGTGGTAATTATGTCCACAATACTCTTGTCATTCTTCTTGAACCATTTTTTATCCATTTCAAAAGTTAATATTGTATGGAACAAATGTCAAAATGGTGTCCTCTTTAGCTATTCTCTATGAAGATCTTTAATGTTTAGGTCATTAATAACATTCATCAATGGAAGCAAGTTAGACCAGAATTGGTGAAATGAAGCCACTTTTGCAGCAGCAAATTTACCTATTGTTGCCATCAACCTATAACATGACATTGAATTATCAATGACTGAACAACATAAAATAACATGACACAAAATCACCTAACTTAATGTATATAAAATAATTAGCAAAACTTATGTGCAAATATAACATTAACAGTACCACCAAAGTTGTTGATGTACACATAGTAACATGATTTTAGTAACATGATTATAGTAATATTAATTAATAAACTTAACCCCAGTACCATCTTTATAGTAACATCAACCTAACACAATTCAGTAACATCATTTTTTTCATTATACAATTGATTCCATTAGAAATCCATTGAGTCCACATGTTACAATTTTGTAGAATGAACATTACATTATACAAAACATTGTTCAAAAGCAACTTGAAATTTTTTGGAGGAAACTTGTGATATTTTGATAATAGTTATTCAGTAACATCATTTTTCATATACTGAATAAATAAAAATAATTCACTCCCAATTTACATTTAAATCAAACAACAACCCCTGAACTCTTTGTAAACAACATATATTGCATTAAAAGTAAAAATCATAGGATGTGATTAGTAACATATCTACAATAACATCAATTTAACAGTAACATCCACAATACTCAAGCAAATTGAAATTATGAAATCAATTTTCCAGTAATCACACAGTAACATGATCTATTTCATGTTATTTTGAACCAATAGATTTCGAATATCTTGAACAACGCAGAAAGCAACAAAAAATTTTCATAGGTAATTATACAACACATTAATTAAGTAACAGTAGCATGAACAGTTCAACCCCCAATGCTATATTGTGTTTACAGTAACATCAAATCTCAAAATATTATAGTAGAAATACAATTCAAAAATTAAAAATTAAAAAAATCCCTAATTGTAACACATTGTCAATGGTTGAATTAGAACACACAACTCCAATCAAGAATATCAAGATGCCGACATTTTATGAGATACATTTTGAAAAGTGCTCTCACAGTAACATGAGATATTCCACTAAGACAACACCAATGAATTTCAAATGTATTACAAAACGAAAAAAAAAAAAAAAAATTCATAATACATAAGTACTTAATATAGTAACAAGGAATCACAATTTTATTGTGAAAAAAAAAATTGTTTGACAGGTTGAACGATATAGTATGTAAATGTTGCTTTAAAACTCTAAAATAAACATCAAATAACATGTACAATCACAAACCTTTCAAATTCTTAAGAATCCCAATGTTGGTGAAGATGTTTTGAATGCCGAAAGAACAACTTCAACTTCGCCAATGGAACTTGAGGAGTAAAATCGGTTTTTTCTCTTATGGTTTGTAACCCCTTTGATTTTTGAATTTAGGCGGTTTGGGTAATGACGGTTAATGTTTTTTGGATAAAGAAACACAAAGAGATTTGAGGTTTTTTGGTCGGATTTGTAGGTTGGAATGAAGGGGGTGAGTTTCTGTGTTGAGAGCCGAATATGGAGGGTTTCTCCATTTGGCATAGAAATAACAATGTAGACGTCGTTTGTGGTTTGTCAAAAAATAAGAGTACAATAGTAATCTTGACAAAAAGTGGACTTATAATTAAATAAGTTTCTTTGCAGGACTTATCTCCAAACAAGTTCATCTAAAGGAATCGACCTCCAAATTTCTCATATAATTAACGTGTTTTACCGGCACATTCGTCAATTATTTAAAAAATGAAGCTTCTTTCAAGCAAATTTCTTTATATTAAATGTAGAGTAAATTATATATATATAGCCCTCAAAATATAATCTTGGTATCAATTAAATTTTTAAATTTTTTTATATCAATTAAACCCTAAACGCTCTAATTATGTCAACCAAGTTCTTTTGTTTGCCTTAGTTAGTTTGTGTCAGTCACATGACTATATGTCACATAAAGACAAAATAATTTAATTGACACAATTGGATAATTTGAGGGTTTAATTGATTAAAAAACAATCAATAACTTAATTGACAAAAATATCATAAACTTCGTACCTGAGTTTATCCGATCATTTATATTATAATGGAGTCAAATGTCATTGCTTAGCTAGCAAGAAAAATCGGCTTTATATGCTTTGATAACTTTTTTTTTTTTTCGGCTTTATCGGTTGAATCATTCAACGGAGAGACACAGAGATGGAGGTCTGGTTCATTATCATCGTCTCGCTTTGCGTCTCTGCCCTCATCAAATCTCTCTTCAATCTTGTCTGTGTCTCATATTCCTCTTCTACAAATGATATCAAGACGACGAACAAGAAGAAGAAGAAGAATCTCCCTCCAGGACCTCCTAAAATTCTGATGATAGGAAAATTTCTATTGCGGCGCAAGTCACTCTCAGAGATGGAAACCATCCTCAGGGACCTGATGGTCAAATACGGCCCTCTCATTACCCTAAACTTCGGCTTTCGTCTGTCCATTTTCGTTGGTAGCCGCTCACTTGCTCACCAAACCCTCATACTGAACGGCGCCGTTTTCTCCGACCGCCCAAAATCCACGCCCACCCGGAAAATTTTCAACCGCAACCAGCACAACGTGAGCTCTGCCGCCTACGGCCCCAACTGGCGCCTCCTCCGCCGCAACCTCACCTCAGAGATCCTCCACCCCTCCCGCATCAAGTCCTACTCTCACGGCCGTCGATGGGTCCTTGGTATGCTAATTGATCGCCTCCTCAAATCTGCCCAATTGGGAGGAGAGGTAAGGGCGGTCGATCATTTCCAGTACGCCATGTTCTGTCTGCTGGTCTTTATGTGCTTTGGTGACAAGCTCGACGAAAATGAAATCAAACAGATGGAGACCGTACAACGCCGGTTGCTTTTGAATTTCGGACGATTAAACATTCTCGATTTCTGGCCTAGCCTCGGAAAGATTGTGTTCCGTAGACGATGGAAAGAGCTCTTACAGATGCGCCAGGATCAGGATAACATACTTATTCCTGTTATCAATGCTCGAATTAAAGGTGAACAACAGAGACAGAATGAGGAGCGAAACGTTGAGGAGGGCGTGGTGGCGTACGTGGACACACTGGTGAATTTGGAGCTGCCGGAAGAGAAGAGAAAGCTTAGCGAGGGAGAGATGGTGAGCCTGTGCAGTGAGTTTCTTAATGCCGGCACTGACACCACATCAACCGCTCTTCAGTGGATCATGGCCAATTTGGTGAAGTACCCTCACTTTCAGACCAACTTATACGAAGAGATCAGGAGCGTTGTGGGAGCACCTCCGCCCAGAAAAGGGGAGGGCAGGGGAGAAGAAGAGATGGTGAACACCATAGAGGAGAAGGATCTGCAGAGGATGCCATACTTGAAAGCGGTGGTGTTGGAAGGTCTGAGACGTCACCCACCGGGGCATTTCGTGTTACCCCACACTGTGACGGAGGAGGTGGAGTTGGATGGGTATGTGGTGCCCAAGAACGCCACCGTGAATTTCATGGTGGCTGAGATGGGTTGGGACCCAGAGGTGTGGGATGATCCCATGGAGTTCAAGCCCGAGAGATTTATGACTTCCACTGCCGCTGGTGATCACATGAAGATTAATGGAGGGGAAGCGTTCGATATTACAGGGACGAGAGAGATCAAGATGATGCCATTCGGTGCGGGGAGAAGGAGATGTCCTGCCTCTGATTTGGCATTGCTCCACTTAGAATATTTCGTGGCCAATTTGATTTGGTACTTCGAATGGACGGCCGTCGATGTCGATCTATCAGAGAGTCAAGAGTTCACCGTGGTCATGAAAAACCCACTAAAGGCTCACCTCTCTCCCAGAGTCACATGCTAGTTCACTTCTAATGATATACGACTCACTACCTATCCAACACGGTCCAAATAATCATGGATACCCAGTACGACTCAACCGAGTTATATTTCAGTCATCAGTTACCTGCCAAGCCGATACGCCCACCTTGCTATCCTACTCATCATAATTTCTTTAGTTGATTTATTGTCAATAGCTTTTCAAAGGTTTCTGATGCTATATAAATTTTGGGTCTTTTATGTAAGTCAAATAACTTGATCATGTTTTTCATACTCCAATTTATACTTAGCATTGACTTGATGCCGAATGCACAAAATAGTGTCATATGATAGAGTTGAATAGGTATAAAGAGCCTACTGAAGATGTTCTTATGTTCTTAAGCTATAGATTGAGATAAATTCGTATTTACCTTAAATAACCATTTTCTCTAAAAGTTATTAAAAATAGTATAACTTAAGTATTTATATTAAAAATGATGTAATTTAAATTTTTATATGTCAACACGTTCTCCAATTTACAAACTTGATTTTGTGCTTAGTAAGAACACAAGACCTACACTTTTGATACTATCTTAAATTTTGGGCTTAGTTCACCATCTTGAGTTCAAAGGTGGTGCCTGGACAAAGCCCTGGATGCCGCATATCTATATGCAGGTTTTTGGCTTGTCATGGAAGGATTATGTTGGGTTGGATTTCAATCCGAATCTAATTCAATCCAATGCAAAATAGTCTGGATTGATTTATTCCTAAAAAATATTATTTCATCCTATCCCATCTTTGAATGAAGAATATTTATTTTGTGAATCTCATTCACATGAAAGATGATGAAATGATAATTGCACTCTTTGTAAAGAAATCTAATCCAGTCTTATACCAACTTTGGATTGATACGAGGTCAAGAATTTAATTAGGATGATTAGGTACTTCTTTTTTAACCTCGCAAGTTTCATAGTTTAATAAATTGCATTTTAAACAGCACAGAGTTGATTTTTTTTTTTTAAAAAAAATATTATTGAACCATGTGCTAATGTCTCTTGTTTGCACAGATTCCGAAACAATTTCGTTTGAATGATTGTTTTCCAATATTCTCTACAACTAAAAAATTGACACTAACATGAATTCATTGAATAAAAATTTATTATTACACTGATTGATTTGGCTTGCCTTATAATAAAATTATGGTTTTGTTTCAAACTTATGCAGTTATGTTACCTGATCTTTTTTCATTGTTGTTGATATTCAAGATCATCAGGCATTTTAGTGGAGTTGTTAGCCAAAATTTTTGGGGCTTCATGATAATTTTTTAATTTATTGTTTCCTTTTTTTTTTTCCTCCTTTTCTTGATCTTCTTCGACAAAAATTTGAAGAATACCACATTGAAAGGGAGGTTCTAGGACAGAAAGGGGTGTGTGTGGATGTAGAGAGAGAGAGAGAGAGAGAGTTCAGCTTCATCAAATTGCAAAAGTTG
This sequence comes from Ilex paraguariensis, assembly GCA_963454935.2. Classification (NCBI taxonomy): domain Eukaryota; kingdom Viridiplantae; phylum Streptophyta; class Magnoliopsida; order Aquifoliales; family Aquifoliaceae; genus Ilex; species Ilex paraguariensis. The sequence goes on from CAUOFW020000764.1 coordinate 95,686, forward strand.
GTGGTTGGATTTTTCTAAAAATTTTCAACCAAAATCGTGGACGAATTCATGGAACACTTCACTGGGCTGAACTTGCCGACATGAAGAGAGACAGATCTCTCTAGAGAGAGGCGGGGGAGAGAGAGGGTACAACTTCATACAATTGTAGAAGTCAGTGGTTGGATTTTTGTAAAAAATTTCAACGTAAATCTTGGGGGAATTCATGGACCACTCTTAGTGGGTTAAACTCGCATACACTGAGACAGAGCGAGAGAGAGCAAACCAGACTTGAGTAGCAGATCAGACCGATAGAGAGAGATAACAAATCTGCTCAAGAGAGAGAATAGATCTAATGTCATCCATCCCTAGATCGCAATGAAGATGATGATATATATTCTTCACGGAAAGTTCAATACGACACACATTAAAAACGGATGAAGAAAGGATAGAGAGAGAGAGAGTGAAATATGGATAAAAACCCTAAATTAGTTACTATGGACGGAATTTTAGATATTTTGCAACTAATCCAACCTTTGTGCACTTCACAATCTCACACTTGATATTGGATACATGAATCTGGCCGAGAGAGGATTGAGGCCTTTAAAAGCTACGGCCCAAGTTTTTTAAGAACAACGAATATCCCTTCTCAAAAACTTAGCCAAAGTAAGGATATGTAGGACCGCTACACAATTTTAATCACATCCTCTGGTAATCCGAGTCTCGCTAAAATGACAAATTTCATGAAATAAATTAACACAAAATATGGTCAAATTATAATAATTAATTTGATTGACTTTAAGTAAAAAATATAGTATTGACTCTTTTTGGCATGTTTGTCATGTGCACTGTCCTCTGATTTTCGATGAATTTGATGAAGTTGATGAATTTGGTGAGGATGAGGGCCAGATTGGCGTATTTCTCACTCTTCAATTGGTGGCTTTGATGAAAATGAGAGCTGAATCAATGTATCTCCAACTCTTCAATTTGATAATGCTTTTGATGAATCTCCTCACCGTTCTTCGTTTGGAATGATTTGAAGATGATTTGAATTTCTTGAAGAAGGACCTTGGCGGTGTGTTCTTCTTCTTCGAGATGAATTTGCAAGGCTTTAGTGAACTTCGAGCAGAACTTCGCCGATCTTCCTTTCTCCTTGACTTCTTCTCCTCTTTCTCCTCCTTTTGACCTACCCCAGACCTCTATTTATAGTGGTAGGAGTAGTTATCCATATAAAGGTATTTTATCTAAATACCCTTATGTGGACTTTAGGTAATGGGCTACCCATAAATTTGTGGGCTTTAGTTAATTTATGGAATTTAAGTCCAACTTTTTAAATGTTTGTTTAATTTGGGCTTATGGAATTTAAGTCCATTTAATTTAGCAAGCCTTGTTAATTATCTTTTGGCTTCTATTATTTGGGCTGTGGAATTTAGGTCCAACTCAAGCTTATTTAATTACATTTAGACTTTTATCATTTGGGCTTATGAAATTTAGTTCCAACCCAATTTTATTTATCTAATTGATTTGAGCTCAATTATAGACATTAATTTGTTAATTAAATTTTTAATGCCTACAAATGCCCCCTCGAGACTAATTTACATATTTAATATTTTTATGAATTTATCAATAGGTCTTGATTTGTATTAAAAGAAATTTGATTTAATTTAATTCATACATATATTTTGATTGAAATTATAATTCATGCTGAACCCTAAACAAGATATAGAATTCAACTTAGATATTGTTTTCTAGTTCTCTACTGGTATAGAGTCCAAAACCATATAGGCTTCATAATTCTATTTTTATTTATATATATGAGTCCTAAAATATAGACTTCTAACTTAAGTCAGAAATCTTTTTTTTTACTAAAACATGTGAACCTAAAAATAGACTTTTAATTCATCTATGATTAGGATAACAAATCCTTATTTTAACTTAAATACATATAACTAGAATGTTTATATATATGAAGCTATGTGTACTCAAAATTTTATAGTCAGCAAGATAGTCCACGAGTTTGAACTTTGAATTAAGTTTGTAAGGTATTACTTTTACCCCTTTTTTGTGTTATTTTAATATATATATATATATATATATATATATATATATATAGTAACAAGTGTGAAAGACATGTGAGTACTAGAGAATCACAAGATATAAATATAAGAGTGGAGGATTGGATTATTAAAATCTTATTTAAATGAACAAAATGAGCTAATGGAAGTAAGGGAATAGGAGTGAGAGGCTCTTCATTTGCATCATTAGTGCTAGTGTTGTAAGTATTTTATTTTTGTTATTATAATTTGTATCTTGTTCATTTAAACAAGATTTTAATAATCCAATCCTCCACTCTTATATTTACATTTTGTGATTCTCTACTACTCACACGTCTTCCGCACTTGTTTACTTGTTTATATTTTGGTATCAAAGCCATTTAACGACCTGGATAGCCATTCATACAGTTATATTTGAATTGTCTTACTTGTATTAAATCTCTTTCATTTCAATTTATTAAATTATTGTTTAGTTTGGTCTACCTTTGTCACCCAGCCTTTGTCGGTTCAAGAGGGGCGAGTCTCAATTTAGTCCAGTTTGTAAGTCCTCGTGTGTAGGTAGCCTTAGGATGCAGAGACATACCATGAGAACATGTATGTTAGGGGGTATGTACAATGGAGTCAAATTTAAACATAAATTTATAAAATTAAAAAATTAGATTTAATAATGAATAAATTATTCAGATCTAACTCTATGGCTAGCTCATCTAGATCTTCATTTAGTACTATACCTAATATAGTAAATGAAGAAGAACATGAGTTTGGAGAAACTAGAGTTGATCGGAGAGGATGGAACATCCCAAAAGTCTCCCATAGAGACATATATAAAACCAATTGGCTTGCAAAAACCTTCAATGAGGAATTGCAAGTAAAAACTATTGAACAAGTTTATTTCCTCAGTAAGGATAAAGAAACTTGTCAGTTACTTAGTAAAGACACTCTTAAAAAACATAAGTCCAAAGGTTTTAATTTTATTCACCTTGGCTTAGTACAAGTTGCAATTAAACCCCTCATTCAACAAGGGAAAAATGCAGCAGCACTATTAACCCTAAGAGATGCTAGGTTCTTAGATTATGAACCCAGTATTTTAGGATTAATGGAAACAGTTCTTCACAAAGGACCAGTTTATTTCAATTGCTTCCCAGACTTCACTTTTAGTTTAGGTTGCAAAAACACTCCTATGGCACTAACCTTAGGAATAAAATTGTCATGTCAAATAACCAGACTAGTAGATGAAACAGAATCAATTGTCCTCATCTATAGGATTTATTATAAATGCATTAACACAAACCTGAATGTGCATGCATTACAAAAAAGTCTTATTGGTAGTACATTATTGATTCAAGCCAGTACTAGTCAAACTAATATCCAAATTCTGAAGCAGATCCAATGGAAGGATGTGGTGCTTCCAGAATCTTGGATAGTAAAAAATGAAAACCATAACAAAGATAGTAAAAATCTCAAACTTAGAAAGTGTCCAGCAGTTTACTGATGGAACAGTAAGAATCTCCTTTGACTTTGTAAGATCCAGTAAATCAAGCAGATCAATTAATACACCTATCCAAATTAATGGAGGTAGGAAATCTGATGTTTATTCTAGCATCTCCAAAAGAGATAAAGAATTAACAGAAGAAATTGAAAAAAAATTTAAGTTAAAAGGAATCGATAATTCCACCCCACAGATTAGTAGACCGTGTTACATTCCACATCAGAGTGTTCCACAATCTTGTCATAGGAATGAAGAGGAAGAAGATGACTCCACCCCTTCACCTATAGCCAGTGACCTTCAGAGCACTGCTCCTATAGTTCACCAGTTACTCATGATTAGGAAAGATAAAGGTTTATTCTTACCTAATATGATTAAACTGAAAAAAGACTTTAATTCTGTTGAAAATGAATCTAAAAGACAAAGATACTTTAAAAGATTCACATATGTTCAACATAAAGAATTAATGGTTGAATGGGTAAAAATAATGTATAAAGTAGAATCAGAAATTCTATTTTTTGATTACTTAGAAACCCATCATCCAGAAGTCAAAGTAGTAACAAAACATAAATGGAAGACACTAGATAATGGTGTAAAAATATCTAGTCATCCTCCATCAGAAACTATTTTAGTTGATCATCGAAACTCAGAAATCAAGGCTTCTCCTTTTAAGAAACCTACTAATGAATCTGACGTAAAGATGATTGAACAAAATAATTTCACCAACCAAAGTTTAATAACTATTGGAAAACAGCTTGATAAAATTGAATCTAAAATCGATGAAATCAAGCCATCCAGTAAAAAATTAGAGAAACCTCTAATTCATTTACCTTAAGATAGATCCGGATTAGGGTTAAAAGATAAGCAGACAATCCAAAAGATTGAAGAACTTATCTCTAAAACAGAATCCAAATCTGGACTATCTCAAGTAACAGTTATCAACCAGACTTCTGACAATTCAGAAACCAGTAGCTCAGAAAGCTCCCATGATTCTGAAATTGAAAAATTAGAAGAACAATTTGATAATCTTAAAATTAACAAATTTAACTTTTTCAAAAGTTAATCCCACTAGTAACACAAAAAATTGGTATTCCAGACCAACACCACCAGATCTTCAATTTGATGAAAAGAATATTAGTAATCAGTTTTCTGTTCAATCCAATAAACTCTATGAATGGAACATAGATGGATTAAGTGAACAATAAATTCTTAACAAAATTAGTCACCTTTCCATGGTAGCCAATAGATACGTTTCAAACCTTGATCTCTCTGAACCAGAATTAGTTGACATGATCACCTCTGGTTTCACAGGAGTATTAAGTAATTGGTGGACTAATTACCTTACCCAAGAATCAAGAGATGGCATCAAATATACTGTTGTTCTTGATGATGAAGGCATACCAGTTTTCAATGAAAGAATTGGTAAGGCCAAAGATGATGGAATCAATACCCTATCTTCACTATAATCAAACATTTTGTTAGCACGCCCAGTAATATTGAAGCTAGAGTCCATGACCAGCTTAGTAACCTTAGGTGCCCAACACTTAGTGATTCAGATGGTACAAAGATGTATTCATCTCTAGAGTTATGCTTAGGCCAGACTGTGATAAATCTTTCTGGAAAGAAAAGTTTGTCAATGGTCTACCTAATCTCTTTGTCCATAAGATTAGGGAAGCACTTAGTAAAGACAGTGGAATCATCGAATATAATTCACTGACCTATGATGATCTTGTTAATACCATTCAAAAGGAAGGCCTTAAGATGTGTATTGACATGAAAATTCAACAACAATTAAAAAAATGAAAAGAAAAAGGCTAAATATGAAATGGTAATTTCTGTGAACAATATGGTCTCCCTTCAGTAGCACCATCCCGCAGAAAAACAAAATCACACCAGCCTTATGGTAAATCTAAAAGCCACTACAAACGTAGTAAAAAGACTTTTAGTAAACCTTCCTATTATGCTGAGTCTAGCAAGAAACCCAAGAAAACTTATAAGCGTAAGACTTAAAAGAAAAAAAAGATTGAGACATTAAATGTTATAACTGTGGTAAAAAAGGTCATAAAAGCCCAAACTGTCCAGTTAAAAGATTAAATTTAACCCAAGAAGATGAAGAGAAAATTTTCAATATTTTTAGGTTAAACAATCTTCCCAATAGTGAAGAAAGTTCAGATAACTCAAGCAGCTCTGAAAGTTCTTCAGAATATCATTCAGCATCTAGCAATCCTAGTGAACCAAAAGTTAAACTAGGTTGTAAAGATAGCTGCCTCTGTAAAACTGTTAAGTTAATTAGCAAATAGAATGAGGAAGAACACATTCTTATAGACTTAATCAGTAAGATTGAAGACCCAGATTTAAAGGTCAAATATATTAAAAAAAATTAAGAGATTTGTTTGCCCATAAGAGCACAAAATAATCTTTTAATCAAAAACAGTTAATCAGTATTAACACCACCATGGAAAGATTCAGTAAGGAGAAAAAGAAAGAAATCACCTTACAAAATCTCCAAAGTGAAGTTAATAAAATTAAATCTGAAATAAGAGAATTAAAAGCTCAAGACAAAAAATTTGCAAAAGCTTTCACTCTCTTAACAACAGATAGTCTTGGCAACACAAAGGACTTCAATCCTGGAAACAGCCATTAGTTGAAGAACAATCTGAGACAGAATCTCAGGATGGAATAGATTTACAGGGGATACCCATAACCTCCACCTCTGTAGTGAATCCTTTGAATGTAACGAACCTACCATCTCACGATAGATGTTCCCAGATTAATGATGATCATAGGATCAATCTAGTTAATAAAATTAATTTCCAAAAATGGCATTCTAAAGTAAAAATCATCATTGATAATGATTTTGAATTAGAAACCATTGCCTTAATTGATATTGGTGCATATGTAAACTGTATCCAGGAAGGCATTATTCCAACTAAGTATTATCAAAAAACCATTGAAAGACTTAGTTCAGCAAATGGTAGTAAAATGAATGTTAAATACAAACTATCAAGTGTACATATCTGTCAAGATAATGTATGTTTTAAAATATCATTTATCCTAGTACAAAATATGACTGATGATGTTATCCTTAGCTTACCATTTGTATACTTATTATATCCCTTTACAACAGATACAAATGGTATAACCACGAAACCACTTGATCAGTCAATAACATTTAAATTTACAACCAAACCAAAAGTTAAGAAATTAAGACAATTTAAAGATCATTCAATCTCTAAGTATCTTAATATTATTAACCAAAAAACTAAGCAAGCGAAATTTCTCAAAGAAGAAATTAATCACAAAAGAATTCAAGAACAGTTAACAAATCCAACCTTAATTGGAAAAATTAACCAGTTCAATGCTAAACTGGAAGAAGAAGTGTGTTTTAACCTTCGTACAACCTTCTGGCATAGGAAAAAACACATAGTAAAACGTTCATACATTAAAGGATTTAAAACTTCAATCCTCTCCGATCAACTCTAGTTTCTTCAAACTCATGTTCTTCTTCATTTACTATATTAGGTATAGTACTAAATAAATATCTAGATGAGCTAGCCACAGAATTAGATCTGAATAATCTACTCATTATTAAATCTAATTTTTTAATTTTATAAATTTATGTTTAAGTTTGACTCCATTGTACATACCCCCTAACATACATGTTCTCATGGTATGTCTCTGCATCCTAAGGCTACCTACACACGAGAACTTACAAACTGGACTAAATTGAGACTCGCCCCTCTTGAACTGACAAAGGTTGGGTGACAAAGGTAGACCAAACTAAACAATAATTTACTAAATTGAAATGAAAGAGATTTAATACATGTAAGACAATTCAAATATAACTGCATGGATGGCTATCCAGGCCGTCAAAATATAAACAAATGCATATAAACAAGTGCAGAAGACATGTGAGTACTAGAGAATCACAAGATGTAAATATAAGAGTGGAGGATTGGATTATTAAAATCTTGTTTAAATGAACAAGATACAAATTATAATAACAAAAATAAAATACTTACAACACTAGCACTAATGAGCTAATGGAAGTAAGGGATATATATATATTACGTTCGACTTGGTTTGCAGTAGACATCTAAGTTTGGCTTTAGCTTTGAGTTAAATCAGTTTTGGCTTGCACTTGTACTTTCAATCTTTTTTTTTTTTTTTGGTGTTAATTATACATTGCATAAACAGAGACTCGTTTTCTCCCCCCCCCCCCCCCCCTTTTTTTTAATTAACATGCCTCAACAGAGCTGGTCTCTTACAACTCTTGTTTGACTATTACTACTTTGACTTCTTTACTTAATGGGACAAACCTTTTTGTGTAGTTGTACCATATTTGTGTCTATTGCCATTATTTTGGTGACATCTTTGACACAAGTTTATTATTATTTTATTTTTTATTTTATTTTATTTTATGCTCAAAATCCTTTTTGTCACTACCTTACTTAATTTAACACTGGATTTTATTTTTTAAATTATTATTATTTTTTTTTTTGGTGATATTGGTTGGGTGATTTTGTAGACTTGTCCACTGATATCCTATTTTGAATAGCTGTTTTCTATGAAGAGTTTTTTTTTTTTTAAGAGGTTAATGTTAGTGGTAATTTGTTACAAGAATTTGATTAGGTGATAAAATTTTTAATATTATATATTGTTCGAATAGTACATATATTAATTGTTTTCTTTCCTAGTTGATGATCCCAATTGATCAAGTTACATGATTCCACCTTAAATTTGATGACAACAATTAGGAAGTCATTCCAATTTTGTTTTGTGTAACCTATTGCAAAATATTCATCTTTTTATTTTTTATTGTATAATTTTTTTTTAGAACTTGTGGTATTTTTTTTTATGGCAGATTTGTTTTAGATCGTTTGTACCCTCCTTTTTTATTTATTTGATTATAATTGCTGCTTTGTAAATTTGACATTCATGACAATAGAACCACATTGTTCCCTAACAACTATCCATAAAATTTTAATTTGTCATTACTCCTTTTTTTTTTTAATATATCTTGGCAATTTTTCACATAAGTCAACTCAAGTCAATCTAATAAAAAGGTTTGATTTGTGTGTGTATATGTATGTGTGTGTGTGCGTGTGTATATATATATATATATATTATCTTATTCTTAGTCATAACTTGTTTCTTAATTTTTTTTTGAAACAAGCCATGATTTCTTGACAATAATTCGTGTCTTGTAATTTGTTGGGATAATAACCTCTTCTTTTTTTTTCAAAAAAATTTAGTCTCGAATATCTTTATCCAAAAATTTGTGTTATGTTACCTTTGACCTAAGAATTTTATCTTACTAACTTGATTTTAGGTGATCTTTTTTTTTAAAATAATAATAATAATAAATGAATGAATAAATAAATTTTATTCCACAGGATTTTTCCTTTGGGTTAACTTTATTCGAAGAGTATTAATTTTAATTTAAATTAGCTTTTTCTTATTAATTTTTAGATGACATTCGCTCTAACAGTTTATAACTTTTGTGTTAATTATAAGTTGCTTATGTTACAAGAGTTTAATTTTATGTTTTTTATTATTATTAATTTTCTTTTGACCACTTTAAGTGATTTTTGTGTTGACTTAGGTGAGTTTTATGACAATTTTAGGTGACTTTCCATGACAACCCTAACTGACTTCTGTAACAATCCTAGGTGACTTCTGTAACAACTCAATGTGACTTCCGTAACAGCACCAGGTGACTTCTGTAATAGCCTTAGGTAAATTCTGTAAATGTGACTTCCGTAACACCACTAGGTGACTTCTGTAACAACCTTAGGTGACTTCTGTAACAAGCCTAAGTGACTTTTGTAACAGCCCAAGGTAACTTTTGTAACAGCCTTAGGTGACTTCTGTAACGGCCCAATGTGACTTCTGTAACAGCACTAGGTGACTTCTGTAACAGCCTTAGGTGACTTCTAGAACAGCCCAAGGTGACTTCTATAACAACTCAAGGTGATTTCTGTAACAGCCCAATGTGATTTCTGTAACAACCCTAGGTGACTTCTGTAATATCCCTTTGATGACTTCTATAACAGCTCAAGATGACTTTTGTAACAGCCCTAAGTGACTTTTATAACAGTCCAATGTGACTTTTGTAACAGCCCTAAGTGATTTCTGTAACAGCCCAAGGTGACTTCTGTAACAGCCTAAGGTGACTTCTGTAACAACCCTAGGTGATTTCTGTAACAACCCTAGGTGATTTCTATAATAGCCCTAGGTGATTTTTGTAACAGTTTTAGGTGATTTCTGTAACAGCCCAAGATGACTTATCTATTCTTGTATTGCTAATATTCTTGTATTGCCACTATTATTATTATTATTTTATTCTCACTTTATTTATAGCATCAAGGTTTATATATATTTTAAATTATTATTTGCCCCCTTTTTTTATTATTATTATTTTTCAAATGGCCTCATCTCAAAAAGCTAAATCGGGAAAAATTATCAAAATTTCAAGTCAAAGAAAAAACTTACCTTCCAATGAATGGATTACTGAGTCAGAAGATCCAATTCTGAAAGACAAAGTTTTGTGCTTTCCAACTGTTGTGGTAAAGAATTACAGAACCAACGAGCTGTCAACATTATCACTCAAAGTTCTTGAGCCCATGACTGGTCCCTGTAGCCGCTCGAGAATAATCTATGAACCTGAACTTCATATGCCGATGATTAGTGAACATCCTCTGCCAGAGAATATGCACAAAAGTGACATGGTTAAGTCAAATCGACTACCCTCACTTTGCGCGCCTTCGTATCATTCCAAAGATCATCTTATCCCAAAGCCACTTGTTGTTGATCTAATCAACCAGAGGACTGCGAGGTGGGGATGTTCATTGAACCCAAGGGGAGATATTCAATATCTGAATGGGTTTTGGGATTGGTCTCAACGAATTTACCGCAAGTTATTAGATAAGGGTTTCAACGAACTTGCTTATGCTATGCAAGCAGCTTCTTTTGACTACTCTCGACCAAACAGTATATATCGCGCCCTTTGTGAAGTTTGGTGTCCACCGACGAATACATTTGTTACGGGAGCAGGAGAAATTGGAATCTCACTTTGGGAAATACGACACGTCACCGGTCTTTCAATCCGTGGTGAATATTTTGAAGAAGTTATCCCAAGCTTGACTGAATTGAGAGACTCTGATACTAGTGTTCTTCCTGTGACTTGTCCGCACTTGTTTAAGGCTTTTGTCTTAATTAATAAGAAGAAAGGAGATAATCGCCCCCATCATTTAGATTGGCTTGATTTTTGGTTCAAGAATGGTGCACGTGCTCCGGATCCTATGAAGACAAAGGTCAATGGTGATGATCCCTTCATTCTTTTAGATCTTGACCTTGATGTCACAACACGTGAAGACTTGGAGATTGCAGCTTATTTAACTTTATGGCTATGTCGCTTTGTATTTCCTTCATCGGATGATGTTATTTGTCCAACTATCTTCAAGACTGCCTCCCGAATGGCTGCTGGAGTCACATATAGCTTGGTTGCCCCTATTGTTGCAAGCATTTACAGAAGTTTATCTAAGACATGTAGCACCCGATATGATCAAAAAAACCTCAGAATGACTTCTTATGCTTTTCCAGGTCATTACTTTTATGCTTGGGCAGCATTGCATTTCCCTTAGAGAGTTTATGTTGAGGCTGATGAGGAGCTTGATCGTCCTTTGCTTCGACAATTCAAAGGTACACTGAATGCTTATCTTTTTTATGAGAAAGAAGCAAAAGGATTTCGAGATCTTCTGCAAGGAAGTATGAGTTCTAGTGATTTTTGCTGGCAACCAGTTTCGTATTCTGGAAATCGAGGACCTCATCGTGATGATGGACAAAGATCAGATGAAACCTCTGAATTAATGACAAGTATGCGAGGTGGACACGCCATGTATCATCGTGGGCTAGTTTGCATTCTTGAGATGTATAACCCACATTGCTTTGCTAGGCAGCATGGATTTAATCAAAGATTATCAGGTACTCCCTCACATCCATCAATAATTTCATTTGATGCCCCTTTTTTTTATATCGAGCGTGGTTGAGTTTAACCAAGATAAACAGTGGGGCAGGATTCCATGTCCTTAATAATTGCGCTTGCATTGAGAATCTATGTGACGGTAGTTATAACAACTGGTGGAAATATGATGTACTTCCACACCTAGATGACATCAATTATAAAACCTTATTAGCTAGTGAATCTGAGAATTTCAAATTCAAAGCTCAAACTGATGGGTCAGGGAAGAGGAAATCCCTTCCTACAGTAGCTAAAGCTCATTCACGTCTTCGAAAACGAGACACTTTAAAGGATTGTTTGAATTCTCAAGAACAACCAGCTCTGAAGATGTTAAAGGTCACAACACCTGTTTCAAGATCAGCTAATGTTCGATCTGTTCATCCTTTAAACATCCCAGAGTCTGCTGAAATGAGTTAGTCAAATGAATCTGATCATTCACTCCTTTCATCCCGCATCTCTAAGGGTATTTTCAAGAAGCAGGATATAGGCTTGAATCATGGAAGGATTCCAAGCACAATTGTACTAGTTGATAATCTTGGTTCTATTAAGCAGGTAATTCAAGAGAGGTGCCCAACAGGAGCTACAGAAGCTGAGCATAATTTGGCTTGTACTTGGACAGAAAATTGTGCAAATCATACTACAATAAAGTCTCCCACAAGTAGGGTTGACCCATCTTGTGATGCTCTGAATGACTTATCAACTTTTTTAGAATTATCTTCGCGATCCAGCAATAAAGGTATTTGCGAAATTTCATTACTATTATCATTTTTTTTATATATATTTCAAACCTCTTATCCCTTTTTTCTTTTTCTTTTTTTTGGGTTAAGTCATACATAGTGTTAACTCATACGAGCCAGGAATAAAAAAGTTTTGTTTCTTTTGTTAAGTTGTACACAGTTTTAACTCATGCGGGCCTGGAGTAAAAAAAGTTTTTTTTTGTTAAGCTAGGTAAATTTTTTTTTTAAGTCGTACATAGTTTTAACTCTTGCGGGTCAGGAGTAACATGCAGTTTAAGCTCGTGCATAAAGGAGCACATGGACTTTTATTTTTTGTCAAGTCATACACAGTTTTAGCTCATGCGGGCTAGGAGCAACAAGGTTTTTTTTTTAGGTTGGCGCCGTACACAGTTTTAACTCATGCAGGCCGGAAGTAACATGCAGTTTAAACTCGAGCGTAAATGAGTGTTGCTTGTTTTTAGGCGTAGAAGCACTTTAAGAATTTTTCATTGATTGGGTCAACCCTCAAGCCATCTTTGTCAAAAATCTTGTATGCGCCGTTGGTGTAGACTTCTTTCACCACATAGAGACCATCCCATTTTGGCATGAATTTTCCACCGGTGCGAAGCGGAATGACAATGGGTATTCGAATTGAAAGGACCAAATCTCCTATTTGGAATGATCAGACACGAACCCTCTTATTGAAGGCTTTGGAAAGTCTAGCTTGATAACATTCTAGGTTTTGTTGTGCATCTAATCTCTTCTCGTCAAGTGCTTCAAGTTCATCTAGGCGTAAATGAACATTTTCTTCATTTGTGAGTTCTTCTTGCAGGGCGATCCGTAAGGAGGGAATTTGATGTTCCAAAGGAAGAACAGCTTCAACGCCCTACACAAGGGAATATGGAGTAGCTTGTGTTAGAGTTCGGTATGTTGTTTGATATGCCCTGAGAGCTTCACCAACCCTTTCATGTCAATCCTTCTTTGATTTGGAGGCAAATTTCTTCAACAAGTTACACAAGGTTTTATTGAATGCTTCTGCGAATCCATTGGCTGGTGCGTTGTACATAAATGAATTATGTTGTACAAACTCAAATTTGATGCAGAGCTTGACCATGAGGCTATTGACAAATAATTTTCCATTATCGGTGATATTGTAACGAGGTACACCATACCGATATATAATATTTGTTCGAATAAAGTCGACAATATTTTCTTTTTCACTTCTTTAAGAGGAACTGTTTCCGCCCACTTGGAGAAATAATCGGTTGCTGCTAAGATGTAAAGATGTCCTGCTGACGATTTTGGAGTCAAAGATCCTACGACATCAAGTCCCCATGCATCAAAAGGTCATGATGCGACTGTAGGATGCAATAGTTCAGGTGGCTGGTGAATGAAGTTGGCATAGAATTGACAAGCATGAAATTTCTTAGCGTAACTCATCGAGTCTTGTACCATAATGGGCTAGTAATACCCCATTCTCTTTATGCGAAATTGTAATTTAGGCCCTGATTGATGAGCATCACAAATTCCAGAATTAGCTTCTTTGAGTGCTTGAGCAGCTTCATCTTCATCCAAACATCGCAGAAAAATACCATCAAATGAACGACGATAAAGGATGCATTTATAATAAATAAATCGAGGAGCTCTTCGTTGTATCTCGGTTCTATGACGTGGATCATTTGGTAATTTTTCATACTGCAAATAATCAATCAAAGCTTACCTCCAATCTTCATTTTCAACTTGTACTACTGAAATGGTAGTAACTTCCTCCATTTTAGGGAGTAACAGAGGTATTACCCATGTTTGACAAACTGGAACTGAAATTATTTGGTAATAGGATTTTGTAAGCACGACGGCAAGATTGGCAAGAGCATCGGCATATCTATTTTCACCGTGTGGTACGTTTTCAATGGTGACTCGATCAAACTAACTCATAAGTTGAGTTACATAGCGACAATATGGAATCAAATCTAGTTTGCGAACATCATACAACTCCAAAACTTGATGAACCACCAGTTACGAGTCTCCATAGATTTCCAACTGAGAGAGTTGTATATCAAGTGTCATTTCTAAGCCAATGGTCAAAGCTTGGTACTCCACCATATTATTAGAGTAAGACTCTAACAAGGTAATTGTGTAAGGCAATACTTCGTCTTCAGGGGTAATGAAGACCACACCTGCACCAGCTCCATACCTTCGAGCAGCACTATCAAAGTATAACTTCCAAGACGGTTTGAAGTTAGTGAAAAAAATTTCTTCATCTGGCAATTCTTCTGATAGCTCCCAGTCTGCAGGGATCGGGTGATTTGCAAGAAAATCAGCTAATGCTTGTCCTTTGACTGTTCTTTGTGGAACATAAACTATATCATATTCAGATAATAGAAGTGCCCACTTTGCCAACCTTTCCGAGAGAACTGGTCTTGACATAATGTACTCGACAGGATCAGATTTTGAAATGAAATGAACAACATGAGTCAGCATATAATGCCTCAACTTCTTTGTAGCGAAGACTAATGCAAGGCACATCTTTTCAATAGGTGAGTAGTTTAGTTTTGCACCTAATAATGTCCGACTCATATAGTATAATGCGTTTTCATTTCCCTCGTCATTAACTTATGCTAAGAGTGCTTCTAATGACTGTTCTTGGGCAGTAATATAAAGGATCAATGGTTCTCCTTGAATTGGTGCTGTGAGGACCGGGGGATGAATGAGATATTATTTTTTATTTTCGAAAGCATTATGACAGGCATCATCTCATTCAAAAGGAACACCTTTCTTCATTAGTTTATTGAATGGATGACAACATCCGGCAAGGTTCGAGATAAATCTTCGTTTATAGGCAAGTCTTCCTTGAAGACTTTTTAGGTCATGCAGATTGCGAGGCTCTGGCATCTTTAGGATAGCCTCTATTTTTTATTGATCAATCTCTATGTCTGACAATAAATCCAAGGAACTTGCCAAAGGTAATCCCAAAGGCACACTTTAAGGGATTCATTTTTAGTTGATATCTCTGAAGTCATTCAAAAATGATGCGCAAATCATCAAGATGATCTTCACGTCTTTTTGTATTTACGACCAGGTCATCAACATAACATTCAACATTTTTGTGTAATACATCATCAAAAATCTTTTGCATTGTACATTGATATGTGGCACCAGCATTCTTGAGTCCGAAAAGCATCACTCTGTAGTAGTAAATTTCCTTGGGGGTTCGAAATACAGTGAGTTCTTCATCCTTAGGGTCCATTCGAATTTGATTGTATACAAAGGAACCATCCATGAAAGATAAGACCTCATGTCCCATAGTCGCATCAACCATGAGTTCTGTAATCGGCAATGGAAAGTCATCTTTCGGACATACTTGATTTAAATCTCTGAAATCAACACAAACTCGAATTTGTCCATTTTTCTTTCTAACAGGTACACTATTAGCAATCCATGTTGGATATTTGACTTCTCGAATGAATCCAGCGTCTATCAACTTATTGACTTCAGCTTCGATTTGCAAGACTAATTCTGGACGAAATCTTAATGGGTCGAACTCTGTGTTTAACAGCAAGATGATGAACTGCAACTTTGGGATCAAGCCCTGACATTTCTTTGTATGACCATGCAAAAACATCTTTATACTCCTGTAATAGTTTAAAGTACTCACCTTCCTCTTGAGGTTTTAGAAGAGCACTAATGAATATTGGTCTTGGATCATCTTCAATATTCTCAACCATATCTTGCCCCCATCCTTCACAGGTGATCAAAGTTTGGTTGGATTCATCTGTTGAGGATAATTCTTCAATGTCAAATTCTTCCACTATTGTTTGCACAATGGTGACATAGTTCACTAAGACGGATTATTCTTCGATGCTTTTGGTATGCACCATTTTTTGTCTTTTCTTATTTCTTGCAAGCAAGTCTTGGGTAGTTATAGGATTATTGAGATTAACAGTGCCTTCCTCAGCTACAACTGCAAGCTTTGGTATCTGATGTTTGCGTCGTCTCCATTGTTTCTTGTCTTGCTTAGAAAAGTTTGGTACATTCTGGTCAATAGATTGTCGCAGACGAGTGAACACCGAAACTTTTTGTGAAGATTTCGAAACTTGTCATGATAATATTATCATGACACCGAAACTTGTCATGATAATATTTGAAACATTGGTGCAATGTTGATGACACAACTCCTATCTTATGTAACCAAGGTCGCCCCAATAGTAACTCATAAGATGTTTTGGAGTCAATAACATGGAAAAGAGCAAAAGACCCTAATTCTCCGATCTCCATCTTAAGGCGAATCATACCAATGGCACGTTGCCCCCGTTAATTAAAGCCTTGAATTGTTAGTTTACTTTTGACAACTCTTCCATAGAGATTCCAAGTTGCTTCATGATGCGAATTGGCATGATGTTGACATCCGATCCACAATCGATCAAGATACGAGATATTTTATAATCTCGAATAAACCCTTAAACCCTCTCAAGTAAAGGGGTCTATTGTGGAGGAGAGATCCTAACTGCAAATCTTCATCAATGAACGAAGTCGTTATCATGCAATCGGATTGACTAACTTGATCAGCAACAGTTAAGATCTTCTTTTTTGAATTTTTTTGGGTTGACCAAAGCTTGTACCAACATTTGTCGGGTTTCTTTGGGTAATTCAAGTGCCTCAGGAAGACTTAGGTTTGATGGAATTTCTCTGAACCTTTCAATCATTTCTTCTTCATCTGTCGATATCTCTTTTTGAGCATTTTTGGTATCTGAATCTTTATTTAGTGGAGCCTCAGTTATGCATTTTTCTTTACAAGCACTGATCACAGAAGATGTAATTGATTCCCTTGTAAAGAATTGTTTGGAAAAATATTCTATCAATGTTATAGGTGTGCGAGAACGTAACTTATAGTCTTCATCATCAATGGCTGTCGGCTGGGAAGACACTCTTCTTTTTCCTCCACGTCTTGGATTTCGGTGAGAATGAGACCCCCTCTTTGTTTTGGGGTGTTTTGGCTTATTAGTTGGAGGATATGAATATTGTAGCTTACGCACTCTCCGAGATTTCACCATAGTCCATTCCCCCAAGTCTTCTTCAGTAGCCACAAAATCATCCAAAGGAGGCCACCCACTTGGTTTGAGATCCAAAATAGGTGTTCCTGGCATGAGCTCTGAGTCGCCTAGTAGATTAGATGATTGTGAGTTAGAAATCGAGGTTTGATATTTATCCTTTTTGCTGACAAAGGTTGACCAACCATCTCCAGTCTCGTCTTCTGATTCAAATGATGATGCACAAACATCTAAATCATCTGTCATGGTTCATAAAGCGTTGGAATGTTGGGATTTTTATGCCTCGACATACCTGGGTATGCATATACCATTGTTATCTCATTATCAACAATTAACTGTACTGGCACAGCTCCTTCAAGAAGAGGAATGGTAAGTTCTTTACTTTTGGTTGACAATGTTCCTTCTGTAGAGATAGAAGAATTCAACGGTTGTGATGGTTCTTTAGGATGTATCAGAGGTGATGATTGTGCTCCTTTGTTTGAAATTGGTATAGGGTTGAAGGACCCAAAAGTGACCATTGTCACATTTGCAGCTACCATTTCTTCGCTAGAATCGAGTTTAATTTTTTTCTCGTTCAATAAACAAAGAATCTCTTCATTTAAGATAAAACATCTTTCAAGGGGATGACTAATAATCCGATGATATTTACAATAATTTGGATTATCAACCCTTCCCGATTCTTCTGGCCACTTGGGTGTTGGAAGCTCGATAAATTTAACTCGAGTAGTTGATCAAAAATATTTGACATTTCATCATCAGTGAAGGGATATTTCTTCTCTTCAAGTTCTTTCAAACTTGGTCTTGTCTTCTTTTGAGTCTGATCTTGATTAAAATTGACTTGGAAGTCTGTCTTTGGCTTTTTATCAAAAATCTTCATCGGTGTAGCAGAGATTGCCAAAGACTCTTTTGATTTGGAGGCTTTCACATCTTTCTTCACGTCTTTCTTTACGTCTCTCTTTTCACAAGGGTTGCTGAGAAAGTAATTTTTGTGCCTGAAAATTTGAATTTCCAAGTCATGGGCTTGTGTTGTATGTTCTTCAAACGTATGGGGCATATTTCCTTGGAGACTGTAGAGTAGTCCCCAATGCATTCCTTAGACACACATATCAATCGAAGAGGCTTCATTAATGCGTTCCTTACAATTGAGAACAAGACTCCTCCAGCGTTCAATGTAATCAATGATAGCTTCGTCTTTTCTTTGCTTTATTCCTTCAAGTTTAGGAAGGCTTACCATACGTCGAGTGCTTTAGAAACAAGTGAGAAACTTTCGTTCAAGTTGGTTCCAACTATCGACAGTCCCAGCTATTAGATTAGTATACTAGTCAAATGCAGCCCTTCTGAGGGAACGCACAAATTATTTCACCATCAGGTTGCCGTAGGTACCGACATTATTGCATGTTTCAATGAAATGAGTAACATGTTGTTTTGGGTTGCCTTTAAATAAAAAATATAGTGTTGACTCTCTTTGGTGTGCTTATCACGTGCACTATTCTTTGATTCTTGATGAATTTGATGAAGTTGATGAACTTGGTGAGGA
The DNA here is from genome assembly GCA_963454935.2 of Ilex paraguariensis. NCBI lineage: Eukaryota > Viridiplantae > Streptophyta > Magnoliopsida > Aquifoliales > Aquifoliaceae > Ilex > Ilex paraguariensis. Next base: position 114,526 of record CAUOFW020000764.1, read on the forward strand.
TGAGGCCTAGATTGACGTATTTCTCACTCTTCAATTGGTGGCTTTGATGAAAACGAGAGTTGGATTAATGTATCTCCTACTCTTCAATTTGATTATGCTTTTGATGAATCTCCTCACCGTTCTTCATTTTGAAATGGCTTGAAGATGATTTGGATTTCTTGAAAAAGGACTTTGGCGATGTGTTCTTCTTCGAGATGAACTTGCAAGGCTTTAAGGCTTTAGTGAAATTTGAGCAGAGTTTCGCCGATCTTCCTTTCTCCTTGGCTTCTTCTCCTCTTTCTCCTCCTTTTAGCCTACCCCAGACCTCTATTTATAGTGATATGAGTAGTTATTCATATAAAGGTATTTTACCTGAATACCCTTATGTGAATTTTAGGTAATGAGCTACCCATAAATATGTGGGTTTTAGTTAATTTATGAAATTTAAGTCTAACTTTTTAAATGTTTGTTTAATTTGGGCTTATGGAATTTAAGTTCATTTAATTTAGCAAGCTTTGTTAATTATATTTTGGCTTCTATTATTTGGGCTATGGAATTTAGGTCCAACTCAAGCTTATTTAATTACATTAAGACTTATATCATTTGGGCTTATGAAATTTAGTTCCAACCCAATTTTATTTATTTAATTGATTTGAGCCCAATTATAGACATTAATTTATTAATTAAATTTTTAATGTCTACACTCACGATTCAAACACCCCCTAATAGGTATTCAAATATATTTGCTTGGCCTAGTATTACTGCAACATCTACTTTTGCATCCATTGCTTTTTCCATTTTTAATTTGTGTGCCTTTGTGTTTGTCTGTTTATTTGTTTGTAAGTATGTTTTTTTTGCAAGTATGAAGGAGGAGATAATTTCACTGTTGTGGGAGTCAAAGCTTCGGATTGGACAAAGAAGGGATGGGCAGCTTATTTTTGCATTGGATAGTGTGTAGGCATGATGCTTGGGCTGTGTGTAGGCATGGAGGAAGTTGGACAGTGAACTAGGATTTTATGTATAGGACAGCGAAGTAAGGTGGTGTTTGGATCACTCTGGAGCATTGGATTGGATTGCATTGCATTTGAATTCGAATCCAATCCGATCCAATGCAAAGTGGTCTGAATTAAAAGTTTATAAAATTTGGATTCAATTTCTATCTCCTCTTTAGATTGGTTTCATTTGATTTGTGGGTCACATTCACATGTGAAGATAAAATATATTAAAATGATCATTGCACCATTATGTAAAAAATATTATCTAGTCCTATACCATGTTTGGAATAAAACAAAAACAAGTTTAATCCATTAGTATTGTCTTATTTATGAAAAAAAAATATATGAATCAATAAATTAAGCATTTTACAAAATATTGCAATAAATATTTTGTTCATTTATTTAATTTAATTTGTACAATACACTTTTAATCACAAAAATCATATGCATCATGCAAAAAAAAAATTATTATTTTCAACACAAAAATAATGCACAAATCGATACGACTCATGTCTAAGTCGTTATGTGTTTCTTTCTAGAAAATTCAAAGTTGTGTTTAAACATAAAACGTAATTATTTTTTTCAATAAATAGAAAAATTAATCCGAACCATATTAAATTTTTTCAATGACCGAAATGTAATTTATTTTCCATGAATTTTAGGGCATTTTAATATTATTGTATGAATTAATAGCACAAATCAGGTCAATTTAAAATATGTTGCTTTAATTAAAATGTTAATTTTTTTAAGAGATCATCTATAAGAAAACAAATGGATGAGTAGAAAATTTTTAAGATCTTAAAAATTTAAGATGTAATGCGACCCAACATCACAAATGAATCTCAAAACAAAATGTCAATCGAAAATCCTACTAACCAAAAAGAATACAAGAAAAAAATAAACACTCATATATATTACTCTTTTTATTCTAGTTTACTCCTTGTTATCTTCAACTAAACAAAACTATAACCGTTAAAAAAAACAAAAACAAAACTATGAACAATATCAAATTGCTCAATAACATAACTACCAATTCTTCTAAACATGCAGAACACATTCCATCCGCCATGGCAATCCAAAACACCCGAGTGTGGGACGGAGATGAAAATCCAGAAATCACAAACTGTGAGAGAGAGACATAGCAGATCTGCTTCACTCATATGAGCAGATCTCCTTCAGGCCAAGGTTGATGAGGGGTTCCATATGATACAACAACATACATAACAATTAACAAAGAAGGGGAGAGAGAGAAAAGGAGCTTGACATTCATTATTGTAGGGGTGTTTTAGTAAATTCGAAACTAATCCGGCTGAGAAATTCCACAATCCCACAGTGACAATGGGTTACAACAGTCTGGATCAAAGGGATATTGGAGTGCAACACTACGGGCCGAGGATTTGAAAGACTAAGAAAATCTCATCCATTTTTAAATTCCCAAAGCTGGGATATGTGGGCCCGAGATTATTTTAACCCAATCCCCCACTTAATCCTTACTCGTCCTGTCAAACAAACACCACCTAAGGGGTGGGACTAGAAAGTGAGGATTTTGAAGTCTAATACAACTGATTAAGGGAAATCTACTTTAGTTTGGAATAATTTTCTCGGGTTTTCTGTATAGGACATTGAACTAAGAGGTATTTGGACTTCAAAATGTTTAACTGAAATTTGATATTTATATTATTGTCATTACAAAAAAATAAGACAACAAACTAAGAGATATTTAAACTTTTTGATTTTTAATTCATTGTTCGGCTTCACTAAAATTTGATATTATTTTAGGGTTTTTTGCACTGTGCACTCTAAAAAATGTTTCGATTCCCACTTTGTACCCCAAAAGGATATTTTACTCACGTTGCACTTTGAATATCATAAATTAGTTCTAATGTGGCATTCGGATTAACATTTGTTTCAAATTCCGTTAAAAATTGACGCACTTACCACCCACATGTGTTGCTCTTTGACAAAAATATAAACTCACTATTCATATTCTTAGATGACAAGTGCATCAATTTTTAACAGAATTAGAAATGGATGTTAGTCCGAGGGTCACATTGGAACAAATTTATGACATTCATGGTACAATATAGGAAAAATAATCTTTCCGGGTGCAAAGTGAGAATCGAGATATTTTTTGAGATACAAAGTGTGAAAAGCCCTTTATTTTATTGTCTTCTTGCCAAAATTGTTGGGTTAAATGTTGAGATTGTGAAAAAGAAAGTGAAGATTTTGAAAGAAAAAGAAGATCTTGAGATCTTGCGGGAAAATCAAGCATATTTGGTTGGATTTTGAGTTTTTCTGGTACAGAGAAAGTAAGGGAAGATGGAACAAAAGCACATTTTGATGTCGGCCTGGACAATGAAATAGGAGTTTCATTTTATTAAAGTTCACTATTTGTGAATTTTTTTTTGAATTAAGAGTTTAACTATATTAAAGTTCACTATTTTTGGAGTTCATTATTTATTTTTTTTTCAATGTTTTTTGGCGATGATGTTGGCAATGGGTGGTGATGGCGACAGTGGTGGTGGGCAACAATGATGGTAGTGATGGGCAGCGGTGGTGGTTATAGTGGTGGTTGGCAACAACGATGGTGGTGATGGGCGACGATGGTGGGTTTTGGGTAGTGGTGGTTGATAGCAATTGTGGTTGTGGGACTCGATGCTAGCTAGTGGTGGCGGCGAGGATGGAGGGCGACAATAATGGCGACAATGGCGGCTATAGTGGCGATGGTGGGTTTTGGGTGATGATGGTTGACGGTGGCGGCGGGTAATGATGGCAGCGAGTGTTGGTGGTTTGTGGCAGCGGCAACAATGGTGTGTGGTTGTGGCTTTAGGCAGTAGTGATGGGCGGTGACGGTGGTTGTGGTGGGTGTGTGGTGGATGGTGGCAGCGATGATAGTGAGTGGTGGTGGTGGGCTTTGGGTGATAATGGCTGATGGCGATAATGGTGGCAGGTGGTGGACGGTGGTAGGTGGCAATGGTGGGTGAATGACTATTGTGGTGATGATGTTGATGGTGTTGGTGTTGGTGAGGGGTGGGTATTGGGTGGTGCTGGTTGGTGGCAATGATGGTAGTGGTGTGTGGTGGCGGTGATGGTGGTGGTGATGGTGGTGGTAATGGCGGTGGGTTGTGGTGGTGGGTGACAGGATGATGCCGATGGCGGTGGTGGTTGGCGACGATGAAGGTGATGGTGGTGGTTGGCGACGATGAAGGTGATGGTGGTGGCGGCTATGAATATAAGAATAAAATAATTGTGGATGTTGTTAAATAACCTCCTTCGTTAAGGGTATTTTTGTCAAGAATAGATTTTATGGACTTTTGACCCTAAAAGTATGAGCAATGTTACACAGACTTAAAAAACTCATTACATATTCAATGATAGTGATTCATTAAATCAAAATTTTAAGTTCATTTTTTAAATCTATTTAGCATTATGCTAAAAGTATTCAGGTTGGACATAAAGCTAAAAAAGTCCCTAATTGTGGACTTCTGGCCAATTGTCCTGAGAAGAAAAGAGGAATTTAAATAAGAGCATAAGAGAGGACAAAAAAAGAGAGGAAAAAGGATAAAGAAGAGATAGGATACATAATTTAAGGAAAAGATATGAGTGAGAAAGATGGGGAGGAAGGAGAGAGAAGATAGGAGAGAAATAAATGAGCTAATGAAGATAATAGATTTTTTTGTAATTAAAAATATAAAAATTGACAATTATGGACCTCATTTATTGCACACACGTCTTTAATCTATCTATATTTATATTACTTCTAAATATCAATAAAGGTTATTCCCTCCGTTCTTAAATATCTGTTGTTTTACTTAATTTTTTTTGTTCCACAATATCTGTTATTTTATGAAACTAAAACATAATTAATATTTTTTCTTCCAAATTTACCTGTATCTCTGTTTTTCAATAAGTGCTTGAGTAATGTTAGATGAACTTAAAAATTAAACTTAAAAATTAGATTGATAATCTCAACCATTGAATAGGTAGTGTGTCCCAATAAATGTTGGGACCTACAGTGAAATTAATTGTTGAGATTATCAAGTCTATTTTTTGAGTCTATCTAGCATTACTCTAAGTGCTTAATAGATTAAGTGTATGCTAAGTGTCTTTCATATTTTTTTCGTTCTCAATACGTATTGAATAAGGGTATTTTAATCTTGTGCAATTAATCCCTGTGCAAAAACCTTAAACGACATATATTTAGGAACGGAGGGAGTGCAAATTTTTACTTGACTAAAATAACCTTAATAAAATAACTATTGTCTATCTTATCTTTTTATAGTTAATAACATTATTAAATTATATATAATTGCAACGTTATGTGGACTATTAAATTGCTAACTGCAATTTTAATTCTGAATAAATTATGATGATTGTTTGACTATTATTTAAATTTATTTATATCTATCATGTTATAAAATATTAACTACTCTTCAAAACTTTTATTTATATCTAATCTTTAATCTCCCACCAATTTTCACCTAATTAATCCACATGTTTACTAAAGGCAACAATATCCCTTTTTTGATATTATTTATTGGTCTTTGTATTAACTTTTTTCCAACTAAACCTTTCCAACTTCAAGATTCTTCAAATTTTACTCATTTATTGTAATAAGTTTAGTACATTTCTGATACTTACATTTAAATGATTAATTGAAAAGCTGATTTACTATATTGGGCATTCCTTCACCCTTTTTCTCCCTATAAGAGGCATACGTGATTCCGTGCTCAACATTGCCTTCAACTACCAAGCCTCTTTCTCCGGTGAATATACGAATGTAGCATAAAGAGTGTAAGAAAAGTTATTTCGTCTTGAAATTGTACATTTTCTTCTTATAATGTAGAACACTAAGCTCAATTTTTTTTACTATTCTTGTTTAATGCAAACCAAAACAAAAAAAATGTTTCATAATCTTCATAGTAATAAGATATGATATTTGATACTTTAAATGGTTCACGTCCGATGCACATGTGCAATAATTAGTAACTTAAAATGTACATGGTTATACTTATTGACCAAAAGATTTATAGAAGATACTGACTTATTACATTGAGCAATGTTATGTAACTCAATTTTTCAACTCAAATTTACATTTCAAATGAAGGGGATCATTGGATTAGTGACCCATTTAAAAAAGTTGATGAAACTCACTCGTCTAATGCTCCCCCTTCATTTGAGATACAAATTTGAATTACATAGTATTTCCCACATTACATTTAAGGGAAAATTGTCATGAGGTGCACCATATACTATTTATTTGTCAAAAAGTACATTACTTAGAATTTTCAGTCATTGAGTCCTAATTATCCTAAATGTTTTGTAACCAATTTTCTTATTTATCTTTTACGTAATTGCCCTTATTTTCTTTTAGAATTTTTGATATGGCAGTTCCTTTTATTTTTTATTTTTTGATATGTTTCAGTTTATTGGTGGTATCCTAAATTAATGGAACAATATGTTTGAATTTTAAAATAGGATAACCAACACTTTTTCTATCTATTTTCAGTCATTGATGAATTCCATCTTTACCGAAATTCATCTTCTTTGAATTTCTCGAAACCACAAGCCGACTTCAGCTATTGATGAATTCCATTTTTACCGAAATTCATTTTTTATGAATTTCTCGAAATCACCAGTCAAAATTCACATTCTCTAAATATCAGTCACCAAAATGCAATTGTATTAAATGAATTTTATGTTCGAATTTCTCAAATAAAGGAGAATAATATCATGTATGAAGTTTTGATTTTAATTTTTTTTGTTATCAAACTTAGTTATTTTTTAATCACATACTTTGAGTTTCAATAATTTTTTTTATAACAACGTTATAATATTATATTATTTGGGCATTAGTTTTCATCAATTAGTTTTTTTTTTTGTATGTTCATCTTTATTAAGATCAAGGGAACATGTCACATTGAGTCATCATACTATGATGTCACTTTATTAAATTCATGAAATCGTGTGTTTAATTGTGATGTCTAAATCTTATATCAAAGATTTCAAATTGGATCGTCACACTATGATACCACTTTTATTAAAACCAAGCAAAAGTGTGTGTATAATTGTAATGTTCAATCCGTATGTCAAGGATATCATACTGGGTCGTAACACTATGTTGTCACTTTATTAAACTCAAGGGAACGAGTATGCTTAATTGTAGTGTCCAAGCCTTATATCAAGGATGTTACACTGGATCATCACACTATGATGCCACTTTATTGTTTTACACTGGGTCATTACATTATGATACCATTTCTTCTTCCGTTCGTTTCAGTATTTTTTTCAAAACTTGGAAAACATGTTTGTTCAAATCCTTTTTGTTTTGTGCCTGAATACCGGATTTAGTAGGTAAATAAGATTTGTGGAGGATTTTTTTGAAGTTAGTTTATTTAGTCTTTGAATTTTGCTATTCTATTCCGTGTTTAATGGAGATATGATAGTAGTTAAGTTAAGGTGAAATTATAAGTAGGTGTATAAAATTAGAGTTATTGGTCAAAAAGTCCTTATTTTTAGAATTTAATTGTGTCCAAGTACACAATTTGTCTTTTTTTTTTATGATTTTATTTTGACATATTTGTCCTCTTTTGAATCATACATATTTCTTTTGGCAATTAAGCTGACTTTGATTTTGTTTTATTGTATTAAAGATTTTCTAATATAATGAAAAAATTATATTATCACAAATTTTGCGTGTAACGTAGATCGAGTATATCTTAGTCATCTTGAATTTTAATTTTTGTTTGTCATTATTCTTACCATTAAACATATCTCTCTTGTTATTAATATATATATATATACACACACACATAATATTACGAAGTCACACTATAAAGTCTAATATGTATTACTCGTATACTGTTTTGTTTCATTGTATTGATACACTTTACATTTGTGTAATTCTTAAACGTTAATTTCTATTACTTGTACATTGTTTTTTTGCACTATATTGATACACTTTAATTTCATAAACCTTTTAAATTGTATCAATACAGTGTATCAAAACAGTGAGCAATAAAAACTAGACTTTATAGTGTGACTTCGTAGTATTGTATGTTTATGTGTATATATATATATATATATATATATATATATATATTAACACATATGTGTGACCAAAAATTTTAAATTTTAGTACTTTCTAAGATAAGATAATTAAAATTCTTTAATTTTAATTGTCAAATTTCAAAAGTTTCCAAAAATTTTGAAATATATCTCTAAAAAAAATGAAAAGGATTTATTATGAGTTTTAATTTTCCTAAATTTTAGGTTTTTGTTTTATTAGAACTGCTCTCTCTCTTTCTCTCTCTCTCACTCTATATATATATATGTCTATATAATAAGTAGCTAGATGATTTGTCTTTAGCTTTTTGCAGTTCAAATCATTTGAAAATTATTAATATGACGATCTTAATTAGACTTTCATTCATTTTACAATTCTAAGTCTCTCATCTCTCATATAATTCTCTCTCTCACTCTATTTTATATACCCAACTCTCATACGTATATAACTTTTTTTCTCTCTTAGACATTTTAAACACACTCTCCCATTTCTGATACTCTCTCTCTCTCTCTCTCTCTCTCTCTCTCTATATATATATATATATATATATATATATATATATATATATATATCTCTTAACAATCTTTGTCTTGACGATTCTAATTGAACTTATTTACTTAAAAAAATTCAAAATCAATCTAATCATCAATAAAAAAATAACAAGTAATACCAATTGCACCAAAAAAATTTGGTACTAAAATTTTTAATTTACTTTCACTTATTTTCATGTGAACTAGATATTTTTGAGTTTAACAAGTGGAAGTAAGCGATTCTCTTAAAAAAAAAAGTGGGGGTGAACAATTGATTTAGTTTAAGTATGTGTGGTCGAATTTTGACCAAAATTTTTTTTATCAAATGATATAGTAAGAGAAAATACGCTATGCTATGAAAAAAATCTGTATTTAAATTTTATGAGTTAAAATACAAATTTGTAAGTTTATATACAACAAAAAAAATTATAATTTAAGGTCAATTTCATGTTAGTTTAATCAATAACAAATAATATTCAACACGAAATGAACTTTAAATTATAAATTAATATATATATTTTTTAATCAAAAATTGATATTTAATTTTGTCCAATTTATATTCAACTTTGTTGAATTAATATCAAATTAATTTTTATTGTCGTCAAATTAATATTAAAATTTATTTAATAAATTTTTTGGGGTACTAAATTATATCAATTTTTTGGGAATTAAATTAAATATTATTTTATTTATTAAATTTTAATTTTTTTGGGTACTAAAGTTAGAGAAAGACAATTATAAAAATATATTTTTTTTAGATAAAATCATCAATTTCCATTAGCAAAATTGAAGGGAGGGAGACAGAAGGGGTCTCTGTGTAATAAATTTTAAACTCCAGAAATTTCTGTGTTATTTATAAAATATCAGGAGGTGTCCGCAGAATATTGTCAAAACTCAAAAGAAGTCCGTATTTTTTTACCCTATTTTTTAATTAGCTATTAATTTATTATTATTTTATCATAAAAACCTGAATTATTATATTTCTAATAAAAATAATTATTAGTTAGGAAGATTTATTGGTAGCCAAAAAATAAATGTGTGAAAGTATGTTTCTGTGTGTATTTATATGTGGATGATTGAAAATTTGGTAATTAAATTTATAATTTTATTGTGCCATTTGGGGTTGAATGATAATAGTGGTGATAAATTTATGAGTTTTATAATTTAGTAAAATTTGATTTATTTTATTTATCGCTTAAAGATTGTGAATTTAATTGCATTATATTAATATTTTTATTTTTTTTTGCTTGAGATATTTGTTACATGGGGATAGAGTGGATTGAAAATATGGGGATTGTGTTTATAATTATATTCTATTATTTGATTGAGTGGTGGTAAATGTAATAAATTCATGAGTCTTATAAATGAGCAAAAATTTGTTTATTATTTAAAGATTATAAATTTTAATGAATTATGTTAGTATTTATTTTTTTAGAGGTATTTATATATATATATATATATATATATGGTTTTGTTTTGAAGAGTTTTATATATTTTTACAACAATTTTATTAATATGGAAGATATGATTGTCGATATATTTCGAGTTATTTTAAAAGAATAATTAGTATGAATATTTTTAGGTCATTCTTTTTAAATTTGAACAATTGTGTAAAAAAAATTTGTTTATTATATAGTGTCTTCAGACACGGATAATAACTAATATATATAATAAAATAGCTAGATGGTTTGTCTTTAACTTTTCACGATTCAGATCATTTGAAGATTATTGATCTAACGATCCTAATTAAACTTTCATTCATTAATTTACAACTCTAAGTTCCCCTATCTCTCATATAACTCTTTTTCTCACTCTATCTCATATACTCAACTCTTATACGTATATAACTCTTCCTCTCTCTCAGACATTTTAAATACACTCTCCCATCTCTCATACTATCTCTCTCTCTCTCTCTCTCTATATATATATATATATATCATACTCTATCTCTTAACATTGTTTGTCTTGACAATTCTAATTGAACTTCTTTACTTAAAAAAATTCAAAGTAAAACTAATCATCAATAAAAAAATAACAAGTGATATCAATTGCACAAGAAAAAAAAATCAGAATCAAACTAATTACCAATAAAAAAAATAAGTGATACCAATTGTACCAAAAAAAAAAATTAGAGCCAAGCTAATAACCAATAAAAAAAAATAATAAGTGATACCAATTGTAAAAAAAAAACTAAAAAATTCAAAATCAAGCTAATTACCAATATAAAAAATAATTGAAACTAATTGCAAATATATATATATATATATATATATATATATATATATAAAACTTGCACCAAAAAAAAAATCAGAATGAAGCTAATCACCAATAAAAAAAATAAGTAATACCAATTGCACCAAAAAAATAAAAAAAAATATCAGAACCAAGCTAATAACTTATAAAAAAATAATAAGTGATATCAATTGTACAAAAAAAACTAAAAAATTCAAAGTCAAGCTACTTACCATATAAAAAATAATTGAAACCAATTGCTTATATATATATATATTCAAAACCAACTATAACATTTTTTTTTTCCTTATTTGTATCATTTTTCCCTTGCTAATGTTCATATTTTTTTGAATACTTGAATAGTGCAAAATAGAAACTAAAACGACAAAAAGTTAGTTAAATCAATTTTTTTTAAGTGATGAAATTTTGATTTTGTTAATTTGGTTTAATTGCAAGGTGAGAATATTTATATAAAATTCGAGAAGTCACAACAACAAAGAATTTAAATCAATTTTCTTCGCAACTACAAGCAGATCCACTAGGTAATGTTAGTTTGATTAAGCATTATTCTATTTTTTGGAAATTTGATTTGTAGTTCAATGTGGTTAATTTATTTGATTGGATTCAATGATTTAATTATGTGTTTTTAATGATATTGCTTACTAAAATTAGACAACATATTCATTAGATTTAGTCATAGTTTTAAAAAATGAACACTCATTTGATGGAAAGAAGAGTCATCATGAAAAATTTTATGGCATAATAATTTTGTAATGGTGTTAATTTAAATTCATGGGGATTCTCAGATTGTTTAATGTGATATGATTCTTCTTCTTTTCAACCCTTGGATTTCTTTTATTTAAAACATTCTTGGATGTCTTATTTGCTTTGACAAATTTTTTGTGTTTAGAGTGTCTTCATGCACGGAGAATGACTAGTATATATATATAAATGAAGAGGATTGAGAGATAAACGCACTAGATAATGTAGAGATAATTAAATGTGGGGTTGATTTTCAAAATTGTTTTTAAGAAATTTATTTATAATAAAAAGGTATTCAAGTTTTTTTATGTCTTAAGTGGACTTTCTTATAAAATATTTTTTATGTATTTTTTAATAATTAAGTCAAATTTCGTATACTAATTTTCAAAAGACCCTAAAGTAAATATAAAAAATTTGCACGGGCCTAAAACATTCCATGGCCCATTTTTCACATTAAACCCTAATCTTACACATCCCATTGGCCATTATATAAAGGAATGCCCTTTGCCAATTAGAGGGTTTCTGAGCTGCCGTCTACGCTATTGCTGCTTCTTCTTTTTTGTCACAGCCGCCACCATGGTCGCCACCAAGAAAACTGTAGTCTCCTTCTCTCTTTCTCTCCACATCTCTACATTTTCTTGTATGTGTCCTCTGGAAAATCATTTGTTTGGATGCTGAGAAAATGTTGTTTTTTTTTTCTCGGCAGTCAAACAGTGTGATTTCTTGTGGTCGCAACTAACATTTTCTTTTTTCGTTTTTGGGGATGCAGAAGAAGACTCATGAGAGCATTAATAACAGACTGGCTCTGGTTATGAAGAGCGGAAAGTACACTTTGGGTTACAAGACCGTTCTCAAGTCTCTCAGGAGTTCCAAAGGTAATCTATTATCTTTGTATGTGAGAGTTGTATGTTCCAATTGCATATACATCTGAGTGATACTATATAAATACATTTTTTTCACGCGCTTCTTATACTTTGATGGTATGAAGTCGGATCCACACAATGTGATATGGAGGGTGTAGATTAGCCGCTGCATAACGTTAAGAATGTCTGTAAAATTTGGGAGTCTGTATAACATTATCCCCAAATATGCTGATTGCTGTTATGTAATTATTGATTGAGCATTAATTTGCTTATGTGCATCTTGATTCTGTTGGTAATACGAAAGTTAGATTAAGGTTCTGGTCATCTTCCTGGGATCTGTTTGCTGTGTCACGAACTCTGTGAGCTGGTTATTGATCACAAGCTGAATTTTTTATCAATTTCTGAACTAGGTTGGTATTTGATTGGGTATGTTTTGCACATTGGCAAACAGGGTGCATAATTAAATTGGATCTTTTCTCGTGTTTTGAAGTATTAAGCCCTACTATTAGAAATGAGTTCCTAGATGAAGGGAATGACACGATAATGGGTAATTTAGTCTGAGGCCGTGGAAACTGATGTCGTGGAAATTTGTTATGAACTCCATTTCGTGAATCTGAATTGGAGAAGCAGTTCTCACTTACCAAAGACCGTCAGAGCTGAGACTGTGTTGGTGGCCTGATATGCACTATTTTAGCTCTTGTCTGATTGTGTACGTAGGGGTTATCTAGTTCATGAGAATATTGTTTTGCCCTTCAAAGAAAAATTTTTACAAGTTTTTTCTTAGTAGGAATATAAATTGCTTTGTTATCAAATGAGCAGTGTATTGTACGAATGTGACTGTAAGTTGAGTCTTTTTTTCCCTTGTTATTCATTTTTTTAACAGGAAAGCTGGTTATCATTGCCAACAACTGCCCTCCTCTTAGGAAGTCTGAGATCGAGTACTATGCTATGTTGGCAAAAATTGGAGTTCACCACTACAATGGGAGTAAGTTTTGACCATGTTGCAGCTACTTTGCTCTATACTAATTTTTTTTGATAGTATTCACTATAAATGGAGCTTGTGTTATCCAAACATATTTCTTTATCTAAGATATTCATTTGGTTGGATGAAGTTAACTGTTAGAAGAATATCTTGTTTATATTTTTCTTGAAAGCTTTTCTATAAGATTTTAGGTCAAATTCTTGTTACCCTCATGTTGTTTGGCTTTATAGTACTTCACCTTATGGTTCAAATGTGACCCTTGTGCTGTATTGCATTAAAATGCTACTACAACATTTTGTTCAAATTGATGGACTTTGTGACATAGGCCCCTAATTCAAGAGTTGCCAATTTAAAAATTGAACCCAAGTCATATTTTAATACAAAATGACCAAAATGCCCTTTAATCGTTACAAAAAAGATAGAAACATCCCTATCCTTCTTCTTATCTTCATCCCCACTGTCAGTCCTTCCTTTGTACACAACATTGTATCTATCCCTCATTTTGTCTGTCAAGCCACTTGGGGTTAAAAAGAATTTTTCGTAGATTTTATTCCGTGGGTGTTTGACATGAGGTTTGGTTGGTGTAGTGCACACAGGAAGGGGTGATGGGTTCAGCCTGTGATATCAAAATATAACTGAAGAAAAAGAAGCATGGCTTTATGTGAAAAATGATGTGATGGAAAGTCAAGAGGTAAGACTTTTGATCTAGATCACATAAAGTGGGGGCAGCGGCTGGGGCGCAAAAGTGGAAAGATTTAAAAAAATCTGAGAGCAGTAGTGCCATACTATATACATATGATAGGAAGAGGAAGCCGAAGCTGGAGCCTGAGCTTTAAAAAAATCTGAGAGTGAGAGTGCCATACTATATACATACGTACATACATACATATTTATATATATAAAAATTAATAAAAATATGATGAAGGTCTAGCAAAATACCATCGGAAGGCATTTTTATGCCTGGGACATTGATCCCACTTCAAAAAGCTTTGAGAATGTGGGACTTAAACAAGCTTATGGAATGCTCAGTGTGAGTGAGAGTCTCACCAACCAAGTCATGATCCCACATTGGAAAGCTTTGAAGATGTGGGACTTAAACAAAGCTTATACAAGGGGCAGTGGGATAGCCTCAGCTGGAAAGCACAAACTCCCAAATAAATTCATGGTTTAATGCTTTGATAGCCTCAGCTGGAAAGCACAGTAGAGGTAATCACATGAGTCAGTGAGTGTTAGCCTCTGGTGTGTCAGTTGGCAGACTCTAAAAGAGTTTTCAAATTGATGATGTTGAATTTGCAAATTTGGTCGAGTAAGAACACGAATTTGTCATGAATTCGTTCTCAGTTCAGGCATTCGCATGCGGAGCGACTAGAGCGTGATTACCTATGGATGAATTATGTGACTTAGCTTCTGATTAAGAAAGAGGATACAGTTAGGCTTTATAATGCAAATAGAATATCAGCCCCAAAACCTATTGAAAGAGAGAACTCAAGGTTAGAGCTACAGCTGCTGCTTATCCTGAGAGAAATATAGGGCTTCAGATTGGATCCGTACTAAGGGGGTTAACCAAAAAGGGGGTTTTCATGCCTTCCATGTCAGTGGTTACCATTGCCATCCAAGATCTGAGAATTGTGTGGATGACATCTCATCATTGTTCTGAGAACAAAAGTCAATTCAGGATTTGATTTTGCATGTTAGATCTTCATTGCCATTTGTAGGATTTGTCTGGGATTATGTCTAGAAAAATAGTGAAATAATATCAACCATCTTTATGGAAAGAATCCTTTTCAAATGTCTATCTTTTTGTTTTTTTATTGTGGTGGTTATTGATATTTTTTTTGTTGCAAATCAGTGGCAGGAACTTGATGTGTATTATCACAAGTTTGCAATTGAGTTTATGGAAAGAATCCTTTTCAAATGTCTAGTTTTTTGTTTTTTATTGTGGTGGTTATTGATATTATGTTTTGCATTGGGGCACTTTCCTTCTCGATGGCAATGTACACTAGTTTTTTTTTCTTTTTTGCCTTTGATGTTCTAGTTAAAGGTATGCGAGCAGAGTTAATTTTTTAGTGATATGCTGTAGTTTTTCCTTGCCATTTTAGTCAAATCTATCCTTTAATTACAAAGAGTTGTTATTTATTCCAGACAATGTAGACCTGGGGACTGCTTGTGGCAAATATTACAGGGTATGCTGCCTCAGCATCACCGACCCAGGTAAACAATCACTATTCACTCTTCTTTGTACAAGTGCTTAAATGCAAAATCATTAGTTTTATAATTAGCATTTTTATCTATTTCAGGTGATTCTGATATTATTAAGAGCATGGCTGGTGAACATTGAGATCATAATGGATGGTAGAGAATTCTGCTGAGGGATATTTGCCTGATTATCATGAGAAATTAGCCCATTGTTTTGTTTAAGAGAAGTCCTCCAAGAATAGATTGAGATTTTGTTTTTCTTCCTTTATGAAAAATTGAGTTAATTTTTCAGTGAATCTTGCAATGCAAGTTTTGATGGTGTTGTGACAGACCATTTTGACTCGATACTTATATCTCCAATGAACTGTTTTTTGGGTTTATATGCCCTGGTGTCCTTTGCTATGGTTGAGCCAATGTTACTTAATGAAAGACTCCCCATTGGATTATATTTCCAAACTCGAACCAAGCAAGTGATTGCTGTTTTGAAGGCCGAAGCTATCGAATTTGGGAGAACCCAAATATGTTATTAGAGGTGGAGATGGGGACATGCATACCCATGGAGCGTTTTTGGGTGGGTGGATTGAATGAGGGGTTGGGAGGCGGTGGGTTATATGGGGCGGTGTAAGAGGATGGATATATGTATGTATTAGTACATATATTTAAATAATATTATTTTTATATAAAATGTGAATTATATGTGTAATTAAATTAAGGGAAATGTTAATGGACTTTGTTTAGTAATCTTAGTTGTGACCCATTATTAATTTAATAGTAATAATTTATCATGTTACCAAATAAGTTTACTAAATTAGTTACAAATAATAAATTAAGTGTTGAATAGTTCATTCATATTTTAATTACTGTTAAATTATATAAATTTTTGAATATTTAGTTTGTTATTTATGTACTCCTGACCTTTTAGACATTTGTATATTTAATTATATTTATAAAATTATTAATTTTTATTTTGTTAAATAGATTAATTTGATTGCATTAATATTATTATATTATTGTATATCTATATAATAAAATAGCTTATAATTTAAATCTCAAAAGATAAACAAAAATAACTTTTGCTATTTGCGGTTGAGTTCGTTTTAAATTTTATTTTAAAATTAATCTAACGGTTAATATTAATATCCTAAATTTAATAGGAAAAAAAAGCTCTAATAGTGTGTTTGGAGTGACTTTTTTAAAAGTATTTCTAGAAATTACATATCATAAATACTTTAAAAAAAATAGTATTTGAAACAACCACCGCCACTGTCGTCACTGCCGCCACCATTGTTGTTGCCTTCACCACCACCACCTTCGCCACCGCCACCACCACCTTCGCCACCGCCATCACCACTATCATCGTCGTCACCACCACTACCATCACTGTCACCACCACTTCCATCGACCATCTTTCACCCTACTACAAATCGATGTTTAAATTCTTTTATTTATTTTATATATTTGTGATTTGATTTTGAATATAAATACAAATATATTTATTATTTACTATTTTTTATTACTCTGAACCTTCAGGCACAAATAATAACTAGTATATATAATAAAATAACTTACAATTCAAATCTCAAAAGATAAATAAAATGAATTTTGTTATTCGCGGTTGTAATCGTTTTAAATTTTACTTTAAAGTTAATCTAACGGCTATTATTAACACTTTAAATTTAATAGGAAAAAAAGGGCCCTAAGGGTGTGTTTGAAAATGACTTTTTAAAAGTACTTATAACAATTATTTCTCATAAGTATTTTTAAAAAATAGTGTTTTAAACTGCCCCACTACTACCCCTGCCACCACTACCTTTACCACCACCACCGTCGTCGCCACCACCATCACTACTACAACCGACACTTAAATTTATTTATCTCTTTTTTTATATTTGTGATTTGATTTTGGATATGAATATAAATATATTTATTGTTTATTATTTTTTATTATTTTGTGCCTTCAGGCATATACAATAACTAATTAAAAAATAAATATAATATATATTGGACAGTAGAATTCAATCTGATAATTACATGTGTATAATAATTTAGCATATATAAGACTTTATTTCTTTATATAAATATAAATAATTATATGTAATTGTATTACTAATAATGAGTTCAAAAGAATTTATAAATTTTTATAAAAGAGTCTAAAATAAATTGATATAAAAGATATAAATTAGATGAAAATATATAAGTGAATATAATTGATTTATTATAATAGTTAGGGATAAAATAAAAAATAATTTTTTTATAGATATTAATATTTATAAATAATATATATATATATATATATATATGAAATTGGTGATTGAAATGGTTGAAACCCGAAAATATAAGAGCATGAAGTGAAGGGGGTTGAATGTACAATGATAGTTTCGGTCATGAGAGCGATGTTCTTTTAATTATTTTATTTTGTAAGTTTTGCGACAAAGTTAAGTTGAATAAAGGTGGTGGGATGGGTGAAATGGTCACTTTGGGTTAATGTGGATTTTGCTGCCTGTAAAACATCATGAATGTAGGAATATATCTCATAAAGTACAACTGGAAAATAAAGGGGATGCACTGTTATTTCAAAATCACTCGAGTTTAAACTATCAATAAACACATGAAAAATATGAATGATTTGTCATTTTCTATTTTTTCACAAACCAAACCCAATATATATATATAATCCCAATGCTAGAAATTAAGCAAAAGACAGCTATAGTAAACTACTGATAAAAAAAAATAAAAAAATTATTGACATAGCCGCTATACTAATCTAGTTAGATTCATTTGAAAAAGAGTAACGTGTATAGGTAAGGGTTTCATGATTAGGGACAGAGTTAGAAAATCATGTCAAAATGGGTATTAATAAGAATAGTTTCGGGGCGCACTCTTTTGTTCCCATCTTTTTTTTTGCACAAAAAAAACTACTGACATAGCCAACCAATGCAATATTTTATGCATTATATCATGAGGGTGTAATTGGAAAGTTCCACTTTCCAAAAATAGTTGAAAATTTTTTTATATTCTGATAATGTATTTTTTGACAACAATAATGTTACTTAAAACTTAATTTATTGACTTAATCAACTGTAACTATTATATTATGATTATTTAATAATTATGATGAATTAAATTAATAAATTATATTAAAAAATTAAGTCTAAATAATATTATTAAAGTGACAAATATGGGGGTTCAGTGTCTATTGAGAGGGTAAAATTCGAAAGGGCATGTCCCGTTAACCAGTAACTATTCAATGTAACGGTGACACTACGTTATCACTGTTACGTGGTGTCACTATCTAATTAAAAAATTATAATTAGATAAAATGAATCTTATTATTTTTATAACTGCCATAACCACTACATTCAATCAATAATATATAAAATTAGTGAAATTTATTTTATCTATTTATTATCTTTTAATTAAATGATTATACCATGTGAGAGTGATGATATAATATCTCCGTTACATTGAATATTTTCTCCCCGTTTATGCCATTCATGAACACGGACAATAAGTCATTTCCTTCGTTGCAATATTGGTAAACGATCAGGGTGGTAAGTGTAGTTTGTGTAATGAAAAAGAGAAAAGTAATTAATAAGCTCCGAAATTATCTGAGATTAAGAAACCCAGCAAATCTCCTTTGCCCTAATATTTGGATCTCTCCTTCTCTTCTTCAACCTACAGAAACTCACATTCTTCTTCAACAATTGAACAGATCAGGACGTAATGTAGGCATTTTCTCTCTCATTGGTTTTCCCAGTACAAATCATAGTCCCCAATTGTTTGTTTCATAAATAAAGAGAGAGAATTAGAAGAAAATGGAAGGTCGGTTTAGCGCGGAAGATCTCTCAACAATCGGAGGAATCGCCACTGTTTCGGTTTTGCACTCTTTCATCCCCACCCATTGGCTCCCCTTTTCCATTGTCGGTCGTGCTCAGAAATGGACCCTCTCCCGTACACTTCTCGTCAGTACGTTCCTCCCCATCTCTCTCTCTCTCTCTCTCTACATATGTATAGATCTTGTCGATTTACGTTGAATTGTGTTTGGTTGCTTAGAAAACAGAGGAAAAAGGTAAAAGATTATAATGATTTGCTTAGAATGAATTGGGAAGCTTTCCAATGTTGTATTCCATCATTTTAATAGAGCTCTTGTATGTATTCTTAAATTCAGCTATTTGGATTATGGGTTGGGTGAGGATCTGGGAATTAGAATTACACGATGCTTTACATAGTTCAGCTTGATTTTTTTTTTTTTTTCCATTTCTATTTATTTAATATGTCATGGGAGATGAAGGAATTTACAGATCGTAGAGAAAGAAACATAGTTTGTGATGGATAAGTGAGGGATTTTTTTTTTGCTTGTTTCGTTAGTTATATTTGATGTAGTTCTACTAAGTGCTTTGTGCAACTGCTTTCTGCATAGACAAGCCTGCCTATGCCTCACGCTGCTGCTTGCACGGCAAATATCAGGTCGTTTGGCCTTTTCAAGTGTAGCTTGTTGTTTCTTCCCCTCAAAGTTCTAAAACTGAATTTAGTGTGATATATAGGACCAAAGCAGTGTAGGTCAGAACCGCCCAGGTTTTTTTCATGATGCAGGGATTGTGCTGAATGTAGGTTGTAGGAAAGATTAAACATGAGAATTTCTTGATGCTCGGATTTGGTAGACATGCTATTGAATACAATGGCCAATCTCTTTGGATTGTTAAGATTGTCAACTGATTAAATTGTCCAGTTATTCTATCAAGGAATCTCCAGCATTCAGAATCCCACCACAACTTCTCTTGGTTATTCTTACTAGAATAGAATTATAATTTCTATTCAGCTCCACTGGAATATGAAGGCTGTGGTGTGATACCTATTTAGGTATTATGAGTATTACAAAAACAAATATCAGAAAATTACCTGTAAAGGTCCATGAGTGTTGAAGGGTTCATGCAGAGCAAACATCTAGCTGGGTGCTGGCTTCGAATTTCTGGTGCACTTCTTGGCTATGTTTTTAAGCCTCCCCTCATGAATGCAGCATATGAATAAGAGAATCGCTACCTCCTTTGTCTTGCTGGCTTTGGGTAGAGGTTCCAAATGGTTAGCCTGACCCATTAACATGCTTCAATCCTCTCGCATTAGATGTTTAGATAAACTCACTCAAACTTTGTGAATTAGAAGGCATTGTTTCAATGAACATTTAGGTTTCAGGATAGTCCAACTCTGGGTTTGAATCTTCAAAAACTTGGTTAACCCAAAACCAATTCTAAGTTTTATATATGGGAGGTTAGAATAATATAGATGTTCATGAGATCTAATTAAATTTGGATGTTAAATTATTAAAGTTGGACCTGGAGTGGGGGTGGACCTTGTTCAGATTGGAAACTGAAGTGAACAATAGGATAGTTTTGATGTCAGAGCACTATAATTCATGTTAGAATTTTATTGGACCAGTTAAGTAACTTTCATGCACGTGCCCTGACCTGGAATGATTTGGTTCATTTGAGGGTGAAGTTTTAGGATTGGATTATGAACTAGTCATGTGGATGTGACTTAGGCTACCTGTACCTGATTGATTGACTGCTTTATTAGCACCACCTACTCAAGATCTCTGTCACCATGACACAGGCACGCACATATGGTTGTTAATATGATGAAAGTGATGGTTATGGTTAGATATCACCCCTTTCACTAGATGTGGGGTTGGTTGTTTTTCAATTCAGCCCATGGAAAGCTTCATATATGATGATTCCACGAATTACATCACACATCGGTGAATTTTTTGCTGATAGATTCAGTTTACCTGTACATGTTGCCTTTTGGGAATCTAAATCCTGATATTTGTCTTATACCTTTTAAATTTTTTGTAAAGTTGAAGGGCTATCGAGTTTTACACTTAAGAAAGCTGTGAAATGTGTAGAGCTTTATGTGATTATGATCTTCATACCCAAGGTGGGACTATACTTTTGAGAAATGCCTTCTTATTCACATACTTGCACTCATTGTCTATTTAATCGTTTAACCATGCAGCTGCATTTGGTGCGGTGTTGCATGTAATATCCACTTCGCTTCTTGGCATAACAGCAATCACCATAACAAACACTATTGCTGGAGAGGAAACTGTGCATAAACTTGCCTCACTGTTGCTTGTAATTCTCGGTGGTAGTTATGTTATATTGTTCCTGTCTGGAAAGGGTGGTCACAGCCATTCCCACAACCAACCCATGGAAAAAATGGCTGTTGCTGGGCTTGTCCTTGTTCCAGCACTGTCTCCTTGTGCAACCACTCTTCCTGTGTTTCTTGCTGTTGGGAATTCATCCTCCATGATGGTGCTCGCCATCATAGTTCTGCTATTTAGGTAAGACTACCTTCAATACTCATCTCTATTGTCTTTTCGCCCTCTTTCGATTGTAGAATTTCACAAGTAGCTCAATTGGTAACAGGGATGAGGTATAAACTCAGACGACTTGTGTTCGAATTTTGCGCCCTTGAGGCTAGGTCATGAGGGATTTATCCCTTGTGAATACCCTAATCTCGGTGTAGATGACTTTCCTTTGACCGGAATAGGGAGGCATTAGTCGAGGTGTGCGTAAGCTGACCCAGACACCCCTAACCGTTAAACTAAAAAAAAAAATGAGCTTATGAGAACGATTTGGAAAAGGAAAATTGAACAGGGACAGCTATGCACTTCATCTAGTGATACCATGTTATGAGGGTTGTTTTATTTTAGGCATATGAAAGCGTCATAATCCTTGTAATTATCTTTTTGTCACCCTGAAGTGGCCGTGTATGTCAAAACCTGTTCTTTTCTATTTCTTGTTGAAATGTTTTCTTATAAACATAATATTTTCCATATACTATAATCAAATATTGCTGGTGCTTGTGGGTGTCCTTGGATGGATTTTCCATTGTGTGAGATTTGATGGCTCAATCTCTTCCTTTGCTTGGCAAGCACAAACTAATTTGCTACAATATAATATATGTGTTGCTTCACAGATAATGAATCATGGTTCGCTGATTGTTCCTTTGCTTTACAGATATCTTAGGATTCCGATACCAACTAATATTGAATTCTCCTATTATCTACTGCTATTGGATTGCAACATTTTTTAATGTTTGTGGAGTTATAGTTTAACTGGGATAGTTCATCAGCTATGAAGCTTGATGTGAAGTGATGTGGATTTTGCAGCACTATAACTGTGATGACCTCGCTGGTGGCGCTCTCATTCTATGGTGCAAGTCAGCTGAAGTTTCACTGGGTGGAACGCTATGACAAGCTTCTTGTAGGCTCAGTCCTATGTTTAGTTGGAATTTTGACACTAGTCTTTCATCATCATGATGGAGATGTGAGTTCTACTGGAGAGCATTTACATAGGAAGCTCATTGCCATATGAGGATTCTTCTCAATCCTCCATTCTCTGTTTTGGGAAGGTTGCCAAGTAGAATGCATGTTTTTATCAGCCAAAGAGGGGTGGATGTAAGACATTGGTTCATTGTGCCATTGATGAGCTGGAGAATTGAGTGTGTGTGGGTGTATATTTAATGTTTCAGTTGCCCTTCGGTTCTCCTGTCCATATTCGTTAGTTTTTGTGGTAATGTGCATGACTTTAATGTCACTGGGCTCAATGCCAGTTAATGAAATGATTTTATTTTGATTCGGTCTACTTTCGAGCTGCCATAATTTTAAGGTTTCTTCTATTTTACCTCATCCTAATGAATGGTTCACTTAAAGATCAAATTAGTATTGATACTAATGCTCCATTTGGTATAAAGGATAGAAAATAGGAATGGTTCACTTAAAGATCAAATTAGTATTGATACTAATGCTCCATTTGGTATAAAGGATAGAAAATAGGAAGGATGAAAAATAATAGGGATATATTTTTTATTCTTGAAGGAAGGAAAGTAAAAATGATACACTTTCTTTCTTGTGTTTGGTTGGATGGATAGAAAATAAAAAGAATTAATTTCTTTTTTTTGGTACTAGCTAAGATTAAGGGTAACAATCGAGTCGTGTCATGTTGTGTTAGATTCGTGTTAATTCATTATGGATTTGTGTTGAACATTAATTAAACCTAACTCAATTTATTTAATTAATTATGTCGTATTGAGTTACGAGTTGACCTGTTTATTTTTGTGTCGTGTTCGTATTCGTGTTGATCCACATAAATTTTAAATAAAATATTTAATGTTAATATTCTATTTTTTTACTTTTTATTTAGGGTAAATTACACTCACACACCTTGACATTTGGCTTTATTATATAGACACCCCCTCACTTTTCAACAATTACACTGAGACCTCTTAACATTTGAAACTTATAACAACCAAACCCCCTCTAACTAACAGACGTTAGAATGGTTAACAGTCAAAGCTGATGTAATCAATATTCTATTGAAGGGCATGTCTGTGCTTCCCTAGCAGGTTTAATGACCATTTTTTCCGATCTTTTTGGTATTTCCTCTTTCCCTTTCTTGCCACCCTCAAATATCAACCAACATAACAATTAGAAGATAAGTAGCTAATTGATGGTCTAGAAGCCTTTTGATTTTGTAGTTAAATGGATACTGGTTAGACATATTCTCCTTATGCCGTAGTTGTTCATATCTCAGCAGTGGCTTGCTTCAAGATCATTGATTTATATAGGAAGATGTATATACGATAAGGAGCTGTTCAATATTCAATGACTATTAAGCACAGCTCCATGTCTCCTTGTGATTTTTTATTTTTTATTTTTATGAATGCGTATACGTCTCCCTCTCTAGGCTTGAAAGGAGCGATAGGGAAAACAATATCACTTGAAAAACAATTTGTAGCTTCCTCAGGTCAATGGAAATGCTCTCTCTCTCTCTCTCTGCCTTAACATTTTTAATGAAGTGAATGATAATCTAGCACTGATAAGTAATAACAAAAGCTAACCAGTCTGCTAGTGGGATTAGGAACTTATTTCCTCCATTCTAAATTGTTCACTTATATTTGTTTAGGCCCAATTGAATACAATGGATCCACTTGGATTAAGGATGGGCGGTGTCAATCTAGCAATTGAGGGAATCTAGTATGGAAAAAGATGAGCCCCCTGTTTGTTTTTCACAAATAGGCTATATAGAAATGACTAATGCAACCTCAGATTACATCCATTTCGGAAATAGTCCCAGTCAAAACCCAAATCTTATTGCTGGCATATTAGCAATTAGCATATATTCAGGCAGCCCAAAGCTATTGTCCCATAGGGCGTCCACCCTCCTCCGCGGAATCAGCTACCACACAAGCCAAGGTAGCAGTCTTAGATTTAGCTCTTGCAGCTAGGAATTGAGCTACCAAAGGTCCAGTCTGATCTCATTTGGATGCAGCTCAATAGCAATTTTTGTACAGGCATCAATTTGGTTCACAGTGAGGCCGGCAAGGCTTGGATCCAATTTTATAGGTGCCAGAAATCGGGTCACACTGTCTGATGGAGTTGCATGTACAACTTTAATCCATTGTAGGGTTAACAACCGAGTGTCACAAGTTACAACTGGGGCAGAGATTTTCAGAAAACATGGACTTAAGCTTTCTTAAATGGGAGATTTTAACTAGCCAGTCTTTTTGTGGTGCTATTTTAATGGTACATAACACCTATATTGTGCAGATAATCTAAGCGATTCCAGAAAAAAATGGATAGGAAGTTGTCCAAACGTAAGTTAACAGTTTTCTGTCAGTAAGATTTTCCAAATGAGACCTCTAATCCAGAGACTTTGTCAAAACAGGCAGAAAAGATACTCGAATATGCTTGACTTTTCCTGGGCTATTGAGGTAGTTGCTTGCTAGACCTTGAGAGCGGGTTGCTAAGATTGAAGACTTGGTAACTCTAATTACCCTGCATATGTACTGATTTTGATTATAATTAGACTGATTCAAAGTTTGAGCATGTCAATGACTCCAGAACTATATATACAGTATTGCCATGATTACATTTTCGCAAGTTAGCAAAGAGCAATCTTCTTGTTTCATAGCGATTGGCTAAATAACTGAAGCAACATGAAGAAGGCAGTAGCTGAAATTCTTGCATATATTGCCCTTTGGGTTATGTTTTCTTCTCTTGCCTATGCCTATGATCCCAGTCCTCTTCAGGACTTCTGTGTTGCTGTCAACGATTCAAATTCTGTTGGTACATAATGTTTCTCTTCATTTCAAAGCTTGATTGATATATTTGGATCAGTATTAATTTCTTTTTTATCATCTTCTAATGCTTGCCAATTTTACTGTTTATATACAGTGTTTGTGAATGGGAAATTCTGTCAGGACCCAAAGATGGCCACAGCTAATGATTTTTTCTTCCCTGGGCTCAATGTACCTGGTAACACGTCTAATAAACTCGGGTTTATGGTCACACAAGTAACAGTTAATCAAATTGGTGGACTAAACACACTTGGCATTTCGCTGGCACGCCTTGATTTTGCTCCATATGGCCTCAACCCTCCACACACACACCCTCGTGGTACTGAGATCCTCACTGTCATGGAAGGTTCCCTCTTTGTGGGATTTGTTACGTCCAACCCCGACAATCGTCTCATAAGCAAGGTCCTATGCCAAGGAGATGTGTTTGTGTTCCCTATTGGTCTTATTCACTTCCAGCAAAATGTTGGAAACACACCTGCAGTGGCTATTTCCGGACTGAGCAGTCAGAATCCAGGAGTAATCACCATTGCAAATGCAGTGTTCGGGTCGAAGCCACCAATCTCTGTTGATGTTCTTACAAAGGCCTTCCAGGTGGACAACAATACGGTTTCTTATCTTCAAGCTCAGTTCTGACCTGATAACAATGGCTACTAAAAATAACTTACATGGTTGCTCTTTGGATGTTTACTAATTGTCTAAATAAAGAACTGCATACATTGCAGATCATAGAATAAAATGGAACTATGTTTATGAGTATGACATACCAAAATTATCTCCCTCTCTCTCTCCCTCTCCCTCTCCCGGTGTCGGTATGTGTCTCCTGTGTTAATTCGAAGACCATGGAATCAGCCTAAATGATACTACAGGACATATCACAAGAGATTTTCATAGCCAGTCTAGTAGCTACAAGTTATCCTAGAATGTTTTTTCCCACTCTATGTTCAGTCAAAAGCAACCAGATAACTGTAAACTTCAAAGCGCTAAAAAAAAAGTTAAACTGTTTGGCCCACATGTAACCCAAGGTGGTGTTTGGATCACCATGGAAGGATCGGATTGGATTGGATTGGATTTGAATCCGAACCCAATCCAATCCAATGCAAAGTGGTCCAGATTGTAGGATTATAAAGATGAGAATCAAATTCTATCTCATATTTGGAGTGGTTTTATTTGGTTTGTGGATCCCATTAACATGTGAAGATAAAATATGTTAAAATGACCATTTTACCCTTGTATAAACAATGTGATCCAATCCTATATCATATTTGGAATGAAATGAAAAAAAAAAATCCAAACCGTTAGTATTGTTTTTTTTACAACAACAAATATGAATCAATAAATTATGCATTTTTACAAAATATATCATTAACTATTTTGTTCAGTTATTTAATTTAATTTGTACAATACACTTTTAATCACAAAAATCATATGCATCATGAAAAAAATAAAAATTTCCAACACAAAAAACAATACACATATCGATACAACTCAATCTTAAGTCGTTATTTGTTTATTTCTAGGAAAGCCGAAGTTGTGTGTTTAAAAATAAATCTTAATTGTTTAAATTTTTCTGAACATCCTCACCGTTGAATAATAAAAAAAAAGTACAAAGTGAAAATTACACCAATCAAAGCAGCAACTGTTTTAACTGAAAAAACAGTAAACTGTTAACAGAAAAAAAAAACAGAAAAAAGATGTTAGAAAAACATTATCTGTTATACATTCTCTGGCAAAAACAAAGTCATTAGCAAGAAAGTCCAGCAAGAAATTAAAAACATGGCCATGGGTTCAGATAATCCCTTGTGACCTGAATTCGGGTCCAGCCGTAGAGAGCTTGCTGATTTTTTGAATCCCACAAGGAGAGGATTCCAAATTTTCCAACCATATTTAGGATAAGTGGGCCATTTTACTATTTTAATCCCTTTCAATCCTATCAAACAAACACCACCCAAAAGAATTGGTCTGATAGATAATAAATAAATTTTCATCTAAATTGGGCAGAGACCGCGCGAACACAGGCCTCCACTTATGACAAATTATGACATAGGCTCCACCACTTGAGTAGACCTTAGGGTGACACCCCTCCCAAGTGCAATGGAGGTCACCAACCTAGGCCATGGGCCTTGTTGATCACCCATTGACCCCATCCAGGTAAGTATGTTTCTCACCTGACTTTGTCTCTCTTCATAGTCTACTTTGGTGTCCAACTCTGCCATCTTCTTTCCATGTTGGAATAAAACCACAGCTCTGAATACACTCAGGTGACCTCACCTCACTAGTCTTTACCTCTCTTTTTGAAAGAGTGTGGAAGTTATAATCCATAGAACTTAGAATTTCTGAAGTGGGTATCCAATCCTATTTGTAGTTGATAACAGAGATGATGCTACCGTACTGAATCTGTTCGATGCCGAAATCCAATCCCAGGCTCCCAGCCATTAAATTTAGCTTTGGTGATTTATTGAAAAAATGATAATGTGATGATAAGATTTATACGTGTCAAGTTTTAATTGATAAAAAAGTAAAGGTATGGTACCCATAACAGAGCAGCATTCTAATGTGAAGTCAGTTGTTTAGTTAGCACCATCAATGGGAATTCCCGCTGCATCAATTTTTCTCTCGAGACATATGAAGTTTTTGTACTTCTCTTTTGTTACCTCCTTGTCCAATCAATATGACTATTCCTGGAACCTATCAATTAGTTGAACATAGACATGTGTCTAATTTATGGTCGTAAATATATCAAGTTATCGTTGCAAATTTCTAAATATTATCACGGTGAGGGATGACCAAAAATTTATAATTTGAATTCTATATGTTTTCCATCCACTCAGAGAAATTGCCAATATATTTGTTTTACAAAGTGTTCTTGATGAACCACAGAGCTAGCATGAGCTTTTGGTTGATTTTATTTCAAGTATTACAACAAATCTTCCATCATTAAGAGTGCAAAACAAAGTCAAGAATCGAGCAAAATGAGTTTATTTGAGTAATTAATGAACTGTCTGTTAAAGAATTTTTAAAATAAATTTTTTTGTAGGTGACTATTTTGTGCAAAACTTAGGTACTTTGAAAAAGGTAAAAGGGTGCCTTTGACAACAATCTCAAATCCAAAAAACTGAGAAAAGTTTGTAGGCATATAAAAGATAGAGGAGTAAGTACATTTACTTTAATACAAAGGCCCCACCAACCCATGTTGTGGCGCTTTGATGGCACACTTTGCACTTAGCATGTACGCCGTGGCCGTTAGCCGCAATGGCGCACTTCGAGGGTACGAATTGGTCTAATTAAGTGTGACGATCAGGTGCGTCCATTACAAATGGACATAATTGTTAAATCGATGATTCAGATTCAAACAGGCAGATTTCAAATTAATAGAAATTTAAATCCGGCACGCATCGGCCAACAGACACCAGTAATTCTTTAAATATGGAACCTGCATAGAAACCAAGGAAACTTACAAATTCAAGATTTCTATCCTTATCCCTACATAATATTCTATTTATTTCATTTTGCATATAAAATTCTGAATTTCGGTAAAATTAGTATTCCAGTTCTTGGCTATTTAGTTTTTCCAATGGGTGTTCAAGTTTGTTTTCATCAGTACAAAAACGCAAACAAGTCAGACTTCATTGCATCTTTGTGGATTTCTCATTTGCACACCATATTCAAAACCTAGTGGGGGCAAATACTATTTTTAAGAAAGTCTTCTTACACGACTTGAAGCAATACAAATTATCAATGAAGTTCAAGAGTTTATAAATACTGTTTTTAGGAAAGTGTTTTTACACGATTTGAAGCAATACAGATTATCGGTGAAGTCCAAGAGTTTTAATTTCATTCAACACCAAACAAGAAGAAGAAGAAGAAGCAATTGTTCAACAATCTAAAACAATAGTTTTCTTACTTACCAAAAAAAAAAAAGGGTTAATATCAAATTATACCTCGAAAGATAATCTCAATTTGTACCCTCAAAGATTAAAAATTTCAATTTACACTCTCAAAGATAATAATTTATATCAATGCGTGCCTCAAACTAATAGCCGTTAGTTTGCGGTCTAAAATTAAATGAATAAATTATACTTAAACCCCCTCATACTTGTCATTTAATCATCTAGATCCCTCACATTTGAAATATTACACCTATATCCCTTGAGAATCCAAATATGACTAAAAATGTTCCCTCAATTGAGCATTCAAATAATTATGTTTAAGTGATGTATTGCATTGGATATAAAGAACATTATATAATTTCTTGCATTATATTGGACAATCAAATAGTAAGCTTGACTTTGAACTTTAGAGTATAACGGACCTACAAAATAAATGATAGTATAAAATTATAATTTTTTTTATTAGGATGAAATAATATTTTTTATCAGTTATATTAACAAATATCAACGATAAGGGGTTATGTATTACACGTGCACAAACCTCAAGAGGTGTAAGAGTAATATTCTAAATGTGAGGGTGTCTAAATGATTAAGTGATAGATATGAGGAGATCTAGGTGTAATTTATACATTTAATTTTAGACGGCAAACACATTGATATAAATTTGTATTTTTGAGGGTGTAAATTGAGATTCGAACGATCTTTTGGGTGCAATTTATAATTAACCCAAATAAAAAATAGTTTTCTTATGGATTCTTCTTCCTCTGCAAAATCACTGTCACGTGATTGAAAGTTTTATCAAGTTGGATTGATTTGAAGGTGGAAATTTCCTCCGTTGGCAAAGGAAATTGCAATTTTTACTTACTAAATTGAAGATTGCTTGTGTGTTGACCACGCCAAAATCCGTAGAACAAGAAAAATGAAACAGTGGCACAAGCACAAAATCAGGCAAAGTGAGAACAAGATGACTATCTATGCAAAGGGCACATTTTGAATGCAATGTCTGACTCCCTTTTTAATCTTTATCAAGGAGTGGAATCTGCCAAGGAGTTATGGAACAAGTTGGAGGCTAAGTAACTCACGGAGGATGCTATGAGTAGCAAGTTCATTGTTGGTCAGTTTCTAAACTTTAAAATGGTAGCTGATAAACCTGTAATAGATCAATTTCATGAGATTTAATATATTATGAATCAGTTTAAAGAAAAAAGAAAGAATATGGATGAATCTGTTATTGTTTCTATTATTATTGAAATACTTCCTCCGGCATGGAAAGATTTTAGAAAAAATCTTGAACATAAGAAATATGTAATTAGCGACACACTTCAGGCTTAAAAAAGCATCAAGAGTTCGAGAGAAAAGAGAGGAGCAACAAAAACTAGCTTCTAAGGTTCTTGTGGTGAAGGAAAGGAATCAATAATAATAAGATAGAGCTGAATTTGAAATTCCAAAGTTAGAAAAGCACAAAGACTGCTCAGATTTAATCTAATTCACCTAAACGGATTTCATCTGAATTCTTCCTATTCAATCCAATGGCTAAAACGCACAGCCTCATAATTGTCGGTCCAACTACTATCCTAAACATGGACTCATGCTCAATTTCATGCAATATATATATGTGCAAAATTAGATGTTAATGGTACATATCACCTTAATTTTCCACATAAGCAAAGAGCCTCAAGAAATTCGGATGAAGAAGCTGTCAAAATTCGAAAATCCAAGTTGAAGACTTTTTCTGTGAAGCGGGATTTTCCAAATGAGACATAGTCAGGACCTTTGATCCTGAGGCTTAGTCACAACCAGTGAAAAAGAAAAACTTGAAAATGCATTGGTCTGAGCATTTTAAACCAATGGAAACTTCCTTCCATGTCCACTGTATGTTGATATCGTTTCATTTTTCACGTGTTCTGCAGTCCTGGATAGGTCAAAGGATTCCAACGAAACAAATGGAGTAGCTGATTGATAGACCTTGAAATGGGATTGTTCAGATTAAGAATATAAAAATTTTGAAGACTTGGTATGTTTAATTACCCTGGATGTGTACTGATTTTGATCATAAATAGACTGATTCAACGTCCGAACATGTCCATGACTCTTGATCTATAAATAAAACATTGCCATGCTTAGATTTTCTCAAATTAGCAAGATTAATCCTCTTGTTTCAGAGCGAGATTGGCTAAATAATCGAAGCAACATGAAGAAGACAGTAGCTGAAATTCTTCCATATGTTGCCCTTTGGGCTTTGGTTTCCTCTCTTGCCTATGCCTCTGATCCTAGTCCTCTTCAGGACTTCTGTGTTGCTGTCAATGATTCTAAAGCTGCTGGTACATGATGATCCTCTGCATTTCCAAGCTTGATAGAAATATTTGTATCAATCTAAATTTCATTTTTATCATCTGTTAATGCTTGTGAATTTTACTGTTTATGTGCAGTGTTTGTGAATGGGAATTTCTGCCAGGACACAAAGATGGCCATGGCTAATGATTTTTTCTTCCCCGGGCTCAACATACCTGGTAACACGTCTAATAAACTCGGGTCCATGGTCACGCCTGTAACAGTTGCTCAAATTGGTGGACTAAACACCCTTGGCATTTCGATGGCACGCCTTGATTTTGCACCATATGGCCTCAACCCTCCTCACACACACCCTCGTGGTACCGAGATCCTCACTGTCATGGAAGGCACCCTCTATGTGGGATTTGTTACTTCCAACCCCGACAATCGTCTCATAAGCAAGGTCCTATGCCAAGGAGATGTGTTTGTGTTCCCTATTGGTCTCATTCACTTCCAGCATAATGTTGGAAACACACCTGCAGTGGCTATTGCAGCACTCAGTAGTCAGAATCCAGGAGTAATCACCATTGCAAATGCAGTGTTTGGGTCGAAGCCACCAATCTCTGTTGATGTTCTTACAAAGGCCTTCCAGGTGGACAACAATACGGTTTCTTATCTTCAAGCTCAGTTCTGGCCTGATAACAATGGCTACTAAAAATAACTTACATGATTGTTCTTTGGATGTTTATTGATTGTCTAAATAAAGAACTGCATAATTTGCAGATCATAGATAAAATGGAACTATGTTTATGAGTATGACATACCAAAATTCTCTCTCTCCTTCTCCCGGTGTCGGTATGTGTGTGTGTAATGTGTATGTGTCTCCTTTTTGTGTTAATTCCAAGACCATGGAATCAGCCTAAATGATACTTCAGGACATATCACAAGAAATTTTCATTGCCAGTCTAGTAGCTGCAAGTTATCCTAGTATGTTTTTTTCCCACTCTAAGTTCAGTCAAAAGCAACCAAGTGTAAACCTCAAAGTGCCAAAAAAGATCAACTGATGGTCCCACATGTAACTGTAACCCAAAAGTATTGACCCAACTGGAAATAAAAAAATCTTCATCTAAATTGGATAGAGGCTGCGCGAACGCAGGCCCCCACTCCTACAAATTATGACGTAGGCTCCACCACTTGGGTAGACCTTAAAGCTAACACCCCTCCCAAGTGCAATGGAGGTCGCCAACCTAGGCTATGGGCCTTCTTGATCACCCAATAACCCCGTCCAGGTAAGTAAGTTTTGTAACATACTTTGTCTCTCTTCATAATACCCTCTGTTTTCCAACTCTGCCATATTCTTTCGATGTGGGAACAAAACCACAGCTCTGAATGAACCCAATTGACCTCACCCACAAGTGCTTACCTCTCTATGTAAAAGAGTTTGCAAATTGTATTTCATGGGCAAGGTTGCAGTTGCTTTTAGATTTATGAAACTTAGAATTTGGATATTCAATCGTACTTGTAGTTAATAACAGGGATGAGACTACCAATTTGGTTCTATGCCAAAATCCAATCACAACCATTAATTTTAGTTTGGCTGATTTACAACCATTTACCAAAAAAAATAATAATAAAATTAAAAAGTTTATGACTGTCAGGTTTTAATTGGATAAAAACTAGAGGTATGGTATCGAAAAAATACATTTTGGTATAGTATCCCGACCTTGATAACATTGATGCATTTTGAAAGGTTTCGTTGCTCGAACATAATCATGGCAATCTGTGCATAACTATTGCTTTATTTCTTTGCATCGACTGAAAAGAGCAGCTTTTTAGTGTGAAGTTAGTTGTTTAGATATCACCATCAATGGGAACTCAGTTTCCACTTGGCTGCATCATACTCTCTCTCGAGCCATGGAAAGTTTTTGTAGTTTTTTTGTCACCTCCATTTCCAATTAATCTGTTTATTCTTGAAGCCCACCAATTAGTTGACCATAGACATATTCTAATTTATGGTTATAGATGTATCAAGTTATAGCCGTAGACCCTGAAATATTATCACAGCAAAGGATGATAATATTTTCCGTTGCCTCGTGAGGAAATGCCAATATAGTTGCTATACAAAGTGTTTCTTGATGAACCATAAAACTATCATGAGTTTTGTTTGATTTTATTCCAAGTATTACCGCAATTCTTCCACCACTAGGAATGCAAAACAAAGTCAAGAATTGAGTGGGGTGAGTTTGTTTGAGTGATTAAGGAGCTTTCTACCTTTAGGCATAACTTGAATTCGAGTGCCACAAGTTATATAGCAATCCCCTTCCACTATATATACTCTCAAGAGTTGATCGAATCGATCATTATACATAGATAAGATTAAGGTCAAGAATTTACATACTCTATTTGCCAAAACAAAAAAAGAACTTAGATACTTTATTCAAGCTTTGTCTCAATTTTTATGGTGTCAGCTATATAAATCCTGTTATACAAAACTAAGAATTTAAAATTTGCATAGTGACAGAAAATTTTATATAATTTGAAATTTCAAGATGACGTGATCATTACCACAAAAAAAATAGTATCTTACAATTGACATAGAGGTACGAAACTAAGTTCCGTTTCAAAATATCCAATATGTTATCATTTTCGTTAGTTCCGCAATGATTAAAAGTATAAATTCCTATGTTTCAAGGTGTTTCAACATGATTTAATATGTTTTTAAAACAAATATTCAAACTTTTTCTTTAATTTCATCTTATTTTCAAAATACTTTCAAAACATTTCTATTTTCAAACTCATTGAAACTATTCGTCCAAATGAAATTTCAATCTTGTAAGGGATTCTCATTTCAAATGGGTACAAAAATCCACTTGAGAAATTAAAGCAATCCAAATTGCGTGAATGAACTCAACCCAAGTACAACATAAAACTTTAACACAAACATATAATTATTGGAACCAGATTGCTGGAGGCCTAAAAAAAGAAACCCATTTTCATGGGTTTAATAGTAGTGCTAGAGGTTAATTAAAAACCTAGAAAGTTTAGGTGGAAACTATCACCAAATCAAGTTTTACCTAGCAATTGGAATGTTTAGAGAATTATTAGAGTGAGAGGAGCTTAAAACTCATTATAACTGATCTATAATAGTGAATTCAACTCATTATTCGGAATGGATACGCTGGATACACATCCGCCCCCTTCTAACCTTGTTCCTTGTTTCAGGATTCTTCGGTGTGATTCGGTCTAGGCGTTGTTATTTCATCGATTGTGCAAGAATCACCTATGCAAATATACTATTATATTTGATTTCGTGAGTCCGCCCCATATCACATTAATCCATCTTTATCATGAAAAATTGATTCAATGTTCACACGAGACACCAAGTCAATAGAAAATGTCTTGATCAACATTAAATCACACTATAATTTCTTTTCCGGGTTATGGAGTCGGCAATATTGGCAATTTATACCTCATGCTCAATTTCATGCAATATGTGTGCACAATTAGATGTTAATAGCACATATCACCTATATTTCCAGATAAGCAAACGACCTTGAGAAATACATATGAAGAAGCTGTCAAAAATCAAAAATCCGAATTAGCCTTTTTCTGTCAACAAGATATTCCAGAAAACATAGACTTGAGCTTTCCTACATTGGAGTTTTTAACTAGCCAGTCTGTTTCTGGTACTATTAAATGTCATACTTCACCTGTATTTTCAAAGCAACCTCAAGAAAAAAACGGATGAGGACTCCGTCAAATTCGAAATCTAATTTAAAACATTTTCTGTCAACAAGATTTTCCAAATGAGACAGTCAGAACCTCTAATCATGAGCTGAGTCACAATTGCTGAAAAAATAACTCAAATATGCAAAGGTCTGATGCATTTGAACCCAACGGAAGCTTCCTCTCATTTCCACTGTCATGTATTGTTACTTGTTTTGCTTGATCTGCCGTCCTGGATAGGAAAAAGAATTATAAGAAAGCAAACGAGGAAGTTGATTATCACAGCCTGAAAAGGGTTTGCTTAGATTGACAATATAAAAATTTTGAAGACTTGGTAAGTTTAATTACCAAGTCTGTGTACTGATTTTTTATCATAATTAGACTGATTCAAGGTTCGAACATGTCAATGACTCTTGAACTATATAAACAACATTACCATGCTTAGATTTTCCCAAGTTAGCAAGATTAAT
Organism: Ilex paraguariensis; assembly: GCA_963454935.2. NCBI lineage: Eukaryota > Viridiplantae > Streptophyta > Magnoliopsida > Aquifoliales > Aquifoliaceae > Ilex > Ilex paraguariensis. The sequence goes on from CAUOFW020000764.1 coordinate 150,622, forward strand.
CCTCTTACTCCATAGCAATTGCCTAAATAATCGAAGCAAGATGAAGCAAACGGTAGCTGAAATTCTTGCATATGTCGCCCTATGGGCTGTGGTTTCCTCTCTTGCATATGCCTCTGATCCCAGTCCTCTTCAGGACTTCTGTGTTGCTGTCAATGATTCTAAAGCTGCTGGTACATGATGTTCCTCTCCATTTCAAAGCTTGGTAGAAATATTTGTATCAATCTAAATTTCCTTTTTATCTTCTGCTAATGCTTGCAAATTTTACTGTTTATGTGCAGTGTTTGTGAATGGAAATTTTTGCCAGGACCCAAAGATGGCCACGGCTAATGATTTTTTCTTTCCTGGGCTCAACATACCTGGTAACACGTCTAATAAACTCGGGTCCATGGTCACGCCTGTAACAGTTGCTCAAATTGGTGGACTAAACACCCTTGGCATTTCGATGGCACGCCTCGATTTTGCACCATATGGCCTCAACCCTCCTCACACACACCCTCGTGGTACCGAGATCCTTACTGTCATGGAAGGCACCCTCTACGTGGGATTTGTTACTTCCAACCCTGACAATCGTCTCATAAGCAAGGTCCTATGCCAAGGAGATGTGTTTGTGTTTCCTATTGGTCTCATTCACTTCCAGCTAAATGTTGGAAGCACACCTGCAGTGGCTATTGCGGCACTGAGCAGTCAGAATCCAGGAGTAATCACCATTGCAAATGCAATGTTTGGGTCAAAGCCACCTATCTCTGTTGATGTTCTAACCAAGGCCTTCCAGGTTGACAAAAATGTTGTTAACTATCTTGAAGCTCAGTTTTGGACTGATAACAATGGCCACTAGAAAGACATTTACATGATTGCCATTTGGAAGTTGATTAATTGTTTCAATATAGAAGTGCACATTTTGCACACCATAAAATAAAGTGAAGCTATTTTTATGACATACAGAATCTCTCTCTCTCTCTCTCTCTCTCTCTCTAAGTGTGTTTCAACACCATGGAAAGAGTTTCAATGATAATGCAGGACCTATCACAAGCATTTTTCATTCACAATCTCTGCAATGCTCAATCAAAAGCAACCAGAAAAGTTTAATTGTTTTCATAAAAAGTTGAGTAAGAGTAATGCTACATAGACTTAAAATGTAGAGTAGATAATTATAATCATTGATTTCACTTTGGGTCTCAACATTTATTGAGACCCACTATTTTTTCAATGATTACGATTATCAAGTCTAATTTTTAAATCTATATAACATTTCTAGTCAAATAATTTCCATTTTAACCTACTAATGGCACTTCCCATACCATGACTATGCAAGCATATTACCATGTTTCTTTAAAAAAAAGGCTCAACCAATTGGCCCACAGGTACCTAAATGATTCGGCCACGCAGAAAATATGCAAATTTTCATATAAACTGGGCATGGGCCGTGCAAGCACAGGCCCCCACTACCACAAATTATGACATAGCCTCCATCACTTGGGTAAACCTTAGGCAGACACCCTTGCCAAGTGCAATTAAAGTGTTATTTCTGCTCGTGTAAAAATCATTATATCTTAGGAGGCAAACACTCGATATTCCATAAACACCGTGTGTGGGAGCGAAATCTGTATGAAGGATATAGTGTTAAACACTAGCCTTGATCTACATCAATTTCAATAACAGTACCTGTTCTCAACCAGGTTAATGTTTCTTTTGGTTTTACAGACAGTTATGTGTAACTGTTTACTGTTACTATTTCGTAAGACTATTGTAACTCTTTCGTGGAAGACTATTTCTGTGTAATTGTTTCGTACTTGATTGTTACTGTTTTGTTATACATTATATGTTTCAAATCAGAAATTTCAATAAGTAATTTTATTATATTTGGAATACCACAAACAATAGATAGTTGCTCTACAAAGTGTTTCTTGATGAACCATAAAGCTATCATGAATTTTGGTATATTTTATTCCAAGTACTACAGAATATCTTCCACCATTACGAGTGCAAAACAAAGTCAAGAATTAAGCGAAATGAGTTTGTTTGAGTGATTAAGGAGTTGTCTACCTTTAGGCATTACTCGAGTTCGAATCTCACTAGCTATATAGCAATCACCTTCCATTATACTCTCAAGAGTTGATTGAATCTATCATCATGCATAAATAAAATTAATGTCAAGAAATTACACACTATGTGCCAAAAAAAAAAAAAGAACTTGCATACTAAACTCAACAAACGAATATGCAAGATTAAGAATTTAAAATTTATGTAGTGACTAAAAATTTTATATAATTTGAACTTGAAAGATGACTTGATCACTACCATGCAAAACATTAGCTGACAATTGACATGCTGGTACGAAACTAAGTTTCGTTTCGCAATATTCAAAACAATATCATTTTCAGTAAAACCGAAGTGATTGAATATGTAATTTCCTACATTTTGAGGTTTTTCAACATAGTTTAATATGTTTTGAAAACAAATATTCACACTTTTTTATTTGATTTCATCTTTTTTCAAAATATTTTCAAAACTTTTCCATTTTTAATTTCATCGAAACTACTTGTCGAAACGAAATTTTAATCATGGAGGGATTCTCATTTCAAATGGCTTTAGAAATCTACTTAAGAAATTAAAGTTATCTTATATCCACATTGTGTCAATGAACTCAACTCAAGTACGACATAAAACTTCATCCTCAAATTCATATTTTGATTTCAACTCATCCCATAAAAATTTAGCATTCTCATTGTGACTACACACATCAAATAGGTCTTTAGACAAAGCATTACGAATAGTACTTAAGCATAATTTATCGGCAAGATTCCAATTTTCTAAAGCTTGAACATAATTTTCGGTATCATTATTGGGTCTAAGTTCGGTTAGAACAAGTGATAATTTCGAAAAAATCCGACACATCAAGAACTTTTTGTTTCTATCTACGAAAGTTATTTCCATCAAAAGGTTCAGTTTTTAAGTATCGGGTAAGATTTTTGTTTGTGCAAGAAGTTGTGTATCCATTGCAAAAATCAACCTTTAAGAATGTTGTGCAATTTATTTAATAAATCAATGAAATGAGGGAAAAACAACTCTCGCACAAATTTCTTAAAAACAAAGACCCAAGAAATTAGACCCAAAAATAATTTGCCCTAAAATTAGAATTTATGAAATATAAGTAAATGAACGATCTCAGCAAACTATAGATCAAATCGAAGCTTTGTCCTTGAAGGTTGATTCGCGCCCCTTGAAATCGATGACTCGGTGTGATAGGTTCTTGGCATGACAACCTCTTAGGATTTCTATAGCTTCACCTCCACCAACACACACTTGTTATGAAGAGTGTTTAACAACCCTTTTGATAGTTTCTTGTGGAAGCACAACAAAATTTTCTAAAGAAAATGTGATATTTGATGCAATGAAAGAGAGATGAGAAGCAAAAGTTGCAAGAGAAAACGTGAGGGAGCTGAAGTGTCTACTGCGAGGAGAAAAGCCAGACCAAAAAAAGGAGAAAAAGAAGAAGCTTACTTTGTACGCAACTCCAACTGTAAGAAAAACAAAGGAAGTGGGTCATGGGCAGGCAAAAATAAAAAAAGATAATGAGATGTGAATACCTTTTTGAAAACTTATTATTTAGTTTTAAGTATCACCTTTTAAGTTATTTTTTTCATCAAATAGTTGTCAAATAGTACACATTTTAAAAAAATTTCAAATTCTTTTTAAAATATATTACATAATTACCCCTATTAAATAGTGCATACCTAATTGACAACTTTTATATTTTTAATATCTGAATATTAGAATGTGAGACTTTCAATATTTTTTTTGGTATTTGTGTATCATTTGAATTTTGAAATTTCACATATATATATATATATATATATATATATATATATATATATATATATATATATATATATATATATTAACATATATTTGTCCACTCAATGAGTTGTACCCCAAAGAACTTGCATACTTAACAATCGAAGCTTTGTCTCAATTTTTATGGGATTGGCAATATAAATTATGTTATGCAAGATTAAGAGTTTAAAATTTACATAGTGACTGAAAATTTTATATAATTTGAAATTTCAAGATGACTCGATTGTTACCATGAAAAAGAGTATTTGGTAGTTGACATGTAGCAACTTAGTTATGAGTTTGTTTAATTCCTCTAAGACTCTTAATTATTTGTTTATTGAATTAGTTAAACCAAATTAAGAAACAAAATCAATTCATTAACTAAGTAGCTATTTCAATGGTGTTTTATTCAAACTCTAAACACAGATTGCTCATGCAAGATTCAAGGGGGAAACTTTGAAATTGATCCAATCCATCCATAAAAAATGTGCAAACTGAAATTCTTTCCATGAAAAAAAAAACAATTTTTTAGATTTCAAGAGCAACTATTTTCTTATATTAAAATATTATAATTTTCCAAAAGTTCTTACTTATTAACCCCCAAATCTCTAAAACATTCATAAACCTTATGAATTTGGATTCGTAAACAAAAGAGTGACATAATTAAAAAATAGAGTGACATCAAAAAAGATCACAAATAGTGATTTCAAACATTAAAAAGTGAGGCAATTAAAAAATAGTGTGACAACAAAGAGTGATATAATTTTAAAAATAGTCTATCATAATTAAAAAGTGACATAATTTTAAAATTAGTGTGACATCAAATAGTGACATTAACCCATAATTATACAATTACTAAAATAAGGTGATATCAAAAAGTGAATCTACAAAACACACTCAAAATAAAAAAAAATGATACTATCTGTGGATGACAAAGCACTAATATGCCGTTGGTACCTTCGAACCCATTTTTCTCGTTCTCTCTCTCTCTCTCTCTCAAAACGGATGAAAAGCTACGGAAGATCTTTTGGTGAAGATATGAATTCCTCCATTGTTCAAATGCTCCAAGGAACTTATTACGAGTAGTATACATAATTACAAAAAGTGCCTTTTAATTTTACTGAAACGACGATCTAGCTCCGTTGTTTATCCTATGAAGTTTGAACCCTTCGTCGTTAAGGATGAACCCTCCGTTGTATACGGTGGCCTGCAGATTTTTTTTTTCCCGGGGGGGGGGGGGGGTGGGGAGAGAGAGAGAGAGAGACAGAGCAACCACAGCTAACCAGTCTGTTTCTGGTACAATTGAATGAGACATAGTCAGAACCTCTAACCCTGAGAGCTTAGTCACAACTGCTGAAAAAATAACTCAAATATGCAAAGGTGCAAAGGTCTGGTGCATTTGAACCCAACGGAAACTTCCTCTCATATCCACTGTTACGTATTGTTATGTGTTTCGTTTGATCTGCCGTCCTGGGTAGGCAAAAGAATTATAAGAAAGCAAAAGACGAATTGATTAACAGAGCTTGAAATGGGGTTGTTCAGATTGACAATATAAAAATTTTGAAGACTTGGAAAGTTTAATTACCCTGGATGTGTACTGAAGTTTGAGTATAATTAGATTGATTCAAGGTTCCAACATGTCAATGACTCTTGAACTATATAAACAACATCACCATGCTTAGATTTTCACAAGCTAGCAAGATTAATCGTCTTGTTCCATATAAATTACCTAAATAATCGAAGCAACATGAAGAAGACGGTAGCTGAAATTCTTGCATATGTCGCCCTATGGGCTGTAGTTTCCTCTCTTGCATATGCCTCTGATCCCAGTCCTCTTCAGGACTTCTGTGTTGCTGTCAATGATTCTAAAGCTGCTGGTACGTACATGATGTTCCCCTCCATTTCTAAGCTTGCTAGAAATATTTGTATCAGTCCAAATTTCCTTTTTATAGTCTGCTAATGCTTGTCAATTTTACTGTTTCTGTGCAGTGTTTGTGAATGGGAAATTTTGCCAGGATCCAAAGATGGCCACGGCTAATGATTTTTTCTTCTCCGGGCTCAACATACCTAGTAACACGTCTAATAAACTCGGGTTCATGGTCAATCTAGTAACAGTTGATCAAATTGGTGGACTAAACACCCTTGGCCTTTCGATTGCACGCCTTGATTTTGCACCATATGGCCTCGACCCTCCTCATACACACCCTCGTGCTAGCGAGATCCTCGCTGTTGTGGAAGGTTCCCTCTATGTGGGATTTGTTACTTCCAACCCCGACAATCGTCTCATAAGCAAGGTCCTATACAAAGGAGATGTGTTTGTGTTCCCTGTTGGTCTCATTCACTTCCAGCTAAATGTTGGAAACACACCTGCCGTGGCTATTGCCGCATTGAGCAGTCAGAATCCAGGAGTAATCACCATTGCAAATGCAGTGTTCGGGTCGAAGCCACCTATCTCTGTTGATGTTCTCACCAAGGCCTTCCAGGTTGACAAAAATGTGGTTAATTATCTTCAAGCTCAGTTCTGATAACAATGGCCAATAAAAAGACATTTACATGATTGCTATTTCGAAGTTTATTAATTGTTTGAATAAATAAGTGCACACTTTGCACATCATAAATAAAATGAAGCTATTTTTATGACATACATTCTTTCTCTCTCTCTCTCTCTCTGTATGTGTGTGTGTGTGTGTAAGTGTGTTTCAAGCCCACGGAATGAGTTTCAATTATAATGCAAGACATATACCATTAAAAAATCAGGCAACATTATTTCGGGTTGGGTCATCATTCGGATTAACACACAAACTAGAATCCACAAAGGCCCAACAACAGATTGTTTTTAAAATTAGTTGTTTAGTTATCACCAACAATGGAAACTCAATTTAACTTTCTCTCAAGCTATGGAAAGTTTTTGTATTTTGTTTTTGTGTCACCTCCATGTCCAATCAATCTAACTATTCTCAACGCCCACCAATTAGTTGATCATAAATGCACAGTTGATTTTCTGCAATGGATTGAGATAGTTGAACCACGGTGGATGTTTTTCGATTTGCTCTTGCAATAGAGAACTATGTGTCCGACTAATCTTCTCTGATACCTAAGTTAGTAAGTACACCAAAGGGATGGATAAGGCCTTTTCTATACTAGATTGCTCGCAAATGCGTACATGAGACCCAACTCATTGGGTATTTATACCTATAATAGGGCGATGTGGCAGTATAGGGGTCCAATCCCGTCGGCTGATGGAGCCTTCATAGGTGTAATCATTAGTGACAAGTACTCTTCTCAAATCGCATAATTACTAGGCTGTAGGGGGTCAATGTCAACTCGGGGTCGAATCCTGCAATGATTAGCTAGCTCAGGATGCCGACCACTCATTACACATCCCCTCAACATTTAATGATCTCTGCAAGTTATTTATTGAGCTGTACCGAGTACTCATCATTGTCCTCCCAATGGTTAAATGTACTTTATCCTGACAAATCGGTGTCAGTTAGGACCATGCCTTTATCCCGATCTCTTGGGATAGAGGTATAGTCAGATTTGACTGGTTCATTTCTCTATGGCCTGTCACGTCATGGAGGGCCTTGGGGTTAAATGCTCGATCCTATGGACCTCTTTTTACCTTTCCCATGATGGGCAATATCTCCTCGGATCCTGACCTTGGGACCGATTCATATTCTCAATGCTCTAATTTTTGGGTCCACTTTTTTAGTTTATGGTCATAGATATATCAAGTTATGGTTGCGAACCCTGAAATATTATCACGGCAAGGGATGAACAAAAATTCATGACTCGGATTCTATATGTTTTCCATCTGCTCATCAGGAATTGCCCATATAGTGTGGGACCAAAAATAGTTTTTCAATTGTAAAAATTGAATTTTTGGTTGACTTTGAGCCTAAATTAAGTGGGACCCGTTAATTATTTCGAATAAATTTTTGTGAGTTCATATTTTACTCCATGATGAGAATAATTTAGTATATTCATTTGCTCAAATTGAGTAAGAAATGAATGAGAAAATAGGCTTCAAAGTGACCCTTTTTAAATTTGAAAATAAAAGTTGTGCAATTTGGGATTTGACACCAATCCCACATTGGTTGAGGAAGAAATTCAATATGGGTATATATAAGCTAAGTTTGCTCTATGAGATTAGGCCCTAAAGGGTACCACAATTTTATGCGTGGAGTGAGCACCTACATGCCTTTGGTTCGATCACACACACACCGCCCGCCTGCCACACCACGACCCAGCCGGGCTCGGGCTCGGCTGTGGTTTAGACCAAGCCCTATTTTTTTGGAAAAAATTTATTTAATTAATTGGGCATGAGTTTGTTAATCCGAAATTTATTTTCGGTATCCATTAGATCGCACTGGGATGACTATTGTGTTTATTTTGGGTTGTGACTTTTGGTATGGTGGCATTAAGCCAGGCATTAGAGCATAGCATTTTGGCATTAAGGCAGTTTGCATTTGGAGAGTACACAACATAATTTTTTGGTTTGCTGGACGAGTAGATTAGAGTGTTATTTCTGCTCGTGTAAAGATCATTGTATATTGGGAGACAAACACTTGATATTCCATAAGCACCGTGTGTGGGGGCGAAATCTGTCTGAAGGACATAGTGTCAAACATTAGCCTTGATCTACAACAACTTCAATAACAGTATCTATTCTAAACCGGGTTAGTATTTCTTTTGGTTTTACAGACAGTTATGTGTAACTGTTTACTGTTACTGTTTCGTAAGACTGTTGTAACTCTGTCGTGAAAGACTATTTCTGTGTAATTGTTTCGTACTTGATTGTTACTGTTTTGTTATACATTATATGTTTCAAATCAGAAATTTCAATAACTAATTTTATTATATTTGGAATACCACAAACAACAGATAGTTGCTCTACAAAGTGTTCTTGATGAACCATAAAGCTATCATGAATTTTGGTAGATTTTATTCCAAGTACTACAGAAAATCTTCCACCATTAAGAGTGCAAAACAAAGTCAAGAATTAAGCGAAATGAGTTTGTTTGAGTGATTAAGGAGTTGTCTACCTTTAGGCATTACTCATGTTCGAATCTCACTAGCTATATAGCAATCACCTTCCATTATACTCTCAAGAGTTGATTGAATCTATCATCATGCATAAATAAAATTAATGTCAAGAAGTTACACACTATGTGCCAAAAAAAAAAAAGAACTTGCATACTCAACTCAACAAACGAATATGCAAGATTAAGAATTTAAAATTTATGTAGTGACTAAAAATTTTATATAATTTGAACTTGCAAGATGACTTGATCACTACCATGCAAAACATTAGCTGACAATTGACATGCTGGTACGAAACTAAGTTTCGTTTCAAAATATTCAAAACGTTATCATTTCCATTAAAACCGAAGTGATTGAATATGTAATTTCCTACATTTTTAGGTTTTTCAACATAGTTTAATATGTTTTGAAAACAAATATTCACACTTTTTTATTTGATTTCATCTTGTTTTCAAAATATTTTCAAAACTTTTCTATTTTTAATTTCATCGAAACAACTTGTCGAAACGAAATTTTAATCATGGAGGGATTCTCATTTCAAATGGCTTTAGAAATCTACTTAAGAATTAAAGTTATCTTATACCCACATTGTGTCAATGAACTCAACTCAAGTACGACATAAAACTTCAACACAAATGTAAAATTATTGAACTTGCAGGAGACCTAGAAAAACAAACCATTCTCATGGGTCTAATAGTAGTTTTTGATCTTAATTAACAACCAAGAAAGCTTAGGTGCAAACTATCACCAAATCAAGTTCTGCCTTGCAATTAGAATGTGTAGAGAATTGCTACAGTCTATAATAGTGATTGCAACTCATTGCGAGCACTTGACTAAAAAGGTCATTACCCAATTTAATTTATGTTAGTACATTGTAAAACTTGAACATTATTACACAAAATAACTACTATTAGATTCAAACGCACAACCTCATAATTGTCGGTCCAACTACTATCCTAAACATGGGCTCATGCTCAATTTTATGCAATATATGTGCATAATTAGATGTTAATAGTATGTATCATCTATATTTCCCAATAAGCAAACGACCTTGAGACAAAGTTAGAACCTCTAATCCTGAGGCTTAGTCACAACTGCAGAAAAAATAACTCACATATGCAAAGGTCTGATGCATTTGAAGCCAACAAAAACTTCCTTTCATATCCATTCTCATGTATCGGTACATGTTTCGCTTGATCTGCCATCCTGGAAAGACAAAAGAATCATAAGAAGCAAATGAGGTGGTTGATTGATAGAGTTTGAAATGGCGTTGCTCAGATTGACAATAAAAGAATTCTGAAGACTTGGTAAGTCTAATTACCCTGCATGTATACTGATTTTGATCACAATTAGACTGATTCAACATCTGAACATGTCAATTACTCTTGCATATGCCTCTCATCCTAGTCCTCTTCAGAAATCTGTGTTGTTGTCAATGATTCCAAAGCTGTTGGTACATGACATTCATTTCAATTTCGAGCCTTAATAGAAATATTTGTATCACTCTAAATTTCCTTTTTATCATCTGCTAATGCTTGCTAATTTTACTGTTTCTGCTCAGTGTTTGTGATTGGGAAATTCTGCCAAGACCCAAAGATGGCCAAGGCTAATGATTTTTTCATCCCCGGACTCAACATACCTGGTAACACATCTAATAAAATTGGGTCCATGGTCACGCCACTAACGGTTGCTCAAATTGGTGGACTAAACACCCTTGGCATTTCAATGGCACGCCTTGATTTTGCACCATATGGCCTCAACCCTCCTCATACACATCCTATTGGTACTGAGATCCTCACTGTCATGGAAGGTGCCCTCTATGTGGGGATTGTTACTTCCAATCCCGACAATCATCTCATAAGCAAGGTCCTATACCAAGGAGATGTGCTTGTGTTCCCTATTGGTCTCATTCACTTCTAGCTAAATGTTGGAAACACACATGCAGTGGCTATTGCTGGGCTGAGCAGTCAGAATCCAATAGTAATCATCATTGCAAATGCAGTGTTTGGGTCAAAGCCACCTATCTCTGTTGATGTTGTCACCAAGGCCTTTCAGGTTGACAAAAATGTGGTTTACTATCTTCAAACTCAATTCTAAATTGATAACAGTGGCTGCTAAAAAGACATTTACATGATTGCTATTTCGAACTTTATTAATTGTTTGAATAGATTAGTGCACACTTTGCACATCATAAAATAAAATGATTCTATTGTTTATGACATACATAATCTCTCTCTCTCTCCCTTTATGTGCTTGTGTTTCAATACCATGGAATGAGTCTCAATGGTAAAGCAGGACATAACATGACTATGCAAGCATATTTACATGTTTCTTTAGAAAAAGGCAGAACCAGTGGTCCCACATGCACCTAAAATATTTGGCCCCATAGAAAATAGGCAAATCTTCATGTAAATTGGGCAGGGGCCGCACAAACACAGGCCCCCATTGGAACAAATTATGAAGTAGGCTCTACCACTTTGGTTGATCTTAGGCAGACGCCCATCCCAAGTGCAATGGAAGTCACCAACCTAGGCCAATGGCCTTCTTGATCACCCATTGACCTCGTCCAGGTAAGTATGTTTTGTTGTGTAATTTATTTAATAAATCAATGAAATGATGGAAAAACAACTCTTGCACAATTAATTTCTTAAAAACAAAGACCCAAGAAATTAGACCCAAAAAAGATTTGCCCTAAAATCACAATTTATGAAATATAAGTAAAGTAACGATCTCACCAAACAATAGATCAAGCTGAAACTTTGTCCTCAAAGGTTGATTTGCGCCCCTCGAAGTCGATGACTTGGTGTGATAGGTTCTTGGCAAGACAGCCTCCTAAGATTTCTATAGCTTCACCAACACACACTTGTTGTGAAGAGTGTGTAACAACCATTTTGATAGTTCCTTGTAGAAGCTCAACAAAATTTTCTAAAGAGAATGTGTTATTTGAAGCAATGAAAGAGAGATGAGAAGCAAAAAATTTCAAGAGAACACAAGAGGGAGCCGAAGTGTCTATTGCCAGGGGAACAGCCAGACCAAAAAAAGGAGGAAAAAAATGAAGCATACTTTGTAAGCTATTCTAACAGTAAAAAAAACAAAGGAAGAGGGTCATGGGCTTGCAAATATAAAAACTAATTCAATGAGCTTAGAATAATAAAAGAGTGTAGGCCCAATCAACTAAATGTTTTGAAACATAATGAACTAAGCCCAACAATCCCCCCCCCCCCCACATGTTTCAAAACATTCAAATGAGATAAAAAGAGGAACACGAGAAAGCACGCATCGATAAGGTACCACATAGGCTTTAACCTTAGAATAAGTGAGAGCAACCCACAGAAATAATGGTAGAGTTAGACTGCTTTAACCATATCTCATAATGCGACTTGCCCATATCACATAAAAGGTGGCTTCACCTTCACACACATATAGGTAGCATCCATCAAGAGTGTGTTGCAGCTGAACACCCCATCCCAATAATTAGGGACTATGGATCTATTAAGACTAACAGCTCAACCTCCTCACTGCAGCGGCACTATTATGACACCATGGGATGGACCTTCACATTAGGCCTCAACGCCTAAGTGGGATAACAATAAGTGATAGTGCCCCTCTAAGACTATTTGGGTATCAATCACATAGCCTCTAAAATTGGCAACAGTCCTATCCCTCTCGATGTCTCGCTTATTAGTCTCCTTGCCAGTGGCTTAGTCAAAGGATCCACAAGATTCATCTCAGACTTCACATAGTCCATGGACACGGTATCATTCTCAATATGCTGCCTCATAATAGTATGTCACATCCGGATGTGACGGCTCTTCCCATTAAATATTTTGCTTTTAGCTCAAGCTATGGCAGCCTGACAATCACAATGTATAATTCTTGGTGAAACTAGATTAGTAAATAATGTTGTAGGAATATCCACTAAAAAATTTCTTAGCCATTATGCTTCGAAACAAGCCTTCTCTAAGGCTATTAATTTTGACTCCATAGTGGATCTCGTAATCATTTGCTTGGATGATTTTCCAAGAGACTGCCCCTCCAGCTAGTGTGAACACATAACCACTAGTAGGTTTTAACTCATTTGTATCAGAAATCCAATTAGCATCATAATAACCTTCTAGCACAGAAGGATAACCACAAAAGGATAAAACATAATCAATGGTGCCTCTTAAATATGTCATTAGTCTTGATATTGCATTCCAATGAAATTCACTAGGATTATGAGTATATCTACTCAATTTACCAACAACATATGCAATATCGGGACGAGTATACTTCATCAAAAACATAAGGCTACCAATAATCTGTGCATACTTTCTCTGTGATACACTATCCCCATTATTTTTTACTAAATGCACTTTAGCATCATAAGGAGAAGACGAGGGTGTACACTCATAATATTCAAACTTCTTAAGCATTTTCTCAACAAAATGCGATTGTGATAAAATAATGGAATCATTATATTTTAAAATTTTGATTCCCAAAATATCACTGGCATCACCCATATCTTTCATATCAAAATTAGATGCAAAAAAATTCTTGGTTGCAATCACTACATTATAACTAGTCCCAAATATAAGTAAGTCATCAACATAGAGACAAATACTAATAACCCCATCATTAAAGAATTTAAAATAAATGCATTTATCAACACTATTAATCACAAATCCATTTGATAACATCACTTTATCAAATTTCTCATGCCATTGTTTAGGAGCTTGTTTTAGTCCATATAAGGACTTCACTAATTTACTTACTTTATGCTCTTGTCCGGGAATTACACACCTCTCGGGTTGCTCCATATAAATTTTTTCTTCTAAATCACCATTTAAGAATGCATTTTTCACATTCATTTGGTGTACAACAAGCTTATGAATAGAAGCAATGACAAATAACAATCTAATAGATGCAATTCTAGTCACTAGGGAGTAAGTATCAAAATAATCAGCATTCTCCTTTTGTTTATAGCCTTTAGCTACTAATTGTGCCTTGTATTTATCAATAGACCCATCCAGTCTTAATTTCTTCTTAAACACCCATGTACTACCAATAGGCTTAGTTTTAGGAGGTAAATCCACAAGTTCCCATCTGTGATTAGCAATAATGGATTCTAACTCATTATTGATGGCTTCCTTCTAAAAAGGTGCATCCATAGAAGTTATAACATCGTTATAAGTTGTTGGTTCATCATTCACAATATAGACATAAAAGTCATCACCAAAGTTATTCTCTTTTCTCATTTTTTTACTTTTTCTCAGCTCTTGTACCTCATTCTCAATACCACAAGAACCACTAACATGTTATTGAGTATCTTTAGGTTCAAGAACTTTCATAGGAAACACATTCTCAAAGAAAGTGGCATTATTGGATTCAATAGTAGTATTAGCTTCCATAATGTCACTTTTAATCACAAGAAATCTATAAGAGGTGCTATAAGAATGGCCATTAAAAAGACATTTACATGATTGCTGTTTTGAAGTTTATTAATTGTTTGAATAGATAAGTGCACACTTTGCACATCATAAAATAAAATGAAGCTATTTTTATGACATACATGATCTCTCTCTCTCTCTCTCTAAGTGTGTTTCAAGACCACGGAATGAGTTCAATTATAATGCAAGACACATCCCATTAAAAAATCACGCAACATCATTTTTGGTCGGGTCATCATCTGGATCAACACACAAACTAGACTTCACAAAGGCCCAACAACAAATTGTTTTTAAAATCAGTTGTTTAGTTATCACCTACAATGGAAACTCAATTTCCTCTTGGCTTCATCAAACTTTCCCTCGAGCCATGGAAATTTTTTGTATTTTGTTTTTGTGTCACCTCTATGTCCAATCAATCTAACTATTCTCAAAGCTTGCCAATTAGTTGATCATAAATGCACAGTTGTTTTTCTGCAATAGATTGAGATAGTTGAACCACGGTGGATGTTGTCCGATTTGCTCCTACAATAGAGAACTGTGTGTCCGGCTTATCTCCTCTGATTCCTAAGTCAGTAAATGCACCAAGGGGATGGATAAGGCCTTTTCTGTACTAGATTGCTCGCAAATGCGTACATGATACCCAACTCATTGGGTATTTATAGCTTATAATAGGGTAATGTGGCAGTATAGGGGTCCAATCCCGTCAGTTGAGGGAGCTGTCATAGGTGTAATAATTAGTGACATCTACTCTTCTTGAACCGCGTAATTACTAGGCTGTAGGAGGTCAATGTCAACTCAGGGTCGAATCCTACAATGATTAGCAAGCTCGGGATACCAAGCACTCATTGCATGTCCCCTCAACATTTAATGATCTCTGCAAGTCATTTATTGAGTTGTGCTGAGTACTCATCATTGTCCTCCCAATGGTTAAATGCACTTTATCCCGACAGATCGGTGTTAGTCAGGACCATGCCTTTATCCCGATCTTCTAGGATAGTGGTGTAGTTTGATTTGACTGGTTCATTTCTCTATGGCCTATCACGTCATGGAGGGCCCTGGGTTTGAATGCTTGGTCCTATGGACCTCTTTTTACCTTTTCCATGATGGGCAATATCTACTCGGACCGATTCATTTTCTCAATGCTCCAATTTTTGGGTCCACGTGTCAAGCTCTGATACGAGTGTGACTTCATGTCCCGTCAATAGACATATTTTAGTTTATGGTCATACATATATCAAGTTATGGCCGCGAACCCTGAAATATTATCACGGCAAGAGATGAACAAAAATCCATTACTTGAATTTTATATGTTTTCCATATGCTCATCAGGAATTGCCCATATAGTGTGGGACCAAAAACAATTTTTTAAGTGTAAAAATTAAATTTTTGGTCAACTTTGAGCCTAAATTAAAGTGGGATCCGTTATTTTTTTCGAATAAACTTTTGTGGGTTCATATTCTACTCCATTAGGAGAATAATTTAGTATATTCATTTGCTCAAATCAAGTAAAAAATGAATGAGAAAATAGGTTCCAAAGTGACCTTCTTTAAATGTGGAAATAAAAGTTGTGCAATGTGGAATTTGACACCAATCCCACATTGGTTGAGGAATAAATTCAACATGAGCATATATAGGCCAAGTTTGCACTATGGGATTGGGCCCTAAGGGGTACCACAGTTTTATGAGCGGAGCAAGCACTTACATGTCTTCGGTTCGATCACACACGCACCACCCACTTACCACGCCATGACCTGACCGAGCTTGGGCTCGGGCTCGGGTGTGGTTTAGACCAAGCCCTATTTGTTTGGAAAAAATTCATTTAATTAATTGGGCATTAGTTTGTTAATCCGAAATTTATTTTCGGTATCCATTGGATCGCACTGGGATGGCTATTGTGTTTATTCTGGGTTGTGTTTTATAGTATGGTGGCATTAAGCCAAGCATTAGAGCATAGCATTTCGGCATTAAAACAGTCTATATTTGAAGAGTACACAACACAATTTTTTTGTTTGTTGGACGAGTAGATTAGAGTGTTATTTTTGCTCGTGTAAAGATCATTGTATTTTGCGAGACAAACGCTCGATATTCCATAAGCACCGTGTGTAGGGACGAAATCTGTCTTAAGGACATAGTGTCAAATACTAGCCTTGATCTATATCAACTTCAATAATAGTACCTGCTCGAAACCGGGTTAGTATTTCTTTTGATTTTACAGACAGTTACGTGTAACTGTATACTGTTATTGTTTCGTAAGACTACTGTAACTCTTTCCTGTAACTCTTTCGTAGAAGACTATTTCTGTGTAACTGTTTCATACTTGATTGTTACTATTTTGTTATATATTATATGTTTCAAATCAGAAATTTTAATAAGTGATTTTACTATATTTGGAATACCCCAAACAACAGATAGATGCTCTACAAAATGTTCTTGATGAACCATAAAGCTATCATGAGTTTTGGTTGATTTTATTCCAAGTACTACAGAAAATCTTCCACCATTAAGAGTGCAAAACAAAGTCAAGAATTAAGCGAAATGAGTTTGTTTGAGTGATTAAGGAGTTGTCTACCTTTAGACATTACTCAAGTTCAAATCTCACCAGCTATATAGCAATTGCCTTCCATTATACTCTCAAGAGTTGATTGAATCTGTCATCATGCATAAATAAAATTAATGTCATGAAGTTACACACTCTATGTGCCAAAAAAAAGAACTTGCATACTCAACTCAACAAACGAATATGCAAGATTATGAATTTAAAATTTATGTAGTGACTGAAAATTTTATATAATTTGAACTTTGAAGATGACTTGATCATTACCATGAAAAACACTAGCCGACAATTGACATGTTGGTACGAAACTAAGTTTCGTTTCGAAATATTCAAAACGTTATCATTTCCATTAAAAACGTAGTGATTGAATTTATAATTTCCTACATTTCGAGGTGTTTCAACATAGTTTAATATGTTTTGAAAACAAATATTCACATTTTTTTATTTGATTTCATCTTGTTTTCAAAATATTTTCAAAACTTTTCTATTTTTAATTTCATCAAAACTACTTGTCGAAATGAAATTTCAATCATGGAGGGATTCTCATTTCAAATGGCTTCAGAAATCTACTTAAGTAATTAAAGTTATCTTATATCCAAATTGTGTGAATGAACTCAACTCAAGTACGACATAAAACTTCAACACAAATGTAAAATTATTGAACCCTGACCGTAGGAGACCTAAAAAAACAAACCATTCTCATGTGTCTAGTACTAGTTTTCGATCTTAATTAACAACCAAGAAAGCTTAGGTGCAAACTATCACCAAATCAAGTTCTGCGTTGCAATTAGAATGTGTAGAGAATTGCTACAGCCTAGAATAGTGATTTCAACTCATTGCGAGCACTCGACTAAAAAGGTCATTACCCAATTTAGTTTCTATTAGTACATTGTAAAACTTAGACATTAATACACAAAATAACTACTATTAGATTCAAACGCACAACCTCATAATTGTCGGTCCAACTACTATCCTAAACATGGGCTCATGCTCAATTTTATGCAATATATGCGCATAATTAGATGTTATTAGAAATATTTGTATCAGTCTAAATTTCCTTTTTATCTTCTGCTAATGCTTGTCAATTTTATTGTTTCTGCTAAGTGTTTGTGAATAGGAAATTCTGCCAGGACCCAAACATGGCCACAACTAATAATTTTTTCTTCCCCGGACTCAACATACATGGTAACACATCTAATAAACTCAGGTCCATGGTCACTCCAGTAACGGTTGCTCAAATTGGTGGACTAAACACCCTTGGCATTTCGATGGCACGCCTTGATTTTGCACCATTTGGCCTCAACCCTCCTCATACACACCCTCGTGGTGCCGAGATCCTCACTGTCATGGAAGGTGCCCTCTATGTTGGGTTTGTTACTTCCAATCCCCGACAATCGTCACATAAGCAAGGTCCTATACCAAGGAGATGTGTTTGTGTTCCCTATTAGTCTCATTCACTTCCAGCTAAATGTTAGAAACACACCTGCAATGGCTATTGCTCCACTAAGCAGTCAGAATCCAGGAGTAATCACCATTGCAAATGCAGTGTTCTGGTCAAAGCCACCTATCTCTGTTGATGTTCTCACCAAGGCCTTCCAGGTTGACAAAAATATGGTTAATTATCTTGAAGCTCAGTTCTAGACCGATAACAATGGCCACTAAAAAGACATTTACAAGATTGCTATTTCTAAGTTTATTAATTGTTTGAATAAACAAGTGCACACTTTGCACATCATAAAATAAAATGATGCTACTTTTATGACATACCAAATATCTCTCTCTCTCTCTCTCTCTCTGTGTGTGTTTGTGTTTCAATGCCATGGAATGAGTCTCCATGGTAAAGTGGGACATAACATGACTATGCAAGCATATTAACATGTTTCTTTAGAAAAAAAACTCAACCAGTGTTCCTACTTGCACCCAAAATATTTGGCCACATAGAAAATAAACAAATCTTCATCTAAACTGGGCATGTCCCCCTCTAAAACAAATTATGACGTAGGCTCCACCACTTGGGTAGACCTTAAGCAGACACCCCTCCCGAGTGCAATGGAAGTCACCAACTTAGGCTAGGTAAGTATGTTTTGCGTTTTACTTTGTCTCTCTTCATAATCCCCTCTGGTTTCCAACTCTGCCATCTTCTTTCGATGTGGGAATAAAACCACGGCTCTGAATGCACCCAAGTGACAAAGTGCCTCGCCCAACTTGTAAAAGAGTTTGCAAGTTGAAATTCATGGGCAAAGTTGCTGATTGTGTTTAAATCTATGTAACTTAGAATTTCTGAAGTGGGAATTCAATCCTACTGGTAGTTGAAGACAGATGTGCATTTTGAGAGGCTTCTACTCTTTACTTGATGTTCAGTACTTGCAATTGCTCCAACATACTCATGGCAATCTGTGCATAACTATATCTTCCTTCTCTGCATTCCAGTGAACCCTAGAAGAGCAGTATTTGGCCATTTTCATTGCAATTTGGAGAGGCGCCCACCTAAGGTCTACCAAAGTGGTAGAACTTAAGTCATAATTTATGAAAGCTGGAGCTCGTGTACATGAAATAAGCATAAATATCCTATGAGTCTTGGTTGAGCTGATTTTTGTAAATATGAAAAACTTCTTATGAGAAACAAGAATTATTAGGGTTTGAAGGATTAGATCTTGTTGAGGAGGAGTGCATGTTTTTCAAAATCAGTAGGGTTGTAGGACACTGGTTGAGAAGATGTGAATAGCCTCTGTCCAGATTTTGCACTGACTACATTGACCTCAAATTCAGCCAGGGGAAGTCTACTAATATTATGAGCAAACATCCACCCAAAAAAATTAATTTTGGTAGGAAGAGTACACTGCTGCCTTCATTCCTATTCAGTAGCACACAATAATCATATGGTCAAGGTTCAAAATCTTGTTTTTGATGCATTATTTCGGTCATCTAGAAAACACAAAGACGTTTTGGATGCAAAATGAAAATGGAGAAAAATTTTGAAAATTTGTTTTCTAATATTGGTCAAAACATCTCAAAACACTTGGAACGTAAGAATTTAATAGTCAATCATTAATTCGTTTCGATTTCCATGAAAATGGAAATGACTTGGCCATTTTGAAACGAAATTTGAATCCGGTGTACATATAGGTTTATACAGAGAAATGTTTACTTTGCCCTGCAAAGTATTCTTGATAAACCCTACAGCTATCATGAGTTTTGGTTGATTTTATTCCAAGGATTACAGCAAATCTTCTACCCATAAGAGTACAAAACAAAGTCAGGAATTGAACAAAGTGAGTTTGTTTAGCTACAAACCCCATTCCACTCTTTCCTCAAGAGTAGATCAAATCTATTGTTATACATAAATAAAAATAAGGTCATAAATTTAAGTAGACAACTAAACTCAATGAAGGCTTATCCCAATTTTTTATTGGGGTTCACTATATACTATTGGTTATGCAAGATTAAGAATTTAGGAGTTACATGATGGGGAAAATTTAATATGGGACAAGGGACGAAGATGAAATGATCATTACCATAAAAAAAAGAGTATTTGATAATTGAGATGGAGGGATTCTCATTTCGAATGGCTGCCAAAATTGAATTAAGAAATTAAAGCTATCGCATATCCAAATTTGTGTGAGTGAACTCAGCTCTTCAAGTACAAGTTCATAAAACTTCAGCCCAAACGTAACAATGTTGAATCCAAATTGCAGGAGGCCTGAAATGATGAACACATTCCCATGGCTCTAATAGTAGTCTTTGAGGTTAAGTAGAATCCTAGTAAGTAGCATAGATGCATATCACCTATATAACTACTCTAAATTCAATGCATAACCTCATAATTGTCGGTCCAACTGCACTCCTAAACATGAACTCATGCTTTATTTCATGCAATATATGTGTCATATGTTGCATGTTAAATTGTTACATATCACCTATATATTCCAGATAAGCAAATGAACTCCAAAATTAAGGATGAAGAAGCTGTCAAAAATCGAAAATCCGAGTGAACATTTTTTCTGTCAATGGGATTTTCCAAACGAGACATTGTGAGGAATTTTAACCCTGAGGCTTGATTACAACTGGTGAAAAAATAACTTGAAAATTCATTGGTCTCAGCATTTGAATGCAATGGAAACTTCCTCTCATGTCCAATGTCGTAACAATGTTCATATTGTTATGTATTTCTCTTGATCTGCCATCTTGGATAAGCCAAAGAATTGTAAGAAAACAAATGAGTTAGTTAATTGATAGAGCTTAAAATTGGGTTATTGAGATTGACACCAATTTTTTTTTTTTTTGAATACTTGGTAAATTTAACTACCCTGTATGCATATTGATTTT
Source organism: Ilex paraguariensis (assembly GCA_963454935.2). NCBI lineage: Eukaryota > Viridiplantae > Streptophyta > Magnoliopsida > Aquifoliales > Aquifoliaceae > Ilex > Ilex paraguariensis. The sequence continues at coordinate 171,808 of CAUOFW020000764.1, forward strand.
GGGCATAATTAGACTGATTCAAGTTTGAACATGTCAGTGATTCCTGAACTAAATATACAGCATACGTTTGCTAAGATTTTCCCAAATTAGCAAAATTAATCCTCTCGTGTCATAGTGATTGGCTAAATAATCGAAGCATGGTGAAGAAGATGGTACCTGAAATTCTTGCATATGTCGCTTTATGGGCTATGGTTTCCTCTCTTGCATATGCCTCTGATTCTAGTCCTTTTCAGGACTTCTTTGTTGCTGTCAATGATTTGGAATCTGCTGCTACGTAATGTTCCTTTCCATTTCAGAGCTTGATTGAAATATTTGGATCAATATATCAATATACCTAGTAACACGTCTAATAAACTTGGGTTCACGGTCAAGCCAGTGACGGTTGCTCAAATTGCTGGATTGAACACCCTTGGCATTTCTATGGTACGACTTGATTTTGCACCATATGATCTCAACCCTCCTCACACACCCTCGTGGTACTGAGATCCTAAATGTCATGTAGGGTGTCCTCTGTGTTTAACTCCAACCCTGATAATTGTATCATAAGCAAGCTCCTATAGCAGGGAGATGTTTTTGTGATCTCTATTGGTCTCATTCACTCCCAGCTAAATGCGGTCGAAGCCACCCATCTCTGTTGATGTTCTAACCAAGGTCTTCCAGGTTGACAAAAATGTGGTTAACTATCTTCAAGCTCAGTGCTGATAAGAATGGCCACTAAAAAGACATTTACATGATTGCTATTTGGAAGTTTATTAATTGTTTGAATAAAGAATTTATTCAATTTATCAATGAAGAACTACATACTTTGCACATCTTGAAATAAAATGGGCTATGTTTACGAGTATGTCATACCACAACACTGTGTGTTTGTGTTTGTTTGTGTATTCCAAGATCAGGGAATCAGGCTCAATAATAATACAGAACGTATCGCAATAAACATGGTTACCCATCATATAAATCATGAGTTGAATACGACTGAACTTGTCCGAATGGTCATAGAGTCAACCCAAGCTATCCGATCATCAGCACCAAAATGGCTAATACCGTTTCACGTCGCCACATTTTGACATGAATTTTCTTCATCCAAATGTAATTTGATTAATAATCAAGTCAATTCCTTTTTGACCTATACTAATAGCTGGTAGTCTGGTATGACATACAATAGGCCTTCAAATGCCATGACTAAACAATCAAATTGACTAATAAATTTCTTTATAAAAGAGGTTCAACTAATGGGACCACATGCAAGCCGAATGAGTTGGTCCCTACACAAACCGCACAAACGCAGACCCCTACTATCACAAATTACAAACCGCACAAACGCAGACCCCTACTATCACAAATTATGACGTAAGCTCCACCATTTGAGTTGACCTCAGGCAGACACCCCTCCCAAGTGCAATAGAAGTTATCAACCTAGACCATGGGCCTTCTTGATCACCCATTCACCCCGTCCAGGTAAGTATGTTTTCCAATCATACTCCATCTCTCTTGATAGTCCCCTCCACCTTCCAACTATTACATCTTTTGTCGATGTGGGATTTAAAACACAGCCCAGAGTGCACCCCAGTGGCCAAGTGGCCCCACCCACCATCAGTTTTTGCCTCTTTTTGTAAACAAGAGTTAGCAAGTTGTAATTCATGGGCATCTTAGTTTATTCTGAAGTGGTTGTTCAATCCTTCTTAGTTTATTCTGAAGTGGTTTTCAATCCTTCTTACCTTGGGGAGGGGTGGGGGAGCCCTTGGTTATTAAAAATATCATCCCTTTTTTGTTGATCGTGTAACGCTTCAACGACTCATACATTTATATGATTTTATAGAAGAAAAAATATTTAAATGTTAAAAAAAAATTTCTTAGACATTCAAAACCAAAAAAATTCAAAATCAAGCTAATTACCAATAAAAAAAATAATAAGTGATACAAATTGCACAAAAAAAAATTCAAAACCAAGTTAATTACCAATAAAAAAAACAATGACCATAAAAAAAATAAATGAAACCAATTAAACCAAAAAATTATATTCAAAACCAACTATAAAAAAAAATTCCAAGTCGTAAACATTCAAACTCAAGCTAATCACCGATAAAAAAAAATAACAAAGCCAAATATTGGTGTAATTTCATAGAATAAAAAAATATTTGAATGCTAAAAAAAAATTTCCAAGTTGTAGACATGAAAAGTCTAGTTGCACCAAAAAAAAAAAAAAAAAAAAAAAACCAAGCTAATCACCAATAAAAAAATAACAAATGATACCAATTACGCAAAAACAAAAAAAAAAAATTCAAAGCCCAAGCTAATAGGAATAAAAAAATAGCAAGTAATTGAACTTATTATTATATTGTGTTATTCATTTGAATGGTGGCAATGGAGATAAATTCATACATATTATAAATGAGTAAGATTTTATTTATTACTTAAAAATTATAAATTTTATTATACTTCATTAATATTCTTTTTCCCAAGGTATTTGTAAATGTGATATTGTTTTGGGGAATTTTTTTATACATTTTTGGGATAGTTCTATTAATATGAAGGATATAATCGACAGTATATTTAAGGTCATTTTAAAAGAATTGGTATGAATGTTTTTGACCCACTTTCTTCTTCAAGATGAACAATTACTTGCAATTTTTAAATACCCTCTTCAAAAATCCAGATTTTCTCATCTCTCATGTAACTCTCTCTCTTTGTATTATATGTATTGTTATTTTCAGTATTTCTTTACTCAAAATTTGCAGATTTGACATGATTTTATTATTGTTAAATATTATGTATTAAATGTGGTATTGTTATTTTTGGTACTTCTATACTCATATTTGTATGATTTTATAGATGAAAGAATATTCATATGTTAAAAAAATAATTCCAGGTTGTGGATGTTCAAAACCAAGCTAATCACAAAAACAAAAAATTTCAAAACTAAGCTAATCAAAAAAAAAATAACAACTGATATCAATTTCACCAAAAAAAAAAAAAATCAAAGTCAATCCAATTACCAATAAAAAATAACAATGACCAATAAAAAAATAAGTGAAACCAATTGCACCAAAAAACAATATTCAAAATCAACTATAATTTTTTTTCATAAGTTGTAGACATTTAAACCCAAGTTAATCACCAATAAAAAAAAATTACAAAACCAATTTTTTTTTTAACAATCAAAGCCAAATATTTGAATAATTTTATAGAATGAGAAAACATTTGAATGCTAAAAAAAAAATTTCCAAGTTGTAAACATTCAAAGTCAAGTTAATCACCAATAAAAAAAAAAGTAAAATCAACTGTACCAAAAACACAAAAAAATTGAAAGCCAAGTAATGACCAATAAAATAAGTAAAACCAATTGCGCCAAAAAAAAAAAAAATTCAAAGCCAAGTTAATCACCAACAAAAAAATAACAAGTGATTGAGTTTATAATTATGTTGTATTATTAGGCTGAATGGTGACAATGATATAAATTCATAGGTCTTATAAATGAGTAACATTTTATTTATTACTTAAAAATTATAAATTTTATTAGATTTCGTTAGTATTTATTTTTTTTCTGAGGTATTAGTATATGTGATTTTGTTTTGGAAAATTTTCTATACATTTTTTTGATAGTTCTATTAATATGGAGGATATGATCGATAACATATTTCGGGTCATTTTAAAAGAATTGTTATGAATATTTTCAAGTCATTTTCTTTTTTAAGCTGGACAATTCCCTGTAATTTTTTTTTTTTTTTTTTGTGTTATATAGGGTCTTAGGCACGGGCAATAACCAGTAATTAGATATTGCTACAAATTTTGAGATAGCAAGGGCTAAACAAAATTTTACTGCCTCGATTCAATATTAATTCAATTTAATCCTTGATAAGGAATTAGTAAAATATTTGATTCTTCACACATTTCAAAATGAGAATTGGTAAACCATTTGATTCTTTACACATTTCAAAATGAGGAATTAGTCAATCGAGTAAGCGGGAATAGTTTGAGTCTTCATGATTCACTATTATCCGCCCACTTTGATTTAACTTGAAAGAGTCTTATCTATATATCAAGTTATGGCCGCGGACTTATATTATCACGTCGAGGGATAAACAAAAATCTATAACTCGAATTCTATATATTTTCCATCCACTGATGAGGAATTTCAAATATAGTTGCTCTACAAAGTTTTCTTGATGAACCACAAAGCTATCACGAGTTTTGGTTGATTTTATTCCAAGTATTACATCAAATCTTCCATCATTAAGAGTGTAAAACAAAGTCAAAAATTGAGCAAAATGAGTTTGTTTGAGTAATTAAAGAGCTGTCTACCTTTAGACATCACCTGAGTTCGAGTCTCACCAGCAATATAGCAATCCCCTTCCTTCCCCTATACTCTCAAGAGTTGATCAAATCTATCATCATACATAAAAAAAATTAATGTCAAGAACTTACATACTATATTTGCCCCAAAAAAAATAGAAAAAAAAGAACTTGCATACTCAACTCAACAAACGAAGCTTTGTCTCAATTTTTATGGGATCGGCTATATAAATTATGTTATGCAAGATTAAGAATTTAAAATTTACATAGTGACCGAAAATTTTATACAATTTGAAATTTCAACATGAATTGATCATTACCATGAAAAAGAGTATTTGATAATTGAAATGTGGGTACAAAACTAAGTTCGTCACGAAATATCCAAAATGTTATTTTTTCCATAAGAACCGAAGTGATTTAATTTGTAAATTCTTATGTTTTGTGGTGTTTTCACGTTGTTTAATATATTTTGAAAACAAAAATTCAAACTTTTTTATTTGTTTTCATTTTATTTTCAAAATATTTATATTTTTAATTTTGCTGAAACTATTCATCGAAACGAAATTTCAATCCTTGAGGGTTTCTCATTTCAAATGGCAGCCAAAATCTAATTAAGAAATTAAAGCTATCCTATATCCAAATTGCATGAATGAACTCCACTCAAGTACAACATAAAACTTCAACACAAATGTAAAATTATTGAACACAGATTGCAGCAGGCCTAAAAAAGAAACCCATTCTCATGGTCTGAAAGTAGTGCTTGAGGTTAATTAAAAACCTAGAAAGCTTAAGTGCAAACTATCACCAAATCAAGTTCTACCTAGAAAATTGGTTTAGAGAATTATTAGACTGAGAGGAGCTTAAAACTCATTATAATTGCCTATAATAGTGAGTTCAACTCATTGCGAACACTCAACTAAAAAGGTCATTACCCAATTTGATTTCCGCTATACCCCTGGGTATAGAACAAACAATTGCCTATAATAGTGAGTTCAACTCGTCACGAACACTCAATTAAAAAGGTCATTATCCAATTTGATTTCCGCTACCTCTGGGTATATAAACAAACTTGGACATTATAACACATAATTAGATGTTAATTATCAATGAGTCAACTTCTTCAGGTATAAATAGCAAAAAGCCTTTGGATCTCAGGTATGCAATTTGGAGCTAGACTTGATATTCATATTCCCTTCTCTCACATTGACTAACTTATGCATCGGAGTGGATATGCTGAATACACATCCGGCCATATTCTAACCCTTCTAACCTCGTTCCTTGTTTCAGGACTCTTCGATGTGACTCGGTCCAGGTGTTGCTATGTCTTCGATTGTGCTGGAATCATCTCGTCCAAATTACTATTATATTTGATTTTGCAAGTCCGCTGCATATCACATTAATCCATCTTTATCATGAAAAATCGATTCAACATCAAAGCACACTATACTTTCTTTTCCGGGCTATGGCGTTGGTCATATTAGCTATTTATACCTCATGCTCAATTTCAAGCAACATATGTGCATAATTAGATGTTAATAGTACATATCACCTGTATTTCAAGATAAGCAAACGATCTTGAGAAATACATATGAAGAAGTTGTCAAAAATCGAAAATCCGAGTTATCCTTTTTCTGACAAGAAGATTTTCCAGAAAACATGGACTTGAGCTTTCCTACATAGGAGTTTTTAACTAGCCAGTCTGTTTCTGGTACTATTAAATGTTATACTTCACCTATGTTTTCAAAGAAACCTCGAGAAAAAATGGATAAAGAAGCTGTCAAATTCCAAATGTAATTTAAAACATTTTTCTGTCAACAAGATTTTCCAAATGAGAAAGAGTCAGAACCTCTAATCCTGAGGACCCAAATATGCAAAGGTCTGATGCATTTGAACCCAACGGAAACTTCCTCTCATATCCACTGTCATGTATTGTTACTTGCTTTGCTTGATCTGCCGTCATGATTCTTGAACTATATAAACAACATTACCATGCTTAGATTTTCACAAGTTAGCAAGATTAATCCTCTTGTTCCATAGCCATTGCCTAAATAATCGAAGCAACATGAAGAAGAAGGTAGCTGAAATTCTTGCATATGTCGCCCTATGGGCTGTGGTTTCCTCTCTTGCATAGGCCTCTGATCCCAGTCCTCTTCAGGACTTCTGTGTTGCTGTCAATGATTCTAAAGCTGCTGGTAAATGATGTTCCTCTCCATTTCAAAGCTTAGTAGAAATATTTGTATCAATCTAAATTTCTTTGTTATCATATTCTAATGCTTGCAAATTTTACTGTTTATGTGCAGTGTTTGTGAATGGGAATTTCTGCCAGGACCCAAAGATGGCCACGGCTAATGATTTTTTCTTCCCCGGGCTCAACATCCCTGGTAACACGTCTAATAAACTCGGGTCCATGGTCACGCCTGTAACAGTTGCACAAATTGGTGGACTAAACACCCTTGGAATTTCTATGGCACCCCTTGATTTTGCACCATATGGCCTCAACCCTACTCACACAACCTCGTGGTACCGAGATCCTCACTGTCATGGAAGGCACCCTCTATGTGGGATTTGTTACTTCCAACCCCGATAATCGTCTCATAAGCAAGGTCCTATGCCAAGGAGATGTGTTTGTGTTCCCTATTGGTCTCATTCACTTCCAGCTAAATGTTGGAAACACACCTGTCGTAGCTATTGCAGCATTGAGCAGTCAGAATCCAGGAGTAATCAGCATTGCAAATGTAGTGTTCGGCTCGAAGCCAACTATCTCTGTTGATGTTCTCACCAAGGCCTTCCAGGTTGACAAAAATGTGGTTAACTATCTTGAAGCTCAGTTCTGGATTGATAACAATGGGCACTAAAAAGACATTTACATGATTGCAATTTCAAAGTTTATTAATTGTTTGAATAAAGAATTTACTAATTGTATAAATAAAGAACTGCATACTTTGCCATTCTTAAAATAAAATGGGCCATGTTTATGAATATGACATACCAGAACACTATCTGTGTGTGTGTGTGTGTGTGTTCCAAGTCAGTGAATCAGTCTCAATGATAATGCTGGACATATCATAAAAAACATGGTTCAGTGTCGACCAATTCAATTTATCTACTGACACTTTCCGATCTTGACTGAACTTGTCCGGACTATCACAGAGTCAAACCAAGCTATCTGATCATCAGCACCGAATTTCGTATCGACATGGTTTGGCATAAATTTTTCATCATGTTCAACTTCTTCGTCTAATTATAATTTCTTTGATTAAAAATCAAGTCAATTTGTATGGTATACAATAGGCCTCGAAATGCCATGACTAAGCAATCAAATTGTCTAATCTATATAATAAAGTAGAACTGAATTTGAATTTTTAAGAAAAAGAGAGGTCAAGATCGTTTTAAGACAAAACATAAACATATCTAACAGACAACGTAATTTCAACATAAAAGACGGTGCAGATCATCTCATAAATATTGATCCGACTATTATAATTGAACTTAACTCTAACACTCTTATCTCTTATATAACTCTCTCTCTTATCTCTTAGACGTTTTAAACACACTATCTCATCTCTTTTCTCTCTATATATATATCTATATAATAAAGTAGTTAGATTTCTTTATCTTTAATTTTTCACGGCTCAAATCTATTTACGATTATTGATCCGACGGTCCTCATGCCAAAATTTTTTATGACTCCTATCTCTTATTTAACTCTCTCTATCTTATCTATACTAATAAGATAGAGGTGATTTCAAACTTCCCAAATTGCAATCAATCTTCTCAATTTAGAAAAGCAGAAGAGTAGTTAGGATTTAATTGTAGTTTAAATAAACAGTTCAAATCTCATCTAAACCTATCTAATTAAATTCAATGACTCACAATCTATTCCATCTAAAACCCAAACCTGCCCATTTTAGCTGTACACACACGGCACCCCAAGTACTCCAGCCCAAGCCAAACTATTTCTCTCTCTCTTTCTCCTCTGCGGATATAGACCCAATTCAGGCCCCTTATTTCCTTCTCTCTCACTCTCTCACCGATCGCTCCTCTGTCATGGCTTAATCAGTAGATGTCACCTAGGTATATATATATTTCTCTCTCCCTCTAACCCCCACAAGCAATTCAGCCCCAATCTATGTTTGCCCTCTTTCTCCTTCTCTCTATGTATTGTCTTCTCTCTCAAAAACCCACTGCCACCTTCCCTCACCGACTGTCCATTTTCAGAGAGCCATTTAGACCACCACCATTAACCGCCACGCTTCTGCTCTCTATGTATTGTCTTCTCTCTCAAAGACCCACTGTTACCCTTCCTCACTGACTGTCCATATTCAGAGAGTCATTTAGACCACCATCATCGACTGCCACCCACTCTCTGTAACACTCACTCTGTCTCTCAGTAATGCCAAAGCAAAAGATAATTCGAACACCAGGTGTTTGTAGTATTGCTTCAACTAGGTGGATTTTTCTATCTATTTGGTTTTTCACTAATTGTTCATCTCTCTAATTTTTTATTTCTTGTCCATGTTTTTTAGTTTCATTTTTCATCTATCTAGTTTATTTTCTTGTTTTCAGTCTCGAGCTTCTGTTTTATTTTTTTCATTTTATCTATTGTGTGTTTGTAAAATCTGAAAATTTCATATTTGTTTTGGTTATTCTTTAGCGTCTACTCCAAAGTAAGTTATGTTGCGTGTTTGTTCATTTGTAGTAATTTGTTCTTCATCTTCTTTTTTTTTAATGTCATTGTTTTTTAAAAGGTTTGACGCATAGAAACTAATGAAAAATATGAGCAACGAAGGCAAGAACCACGATCTTGACAAAGGTAATGTTGTCCTTTCTTGATATTATTTTTTAGCATGTTTATGTAGAGGACTATATAGTTTGAACAAAATTAAAAAATTGAAATTCTTCATTAAATTAGCTCTCCTTTTTTTATATTTGATTATAAGAATTGTTTTGTTGTGTGCTTGGCTGCCTATAATAGCATATCAATTACTTTAGTTGTTTATTTGAATTTTTTTCAAATTGGGTGTTAATTTAGGTGTTCTGTAGGAAATTGAATGTTATAGTTTCAAATTGGTTGTTCAGTTTTGAGCAATTGATGCTAGGGTTTTCAATTTGGGATTTTTCATAAAATCGTGTTTGTCACATTTCAAATTTGGGTTATTTTCATGAAATAGAATTGTAGGGTTTTAATTGAATGTTATAGTTGGTTATAGTATTTTGATTGAATGTTAGAGCAGTTATGAAAATGAACTTGAATGTGAGATTTTGTAACACCCCAAAAACCACCCTAGAAGACATTACCTTCTAAAACCATTCATACCCCGGGAACAACTAATAAAATACATAAATAATCGGGGTCCTTAATTTAATAAAATTCGGGCAGAGACTCCTTTGTTCGGGGAGCTCTACCCAAAACACAACCTCTGCAATTATACAACATTGATCATATCGGGTCCATTTATCCCTAAAATAGTTATAACATTATCCAAAAGAATAAGCTCAAACCAGGCTACTACATCAAAAGAATTACATTTGAACTTAGCAGCGGAATAAATAAAATACTAGACTTTACATGATTGTACATAATCGTTCTTAATCTAGCACAAAAATAAATGACATCTCTAGATGTCCCACTCGGGATCCAAATACCCCTCTAATAAAGCTTCTACATGGCCTAGCTCGTTAGCACCGAGCTCTTCTTCTGGCTCATAATCTGTAAAATGTTTAACTGTAGGGGGTGAGCACGAAACTCTGTAGGAAAAATCCTCCCAAACTTGAACAAGGTTTAGAAAACAGATAAAAATTGGTTGGTCTCATTTCGTAAATAACATATATCAATTTTTGTAAGGAAAAACATGACATTTTAAATAGATCCCCAGTTTAAACCGTAACAATCATAAAGTGAAAGGATAAAGTAAATTTCACAACAATATATCATTTTCAAATTTAAGTCATTTAGGAAGGGCACCTTCTGATGCATTGTCTCATACCAGTGCACTGGCAAGACGATCCAACCCATTATCCCATGTATATTGGTTCATCCCCTTACCATGTATGTTGATTGCTTTTCATGAATCTACCTAACGATTATACCTAGTCCACTAATCACAATCACAAGCACTTTAGGAACGGGCGTCTATCTTCCCAATGGCAGTAACGAGTCCTTTCCCAAGAAAAATATATCATCCCTTGTTCGAACTCCAGTGAATGATAGTGGTCGCATTATCAAATGACAATCCACTACAAGTGTTAGAAAATCATCTCACTCCCACTGGATAGACTAACCTCTAATACTCTACGGCATCTCTCGATAGCAATCCAAGTCCATCACAACAACCATACAAATGAGAAAACCAAATATTCTCAATTCACCAACAATTCTAAATAAATAAAAAAATTCACAATTTCTCATTTTACAAGCATATCTCAAAAATCTCCATATTTATCATGTAACAATTCCAATAACCAATTAAGAAAAAATACAAAAGATCACATAAATATCATTGTGTTGTTCAATACGAAACACTAAAGTTTTGAAATCAAGAATAAAGGAAAAATCAAGAGAAAAACTCATTTCTCTTGAAATCTAAAATTTTGAATATGAGAAAAGAATTTTGATGGTTACTCAACCATCCCATTGTTTAAAACATGCTAACATTTATAAAAATATCAAGAATCCATGATTTCATAGCATATTAATATGATGTAGAGTCAAAGAAAACATATATGTATAACCTTAGCCTCAATGTAAGAGAATAGAAGAAAATCCCTACCTTGAATTAAAGTTCCAAACCAAAACCCAAGCTTTAGAGCCTTTCTTCTTCCCTTTTATTTTTCTTTTTTTCTTTTTTTCTCTCCTATGGTTTTAAGAGGTTTGGGGTGAAAGATGTGGGAAAAAAATGGAAGAAAATGGCTGATATATGTGTTTTTAAACACAGCAGTCCGCGACAGTTACTGTTCATAGGCTGATTTTTGAGTTTTTTTTAAAATTACGATTTTGCCACTAAAAATCTTCAATTTGATTCATATGACTACCTTAAGTTTTTCGACGTTCCGGATTCATTTTTAGTGTTATTTTAACCTAAAAATATTTATTTTTATAATTTATTTCAAAAATAAAATAAATTTATACTCGAAACATTAAAATTGCTATTTTATTCCTCCTTAGTATTTATTTTTATGGTTTCAATATATATGGTTTATTCTTACGTCATTACATATATGAGAATCACTAAACAAATACATTACTATATTAATATAAACATGTGAGGGTTTACACCTTCTAAGTCTAAGAAGAAAGCACAATTTTTTACTATCCAAGGAACACTACAGTGCAGATTTTTTTATCAACTTCGGAGAATAAACTGATTTGACTCAGGTAGTTCTAGTATGTGTGACCTATATGGTTGGAAAGATATACGAGTTAGGGTTCTAACAAAAATAACGGTGCACAATTTAGACTTTTCAACAAAAGTTATGATTAAATTGGTGAAAGATAGTCTGTCGGACTACTTTGTTCTTCTATACTTGTTTGGAGCCTAACTATACTTATTATTCTTATATTTTGATTTAGGATGTAAATAGAGACGTTAAATGCAAACGAAGCTAATTAGACGATTGTTGATAGTTTAGAAATGTGGGGGTTTACAATCCACCCCCCTAAAAGAAAGTTTTATCCTCGAAACTTAATCATCGAGTTAGTCAATCTAATTCTAATTGACCACAAGTTCTCAATGCATATTAATCCCTTAAGCATGAAATCCAAGATCATAATAGAACATCATATTCTATATTTTAAATCCATCCTTTCAACTTGTACCGTCACTACAATTAGTGAAGTCCCCAAGTTTACCTTCATTCAATACTTTTGATTATTCTTTATACTCAATAATTTCATGTGATTGTCTAAACTAATCTCATGTCATGCATAATTGCTAGATCTTCAACTTATTTCCTATTCATCAGATATCACTTTTCTTTTAAATGTACCAATCATTTTTAAAAATCTCATGTTTGTTTTTTTTTTTTTTACATATACCTTATCCATAAGCATTTCACAACAACCAAATTCAATTTCACTAATGGGATTACTCATCATTCTTATACCCAAATTAAGTTATAATTCAAAACTTAGTAATGCCATTAGGATAAGATCTACAACGATTCCTTAAATAGATGTATCATTCTTAATGACTTTGTTTCTCACTAGACTAGAGAAATTCATAATATTTGAAATCTAACAATAATTTTAATTCATAACCACACACTTGTTCTTCAATTATAGTTTCTAAAATGTGTACACTAACGATTCATCTAATCCATTTAGATGGAATTTTAGTAATTAACTAACTATAATACTTAAACTAAGGGTCAAGTTATATCTCAATTTCTAACATTGAACTAGAATCAATAAACCATGTAATCAATCATTGGGGGTTTTCATTAATATCACAACTCTTTTCATGATACCTATACTTTCGAATTCCTGGGATATAGTCTAGTACAATATATATCTTGTAATATATTAAAATGTGAAGATAAACTGTCAAGAATCCCAAAATATTTCCCAATTCTCTATCACTAGATTTCTTATGATATAATCAAAACTAGAACAAGACTTTCAATGATTCACTTAATGTTCTTCAATTTAATTACATTAGTCATCATAGTCTTAGCAATTATTCATAATCTCATGATAATAACGATCTGCTAATTAGTAGGATAACCATAGTCATCTATCCCAAAAATTACATTAAATTTCTACACTCGTCAATCTTCACAGGTATCATCATTGATTCCTCAAATTACATCCTTCTAATTATCACCATTAACTATTTAGTTTGAATCTTCAATACTTATATTAACAATCCTCAAGTATAACTAATCATACATATCTCTACAAAGTACAAAAAGAGACAAGAAAAAACACTTCATATTCCCCCAACACAACTCCAATAACATTAAAAGATTTCACGGAACAATATAGGTTCATATCAAACTTTATATATTATTCTTTATTTTAATACTTGTCTGCTATATATAACCTCAATCTTTTAAACCTCTATAATCTTTAATCATACAATATATAGGGTCAAATGTAACTACTATAATTTAGTCAAGCCTCCTAGATTTCCTTTCTACATGTCTATGAGTTCGTTTCCATAACTCAACCTAAAATTTTCAATCAAAATTTGTAAATACAAATAAACTATTAACTCCACCCTCAACCAAGAGATTTTATTTTTTTTTATTGTTAATACTATAAAGAGTATAAGTGTAGTGAACTAAGCCCACCGCAAAATAAGATTACCTAAGTATATCTTCCTCAATGAGTATCCAACTTATAACCCTTCTAATCCATTAATACTTTCAAAATAATTTCAATCAATACTCCGTAATATTTTCAAACTAATATTGGGAACCTCAAGTAGGTGGTTATGAAACAAACCTCCTATATATTTAAGATCTATAATCACAATTCCCATCATTATTCCAAAAATAGGCTCCCATTTGAGGTTACTTTAACATATTCCTTCAATTGATCGTATTTGAGAATTATACTACCTCATACCCATCTCCAATGCAGATAATGTCACTTGCATAAAGATCCATACCTAACATCATTCATTAACCAAAATTAAATTATCATCTGTCTCCTAGAATCATCTATAACGACATGATATAACACTAGTATATCCATCAAAATTTTCTTCAATTCCTCTAAGCTAACTAATCCCTGAATTCGAACAAATAATTATTCCCTAAGTTAACTAAGAAACAATTCACACATATCTTATAAACATATAACTTCAAACAAATCACAACCTAAAGTTTCTTCACCCTAAACTAATACTCCAGTGATTATCCATAACCTACAGCTCCCATGTAAGACTTAATTCCTAAGCTCTGATACCAAACTTGTAATGCCCCAAAAATCACACTAGAAGACATTACCTTCTAAAATCATTCATACTATGGGACCAACTAATAAAATCTATAAATAACCGGAGTCCTTAATTTAATAAAATTCGGGCAGAGTCTCCTTTGTTCGGGGAGCTCTACCCAAAACACGACCTCTGTAATTATACTACATTGACCATATCGGGTCCATTTATCCCTAAAATATTTACAACATTATCCAAAAGAATAAGCTCAAACCAGGCTACTACATCAAAAGAATTACATTTGAACTTAGTAGCGGAATAAAATAAAATAATAGACTTTACATGATTGTACATAATCGTTCCTAATCTAGCACAACAATAAATGACATCTCTAGATGTCCCATCGGGATCCAAATACCCCTCTAATGAAGCTTCTCCATGGCCTAGCTCATTAGCACCGAGCTCTTCTTCTGGCTCATACTCTGTAAAATGTTTAACTATAGGGGGTGAGCACGAAGTTCTGTAGAAAAAATCCTCCCAAACTCGAACAAAGTTTAGAAAACAGATAAAAATCAGTCGGTTCATTTCGTAAATAACATATATCAATTTTTGTAAGGAAAAACAGGACATTTTAAATAGTTCCCCAGTTTAAACCGTAATAATAATCAAGTGAAAGGATAAAATAAATTTAACAACAATATACCATTTTCAAATTTAAGTCATTTAGGAAGGGCGTCTTCCGATGCATTGTCTCATACCAATGCACCGGCAAGACGATCCAACCCATCATCCCATGTTTATTGGTTCATCCCCTTACCATGTATGTTGATTGCTTCTCATAAATTTACCTAACGATTATATCTAGTCCACCAATCACAATCACAATTACAAGTACTTTAGGAACGGACGTCTACCTTCCCAATGACAGTAACAAGTCCCTTCCCAAGAAAAATATTTCATACCTTGTTCGAACTCCAGTGAACGATAGTGATCGCATTACCAAATGACAATCCACTACAAGTGTTAAAAAATCATCTCACCCCCACTAGGATAGACTAGCCTCTAACACTTTATGACATCTCTCATGGCAATCCAAATCCATCACAAAAACCATACAAATGAGGAAACCAAATATTCTCAATTCACCAACAATTCTAAATAAATAAAAAAATTCACAATTTCTCATTTTACAAGCATATCTCAAAAATATTTATTATTCTTATATTTTGATTTAGGATGTAAATAGAGACGTTAAATGCAAACGAATCTAATTGGACGATTGTTGATAGTTTAGAAATGTAGGGGTTTACAAGTTTATTTTGATTGCAATTGGGGTTTAATTTCATAATTTGTTTGTTTTTTTTATGAAATTGGATGTTGGGGTTTTGTTGTGTGTTTCTTTAATAACATAGAGTTTTGCTATTTTGAATTGTTTTAGTTGAATATGACTCTTTTTGTTTGCTTAAAATTCTAATGTGTAATGTTAATTGTTATGATATTAATCTTAGATCTTTTCGAAGAAATTGGCTCATTGGCCTATTATTTGAACTACGCTAGGGATAGAACAAGTGACATGGAACAACATACCTAAACAAACTGGCAAACTTGACTAGGCTCATGGTCTTATGTCTTTAATTTAACAACTTGAAAGGTATGCAGTAAATTTTGAATAACTTAAAGGCTTTGTTTTTATTATATCGTATGTTCTTTTTCCATTACATGTTCTTCTTTGCTAGCAATGTGGTTTCTTGTCAACTAATGTTATTAAAATAATAATGTTGGACATTGTTTTAACAACTTTACAGGTCGTATTCTGAGGGAAATGGGTGTTCTTGAACATTTGGAAGAATCAAGTGTACCAAGTAGCTCTCTAACATGCTATGTGTAGAATGAGTTGTGGGAAAAAATTGTAATTACATAAAATAATTTTTGTGTTCATTTATTTATTTCATGTTTATTGTTATTGAATTGTATTAGAAAGATTGCTTTGTGACTAATGCGATTGGGATCTTGAAGCGGTTGATAAGACCACAAATTGCAATGGATTACATGGATGAATTGATAATAAGAGTTATTGGAAGAGTTGCAATTTCATTATTGGTCGATGCTTCAAATTATAAAATGTTCAAACCAAATGATTATTATTTATGTAGATTTAATTTTTTGGTTGGACTTGCATGTATAATGTGTCTATAACTTTCGTTATTATCATATAAATGAGATTTTAGCTTATATTATGTAGTGATTAAAATTTGATGTTGTTTTTAAGTTAAGGTTGAGTAATTTATTTTTGAGATTGGTTATGCAATGGTTTGTGTTGAGAGATTGAATGGTTTATGTTGGACAATGATGTAATTGATGTGATTGTAGACAGGTTGAGATTTTCATGGGTTATTATTTACAAAAAAATTACTAAAAAAATAGAAAGGATTATATTGATTTCAATTTCTTTAATTAAAACAAATGAAGAAAAAAAAACTATTTTAAATTGAAAGATTTTCTTAAATAGCAAAGTGTCTTTAGGCACGAGTTATTACTAGTAAATCTATATAACAAAGTAGTTTACAATTTAAATTTCAAAAATTAGACAAAATAACTTTTGTTATTTATGGTTGAAATCGCTTTAAATTTTATTTTAAAGTTTAATTTAATGACTAAAACATCCAAAATTTAATAGGAAAAAAAGGCCGCTAAAGGTGTGTTTAAAATAATTTTTTAAAAATATTTTTCAATCAAAAATTTCATAAATATTTTTTTAAAAAAAATAGTGTGCCGCCTCCACCACCACTATCGTCGTTGGCGCCGCCTCCACCCACCCCCCCCCCCCACCGCCCCACCACCCCCCCCACCACCACCACCACCACCACCACCACCACCACTACAGTCATGCCACCAATCATAACTATCACCTACCACCACCACCACTATAAAAAAAATTTATTTTCTGTTTGTGATTTAATTTTGAATATAAATAAAAAATATATTTATTATTTTATACTTTTAAACACACGTAGTACTAATTTCTTTATAAAATAGATTCAAATTAATGGGACCACATGCAAGCCTAATGAGTTGATCCCCACATAAAGTGAGCAAACAAGATGAGCACACTTTCAATTAAATTAGGTAAGGACCGCGCGAACGCAGCCCCCACTATCACAAATTATGACGTAGACTCTACCACTTGAGTAGACCTTAGGCTAGCACCCATCCCAAGTGCAATGGAAGTCACCAACCTAAGCCATGGGCCTTCTTGATCACCCATTGACCCCGTCCAGGTAAGTATGTTTTTTAATCGTACTCCATCTCTCTTCATAGTCCCCTTTGCCTTCCAACTATGACATCTGTTGTCGATGTGGGATTTAAAACACAGCCCTGAATGCACCCTAGTAGCCAAGTGGCCCCACCCACCATCAGTTTTTGCCTCTTTTTGTAAACAAGAGTTAGCAAGTTGTAATCCATGGGCATATTAGTTTATTCTCTAGTGGTTGTTCAATCCTTCTTAGTTTATTCTCAAGTGGGTTTTTATCCTTCTTACCTTGGGGGGAGGGGTGGTGGAGCCCATGGTTATTAAGAATATCATCCTTTTTTTGTTGATTGTGTATGGCTCCAACGATTCATGGAGCACAACTATTCCTTGATCATAAACATAGTTCAGATAATAGTCGTATAGTTAGATATAATTACATATCGCAGCAAATTTTGAGATAGCGACGGCTAAACAAAATTTTACAACCTCGATTCAAAATTCCACCGATTTAATCCTTGGTAAGGAATTGGTAAATCATTTGATTCTTTACACATTCCAAAATGAGGAACTAGTCAATCGAGTAGGCAAGAATAATTTGAGTCTTCATGATTCAATATTATCCGCGCACTTCGATTCAACTTGAAAGAGTCTTATCTATATAGCATATATCAAGTTATGGATGCGGATTCTAAAATATTATCACGGCGAGAGATGAACAAAAATCCATAACTCGGATTCTATATGTTTTCCATCCACTAATGAGGAATTTCCAGTATAGTTGCTCTACAAAGTGTTCTTGATGAACCATAAAGCTATCATGAGTTTTAGTTGATTTTATTCCAAGTATTACATCAAATCTTTCATCGTTAAGAGTGCAAAACAAAGTCAAGAATTGACCAAAATAAGTTTGTTTGAGTGATTAAGGAGTTGTCTACCTTTAGACATAACCTGAGTTTGAGTCTTACCAGCTATATAGCAATTCCCTTCCTTCCACTATACTCTCAATAGTTGATCAAATTTATCATCATACATAAAAAAAATTAAGGTCAAGAACTTACATACTCTATTTGCCAAAAAAAAGAAAAGAACGAAAAAAGAACTTACATACTCAACTCAACAAACAAAGCTTTGTCTCAATTTTTATGGGATCGGCTATTTAAATTTTGTTCTGCAATATTAAGAATTTAAAATTTACGACTGAAAATTTTATACAATTTGAAATTTCAAGATGAATTGATGATTACCATGAAAAAGAGTATATAATAATTGAAATGTAGGTACGAAACTAAGTTCGTTATGAAATATCCAAAATGATATTATTTCCATCAAAACCGAAGTGATTTAATATGTAAATTCTTATGTTTTGAGGTATTTTCACGTGGTTTAATATATTTTAAAAACAAAAATTTGAACTTTTTTATTTGTTTTGATTTTATTTTAAAAGTATTTATATTTTTAATTTTGCCGAAACTATCCGTTGAAACGAAATGTCAAAACGAAATTTCAGTCCTGGAGGGTTTCCCATTTCAAATGGCAGCCAAAATCTAATTAAGATATTAAAGCTATCCTATATCCAAATTGCGTGAATGAACTCAACTCAAGTACGACATAAAACTTCAATACAAATGTAAAACTATTGAACTCAGATTGCAGCAGGCCTAAAAAAGAAACCCATTCTCATGTGTCTAAAAGTAGTGCTTGAGATTAATTAAAAACCTAGAAAGCTTAAATGCAAACTATCACCAAATCAAGTTCTACCTAGCAATTGGAATGTTTAGAGAATTATTAGACTGAGAGGAGCTTAAAACTCATTATAATTGCCTATAATACTGAGTTCAACTCTTCGCGAACACTCAACTAAAAAGGTTATTACCCAATTTGATTTCCACTATATCCCAGGGTATAGAACAAACAATTGCCTATAATAGTGAGTTTAACTCATCACGAACACTCAACTAAAAAGGTTATTATCCAATTTGATTTCCCCTACCCCCCGGGTATATAAACAAACTTGGACATTATAACACATAATTAGATGTTAATTATCAATATGAGTCAACATCTTCAGGTATAAATAGCAAAAAGCCTTTGGGTCTCAGGTATGCAATTTGGAGCTAGACTTGATATTCATATTCCCCTCTCTCACATAGACTGACTTATGCATCGGATTGGACATGCTGACTACACATCCAACCACATTCTAACTTTTCTAACCTCGTTCCTTGTTTCAGGACTCTTCGGTGTGACTCGATCTAGGTGTTTCTATTTCATCGATTGTGCAAGAATCATCTCGTCCAAATTACTATTATATTTGATTTTATGAGTCCGTCACATATCACATTAATCCATCTTTATCATGAAAAATTGATTAATCCATCTCTATCATGAAAAATTGATCAACATTAAATCACACTATACTTTCTTTTCCGGGCTATGGAGTTGGTCATATTGGCTATTTATACCTCATGCTCAATTTCAAGCAATATATGTACATATCACCTGCATTTCAAGATAAGCAAACGATCTTGAGAAATACATATGAAGAAACTGTCAAAAATATAAAATCCGAGTTATCCTTTTTCTGACAAGAAGATTTTCCAGAAAACACGGACTTGAGCTTTCCTACATAGGAGTTTTTAACTAGCCAGTCTGTTTCTGGTACTATTAGATGTTATACTTCACCTATGTTTTCAAAGAAACCTCGAGAAAAAATGGATGAAGAAGCTGTCAAATTCCAAATGTAATTTAAAACATTTTTCTGTCAACAAGATTTTCCAAATGAGAAATAATCAGAACCTCTAATCCTAAGGACTCAAATATACAAAGGTCTGAAGCATTTGAACCCAACGGAAACTTCCTCTCATATCCACTATAATGTATTGTTACTTGTTTTGCTTGATCTGCCGTCCTGGATAGGCAAAAAGAATTATAAGAAAGCAAACGGGGAAGTTGATTAACAGAGCATGAAATGGGGTTGTTCAGATTGACAATATAAAAGTTTTGAAGACTTGGTAAGTTTTATTACCCTGGATGTGTACTGAATTTTGATCATAATTAGACGGATTCAAGGTTCGAACATGTCAATGATTCTTGAACTATATAAACAACATTACCATGCATAGATTTTCACAAGTTAGCAAGATTAATACTCTTGTTCCATAGCAATTGCCTAAATAATCGAAGCTACATTAAGAAGACGGTAGCTAAAATTCTTGCATATGTCGCCCTATGGGATGTGGTTTCCTCTCTTGCATACGCCTCTGATCCCAATCCTCTTCAAGACTTCTGTGTTGCTGTCAATGATTCTAAAGCTGCTGGTACATAATGTTCCTCTCCATTTCAAAGCTTGGTAGAAATATTTGTATCAATCTAAATTTCCTTTTTCTCATCTGCTAATGCTTACAAATTTTATTGTTTATGTGCAGTGTTTGTGAATGGGAATTTCTGCCAGGACCCAAAGATGGCCACGGCTAATGATTTTTTCTTCCCCAGGCTCAACATACCTGGTAACACGTCTAATAAACTCGTGTTCATGGTCACGCCTGTAACAGTTGTTCAAATTGGTGGACTAAACACCCTTGGCATTTCAATGGCACGCCTTTGATTTTGCACCATATGGCCTCAACCCTCCCCACACACACCCTCGTGGTACCGAGATCCTCACTGTCATGAAAGGCACCCTCTATGTGGGATTTGTTACTTCCAACCCAGACAATCGTCTCATAAGCAAGGTCATATGCCAAGGAGATATGTTTGTGTTCCCTGTTGGTCTCATTCACTTCCAGCTAAATGTTGGAAACACACCTGCAGTGGTTATTGCCGCGCTGAGCAGTCAGAATCTAGGAGTAATCACTATTGCAAATGCAGTGTTCGGGTCAAAGCCACCTATCTCTGTTGATGTTCTCACCAAGGCCTTCCAAGTTGACAAAAATGTGGTTAGCTATCTTAAAGCTCAGTTCTGGACTGATAACAATGGCTACTATACCAAATCTCTCTCTCTCTCTCTCTGTGAGCGTGTTTTTCAAGACCATGGAATGCGTTTCAATGGTAATGTAAGACATATCACAAGCATTTTTCATTCCCAATCTCTGCAATGTTCAATCAAAAGCAACCAAAAAAGTGTAATTGGTTTAATAAAAAGTTGAGCAAATTCCCTTTAATGGCGACTATAAGGCTATACTTCCCAAATTATATCCCAAAAAATTCATCCCAAATGAGTTAAACACCTTCACAAGTATTACTCTATTTAACAAATTACTTTAAAAAAAAGGCTTATCCAATTGGGCCACAAATACCTAAATGATTTACAATAAACAAATCAAGGGCCGCGCAAACACAAGCCCCCACTGCCACCTAAATGATTTGCCTCACAAAAAATAAACAAATTTTTATCTAAATTAGGCAAAGACCACACAAACGCAAGCCCCTACTACGACAAATTATGATGTAGACTCTACCACTTGGGTAGACCTTAGATAAACACCCCTCCCAAGTGCAATGGAAGTCATCAACCTTGGCCATAAGCCTTCTTGATCACCCAGTGACCCCGTCCAGGTAAATATGTTTTTCAGTCATACTCCATCTCTCTTCATAGTCCCCTATGCCGTCCAACTATGACATCTTTTGTCGATGTGGGATTAAAAACACAGCCCTGAATGACCACCATCAGTTTTTGGCTCTTTTTGTGAACAACAGTTTGCAAGTTGTAATTCATGGGCACCTTAGTTTATTCTGAGGTGGTTGTTCAATCCTTCTTACCCTGGGAAGAGGGGGGGGGGGAGCCCATGGTTATTAAGAATATCATCCTTTGTTTTTTTGATTGTGTGTGGTTCCGGAATTCCCGGGGCAAGACGATTACTTGATCATAGACATTGTTCAGGTAATTATCGTATAATAAGTTATCACTACAAATCTTGAGATAGTGAGGGATAAACAAAATTTTACGGTCTTAATTCAAAATTCCTTCGATGATTCCTTGATAAGGAATTGATAAAATATTTGATTCTTCACGTATTTCAAGATGAGGGACTAGTCAATCAAGTAAGTAGGAATAGTTTGAGTCTTTGTGATTCACAATTATCCGCTCACATTGATTCAACTCGACCGACTCTTAGCTGATTTGACACTTCTTATTTGGATAACGTTCCCACGTTCCACATAAACTATGAGTCTCACACAACACAATTCTCGGAAAATCAACTAGCACCATTTTGTAATACTACAATATAATTTGAATATCTCGTTATGTTAAATTGTAATGCTACCTGATGATGCACAAAAATGGTTTTGCACACCACCTGTCAAGTATAGATAATAAATGCAATGAAATCAACGAAAAAATTAGAGAAGACACAATTTATAGTGGTTCGGTCAATTCGACCTACGTCCACTCTTCAATGGCTTCAGTCGCCGGGTATTTTATTGATTCAAAGGTATGGAGAATGAAGATACAAGCTTTGAGAGGGAGAATGGAGAATCAAAGAAAATAATAATCTCCGGTAGTCGGTTCGTCTTCTGTAAGTCTCTGATGGAGCATGTGTGTTTCCTTTCCCAGATTAGAGCCATTTTATAGTAGATAAGAGATCATTCTTGTGGAGATCATGACATATCCTCAAGGCTTCTTTATCGCAGCTTAGAGATTATCTTTGGTGGAGATCACGACTTATCCTCAACGGAAGGAAGAGGTTGGGGAGCTCTTCATGAAACGTGGTCAAAGATTGGACCGTTTCCTTCCTTCGGTGGTGTGGATAAGCTTCCCGTGCTCTCCTCTTGGTGACGTGCTAAGCAAGAAGTCTAACCGGCCTTGGGCTGTCTTGGACTTGGTGGATTTGGACTGTTCCTTAAGGCGGTGCAGATAAACTTCCCGTGCTCTCCTCTTGGTGACGTGCTAAGCAAGAAGTCTAACCGGCCTTGGTCTGTCTTGGACTTGGTGGATTCACAATGAGGTTGGGCTCCTCAACCGGGGTTGGGCTTTAATACATAAATTGGACTATTTGGGCTTAACCCATCATTTGCCCCCCAATGCCTCATGTCCAAGGAGACTTGGAGAAGGAGGCATTGATTACATTTTTTTTTTTTCAAGTCTTTTCCACTTTATTTTAAAGAAGGCCCATAATATTTTGTTTGGCCTTTTTGTTTTGAAAATGGCTTATAACTTTCTTTTTGGCCCCTTTGTTTTGAAGAGGGCCCATAATTTTCTATTTGCCTACTTTATTTTGAAGAGGGCCCATAATAGTCTATTTGGGCTTTTTTTTCTCTTTTTGAAAAACCCTAGACTATAAATATAGTCTTCTTCTTCAAGTTACCACTTCACTTATTTTTAAGATTGAGCCCCCACCTCTTGAAAATTTTGAGAACTCAAGTCCTACCCATTTTGTTGAAGCCAAAGTGTGTGTTCTCCTTGAATCCTTTCAAGAGTGTGATTTCTTCCTTGCTAGTTGAGCTTCTCAAGTGAACAATGTCGATTGAAGAGGGATTGGTGGAGGTTGAAGAAAGTTGTGGATCTGAAATTGAAAGGCTGGGCAGCGCAGGCGCGCAGCTGGGCAGCGCGCGCGCGCGCTGGGGGCCTGGGCGGCTGCTCTGCGCGCGCTGGGGGCCTGGGCAGCTGCCTAGGCGCTGCTCCTCCTGTCCTGTACAGCCCAGGCGCACTGGGCAGCTGCCTGGGCGCTGGCCTTGCTGTCCTGGACAGCCCAGGTGCGCTGGGCAGCAGCCTAGCTGCTGCTTCTGCTGTCCCAGACAGCTTCAGATCTGCTGCGCTGGGCGGCTTTGGAACTCTGGGCAGCAGCATTTTTCCATCGAGGGGCGCTGAAAATCAGTCCAAGGTTTGTCAGGGAGAGCTAGGCAGTGGCCTGGGAGCACGGGCTGATCCGATTCTCATTCGAGGTGCTGATTTGGGCGCCTTAGGTGCTGATTTTTGCGCCGAAAATTCTGCTTTGTGCAATATTGAAAGGCCAAGCACCCTTCAAGCTACTGGGCAACTTTGTTTTGATGAGCAACAGCAGTCAGGCACACTTTCAGGCGTTGGGCTAGACATTGCAAGTAGTAGGGAAGCTTTGGGTGCTGCCCTTGATGATCAAGCCCCTACTGTAGTTCCCCCGATTCAAGTTCTTCAAGACTCTCCCAATGGTGATTTGGACTACTCCTTAAGGCCCCGGAAGAAGAAACGCAATAGCAAAGTGGGACCTGATGATGACGGGTCTAAGGTGAGCACCCTTCATAGTTTGTTCTGCTCAGATGAAGATATTTCTAGGCTTGTTTTTACTTATCGCATCCCTCCGACCGTGTTGTGCCGTCGAGCTGAGTTGGGCGAGTTTGCTTGCGATGACTCTTCCGGGGATATTGTTGTCTACGAGGAGATGCTTGAGGCTGGGTTAAGATTTCCCATGTCCTCCCCCATTTGTCGAGTTTTGCATTACTTCTCCTTGACCCCGGGGCGACTAGCACCCAACGGTTGGAGAGTCCTGCTCGGTTTTCTTGCCTTATGGAGAAAGGTGCACCACGAGGATGCTTCCCCTATGGAGTTTCATGCAGCATATAATTTGAGCGAAACCCCTACACCAAATAGGGGATGGTATTATTTTACCGCGCGGAGTGGTACAGTGCTTACAGGGATGCGCTCTAATTGCGGCGGCTGGAAATCTTGTTTCTTCTTTATTGGTGGAGAATGGGCTTCAGAAGCCGACAGAGTTTTGGTGCCAACACATTGGGGTGCTGCTAAAAAGCTCGGTATGCTGCACACTTCTTCTTTTTTCCCTTTTTTTTTTTTTTTTTTGTGTGTGTGCTCACTTTTTCTATGTAGATATACCTGTGCTTTCCCGGGACCAGGAGTGGAAATTGGAGGCTGTCAAAGCTTGCCCTTGTAAAGATTTGGGAGTTCTCTTGCCCAAGTATACTAGAGCTGTAGCTCCATCTCAGAAATCTGGCAGCTCCTCTTCGAAGAAAAAGGGTGAGCTAGTTTCCTCTCCCCTTTCTTTTTTTTTTTTTTTTTTTTAACCCTTCTCTATTTCTTGCAGCGAGTAAGAGGGTGGTGGTGTCCCGTTTTTCTAGCAGGAGCCCTCCTTCTTCCAAAGTGATAAGGACAGATGATGCCCCCCATGTGGCTTCCACGGTGGCTCCTTCTCATCTGGCAACTTCTCCAACTGCTGCTCCAGAATCTTCTTCTTCCAAAGTGATAAGGACAGATGATGCCCCCATGTGGCTTCCACGGTGGCTCCTTCTCAACTGGCAACTTCTCCAACTGCTGCTCCAGAATCTTCCTTGCCAGGCACATCTGTTCCACCTTTATCCTCTCCTCGTGCTACCCCTCCTTTGTCTCCTCCTTGTTCAGGAACTTCTACCCAAGTGCCGATTTGGGCTGGTGCTATGATGGGGAGACCAGCAGCTATCAGGGCAAGGCTTGGGAGGTTTGTGTTTGGGCCAGAAGTTTCTGAGCTTAGCGCTTCGGGCACTGATAATATCGTCAACACGTATTTGGAAGGTCTGGCTCAGGTAAGGGTCTGCTATTTCCCTTTCTCCAGTCGTTTCCTGTGTTTTTGACTCCTTTTTTTTTTTTTTTAGGTTTCGACTTCCTCCATCTGCTTGCTTTCGAGGGCCTATAATCAAGACAAGCTGAAGCTGGATCTTAGCCTTGTGCAGAGGGAGCTTATTACTGCTCAGGAGAGGATTGTCGAGCTTGATTCTGAGCTTTTGGTGACCCGTGAGAGGGACGTGCTCCGGGAGGGTGAGCTTGTGGCAGCACATGAAAGGTTTTCTAATTTAGAGTCTGAGCTTCTGGCGGCCCGCGAGAGGGACGCGCTCAGGGATGGTGAGCTTGCTGCAGCCCATGAGAGGGCCACTAAGCTAGAGGCTGAGCTTTTGGCAGTCCACGAGAGGAGCGCGCTCAGGGATGGTGAGCTTGTTGCAGCCCATGAGAGGGCCACTAAGCTAGAGGCTGAGCTTTTGGCAGTCCGCGAGAGGAGCACGCTCAGAGAGGCTGAGCTTGTAGAGGCCCATGGGAGGGCCATGCTCAGAGAGGCAGCTGTTGCAGAGGCAAAGCTGACGGCTGCTAGGGAGAGAGTTTCCCGTGCTGAGGAAGACTTGGAGAACGGTCTTGCAGATGCTTTTATTGATGGTTTCGAGGATCTCCGAGGGAAAGTTTCTACCGCTTTCCCTAATATTGACTTCTCACCTTTCGTGCCCACTGATGACAGTGATGAGGGGGGATTTGATGATGTTGATGACAATGAGGATGAGGTGGGGGACGACCATGAGAGCAGTTAGAGTGTTTAGGACTTTTGATTTTTTTTTTTTTTTTGAAAAGGCGGTATCTGGCCTTATTTTTGTACCGATACTCCTTTGAAATGAAATACAGAAAATCTTTTTGGAGTAAATGGCATAGAAAATTTTATTAATTTATTGCTTATAAAAAGCGATATTGGGTGATAATTCCCAAAAATAAAAAATACATTAAAATCTTGGGTAACACCGCTAAAAATCAAATCAAGTCCAATTTCTACTGCTTTGATGCTCTCAAGGTGTCATTGGTAATACCTTTTCAAATGCTCTGCATTCCATGGATGGAGTAAAACTTTTCCCTCAGAATCTTGGATTTTGTAGGTGCCTGGTCTCACTACTTCTGTTACGCGGTAGGGCCCTTCCCAATTTGGTCTCAGCTTCCCTTCGCGTGCATCTTTTGTAGCGAGGATTACTTTTTTGAGGACCAAATCCCCAGGTTGGAAAGAACGGGGCTTCACCCTCGAATTGTAGTACCTTGTCATGCGCCGTTTATATTCCGCGTTGCGGACTACAGCCATCTCCCTTGCTTCCTCCACCAAGTCGAGGTTGCTACGGAGTCCTTCCTCGTTGGTGATGGGATCGTGGTGCTGGACCTTAGGGAGTGTACCCCTATTTCCACAGGGATGACCGCCTCGGTTCCGAAGGCGAGGGAAAAAGGAGTCTCCCCAGTAGGGGTTCTTGGTGTGGTTCGATAAGCCCACAGTACACCTGGCAGCTCCTCTACCCAAAGGCCCTTTGCTTTTTCGAGTCTTGTTTTTAAATTGCGTAGCACCGTTCTTACCATGACCTCTGCTTGTCCATTTGCTTGTGGATGTGCCGGGCTGGAGTGAGGTTGTTTTATTTGAAGGTCAGAGAACAGAAAGAGTTCAGCAGCTTGTTGTCAACTGCTTGGCGTTGTCGCTGACAATGGCATGGGGAATCCCGAAGCGACAGACCAAGTTTTTCCAGATAAAATCTTTGACCTTTGCGTCTGTGATTTTTGCTAAAGGTTCTGCTTCTGACCACTTGG